>JAOWBW010000839.1:441641-597750 GCA_026119855.1 Campanula takesimana
CCATTTACTTCGACAGTGATGTATAAAGGCTCATTATGATCAACTCCGAACACTGGCTTGTCTAGCTCCGAGAAAGTGATGATGTTTCCATAGTGGATATTACCAATCATGTGGGTGACGTCCTCCGGGGTAATAGTGGATGGTACCATGGTGGCGGCGAGGTTTTGCTCGAGCATGAGGAGATGGGCTAGGGAGGAGGTGAGTAGGGACCATAGTGAAATATGGGCTTGGTTTGTTTGAGTTGAGTGAGGATAAGGTCTTCTTTGTCTAGGTCGTCTTGCTCGGGTTCCTTCCCAAAGACTTTCTTTGCACCCTTCGGGTCGGATTGGTACACTTGACCGGATCTCTAAGGAGACAAACTTCTGCACGTAGCTCCTCCAAAGACAATGGCGAGTCATGACAAGGGAGCGAAACTTCGGTCTTTTCGGCCTCCTCGAAGATTTCGCCCAAGAAAGAGGTTGAGAGGGCTTGGGACTCTCTTCCTCTAGAGATTCGACTTCACTCACTAGTTCTTCTAAAGACAACAAGTAGCAAGAAGATTCTTTATTATTAGTCATTGAAATACAACCCATCTCATCACAGTCCGCCACAACAGGCTCGGCCGGATCAGTGATCTCACTAAGTTCTACCATGAGTACATTGCTAGCTACATAATCTCTAGGGTCTTCGACAACTCCCTTGTGGATGAGCTCTTGCACGGCCTTCTGAGTTCAAAGCATTCTTCGGTAGTGTGACCGTGCACTTGTGGTAGTGGCAAAACTTCGACAAATCGCAACCAAGGCGGGAAGGTGTCCTTCTAATGGTTCGAGCATTTCTAACGTCACCAATGCCATGAAGATATCCACCATCGTGAGCCCTATCTTGTCAAGGGCATCCATGAGCTCTAGGATACTAATCTCGCATGTTTGCACCATATTCACCCCACCCCCATTGTTGGGAAGAGGGTTATTCACCACATTAGACCCTTCGGCTTCTCAATCTTCTTGTCATTGATCAACTCTTGTACTACGCGCTTCAATTGAATACAACATCCGTTGTGTGCCGATTTGTTGTGCCCTGTGCTTGTGATACTTGCAGAACTTGGAGGCGTCCAAATCACTTCTTGGTAGGCAGGTTGGTAATTCTCTAAAGGGCTTGATAAGACCCCTCTTGACTAACACGTCAAAGACTTTCCCCATGGGCATACCAAAATCATCAAAGTGCTCCCTCTCTCTTTGCAGCGGAGCCCATTCCTTGTTACGGCTTGGACATCTAACGGGAACTCTTTCTGGACCATATTCACTTGGCCGACGGCCTCCTTTCCACCCTAGGAGGCGCAGGCGCAGTAGGAGCCTTGTAGCGGAAGGATTGTTGTTGTTGGTCTTTGGACTTTCCTTTGGCGGCACAATCCCGTGAGCCCTGCTTCGTACCTTACTCCGGCGTCAACCATTTCCCGCAAATCAGGGAAGTAACCATTACCTAGCTGCTTTCATCTCCGGTAAGCAAGCATTTGTAGAAAATCTGTTTCTGTTCCTTCGCCTTTGGTAGGTATTGACCCTCAGACAAACGATGGTTCCACCTCTTGTAAAAATCATAAATAGCCTCGCCGGGCTTTTGCATAGTGTTTCTCAAGATCCGTTCGATTCACATGCCAATCCAAGTTAGTTGATATTTTTCACAGAAAATGGCGCTGATTTGATCCCACGTTTGCCTCTCGCTTGTTCTAGCCCCAAGAACCAACGCAGAGCTATACCATCCAAAGTGCTATGAAATACGCGAGCCATTTGTTCGTTGGTGCAGTCACGAGCCCTCATGGCCAACACATAACTATCCAAATGAGTCTTAGGACACGAGTCACCATGAAACATTGCCACCTTAGGCATCTTGAAATCCTTGGGGAGAGCCCCTACTTGGCTAGGGTTGATTGTCTTGGTAGTCGGTGCACTTTGCTTATCCACGGTTTCGATCAACTTTCGCATTTGCTCTTGCATGGCCATAACCACAGGGTGATTGGAGATGTCGGGGATAGTTTCTGACAGAAGATGGGAGGAGTAGTGGAAGCAGTAGCAGCGGCCATCCCAATACTCAGAGGCAACGAGGGTGCGGGTAGTTTGCTAGCGGAGAGGTAGCCACCAAGTAGTTCAGGGGAAGGTTCATAGGCAACCTTGTTCTTGCTCATGGTAGTGAAACCTTGTTGGGTGTAGAGAGAAGGAGGTTGAACATTGCGGTAGCTTGGGAATGGGAAGGCAGTAGCATTGGTGTTGGGGGACAGTTGGTATTGACCTCTTCATCCTCAACATAAATAAATTCTCCCCATCGGGCACCAGTTTAGTCCCCTTTTGTTGAATGTGACCCTTCAATTGTTGGTTCTGGTCTTCCACATCTTGTTGCTTTCCTCGAGATTCCTGATCTTGGCTTCGAGACCGCGAGGAAGTTCTGGAGGCTTGGGGGAATACCATTGAGAGTAGCCTCAGTGTTGAGCTCAGCGGCACTGGCAGGAGGAGCAGAGGCTGAAGCTGAAGCGGGAGTTGACATTGCTGATGACGAGACTGAGAACGTGGACGGAGTAGAAGCTTCACGTTGTAGTCGACCACCTGAACAGATCCAAACTTGCTTTGCTGAAAGGTTGAAGGGCAATGAAGCTTTAGGAGAGGGGGAAGGCTCATGCAAAGTATATTTTAATTTATAAAAAAACATACATTATTACATCCTAATTGGTTGGAAGGGGTACCCTTTTTCGTAACTAGTTAGAAGACTACGATCAGTGGAGGCCATCATTACGTCTATAGACCCCTCGTTTTTCACCTGCATTGCACACCCCCAAACGGACAATTTGGGCGAGGGTCCTATAGGGCAAGCGGCTTCCACCTACCATCGGATCCTACGACTAACCCTTCCTTAAAGGCATTTAACGTGATGTCTATGTTGCATCCTACGCAAGTTAATGATGATCGGAGATCTTGACAATAAACACTCATCTCACCATGGCACGTCCCTTGTAGGGAAATCACTTTTTGTTGCATTTTCTCTCAAAGATCTCGATTCATCATTGACTTGGGGATGACTCGACATAAACAGCACGTTAATTGACTATTAAGAAAAAGCTAGCCAAACCAACGGTCAAACCTAGGTGTGTTACCTATACTAGTGTGGGTTGACACGGGTTAGGTAAAAGGTTCCCACCGTATACGGTGAGTGGAATAGACGAGTGACTCGAAAAGAGTGCGGCAGTAGCACACAAATTCCTGCACATCGAATACTCCGGTAATGGGGACCTGTGCAGTGCTGACACGTGACGTGGTGTGTGTGTGGCAAGAACTAATTCTTTTTAAGGAGAAAAAGAGAGAGCTTTGATGTTAGGATGATGCAATGCAATTCATGAGAGAGGGAGAGAGAGCCATGTACAAGGGAGCATAGCAGAGTTTGTTTGACCCTAATCTAAGCGAAGATAACAGGGGTACAAGGATACAGGTATATACAAAGTACAAGTATCGACAAAGTACAAGTATTAACATTGCGGGGTGCGCGGGTGCATGTGTGAACATGGCAAGTATGTAAGATGCATTATAAACATGGCAAGTGTGTGCATGTGTAAACATGGCAGGTGTGTGCATGTGTGAACATGACAAGTATGTGAGGTGCAGGTGTATACATGGCAGGTGTGTGTAGGGTGCATGTGTAAACATGGAAAGTGTGCGTGTGTAAACATGGCAGGTGTGTGCATGTGTAAACATGGCAGGTGTGTGCATGTGTAAACATGGAAAGTGTGTGCATGTGTAAACATGGCAGGTGTGTGCATGTGTAAACATGGCAAGTGTGTGCATGCGTAAACATAAACATGGCAGGTGTGTGCATGTGTAAACATGGCAAGGTGTGTGCATGTGTAACATGGCAGGTGTGTGCATGTGTAAACATGGCAAGTGTGTGCATGTGTAAACATGGCAAGCATCATGATGTGACGAAAGTTAGACCCACTAAGTTTGAAAAAGTTTCAAAGCATTCCCCAGCAGAGTCGCCACTGTGAATACCCCTTTCCGATGAAGCGACGCATGGGAAGTATCTTGTGATTATTTTTATTTACAAAGGGAATATTCTTACGACATTAAATTATGAGAGTCGCCACGCCGTTTTAATTAAAGCCAAACATTGAAAAAAGCATTTTTAGTGGTTCGGGGGTCAAATTACAACAAGAGAAGAATATTGGACGTTATCACTCCTATTGCCCGAATTGATCGGTCTTTCTATCATGATGAATGTGTTAGTAGTGTGTTAGTGATTTAGACCGGATCCGAAGATTGCCTACGTTCCTCTCAATGTGAGAAGCTCAGGTCAGCGTAGTTCGCAGAGAATTAGAATAGGCAGAAGAATCGGGATCATGCATAATGAGGGGGGAATTACCTAAAGATTAGGGTTTAGAAGTAGTTCCTAGATCATCCTCGGGTTGATGAACCCTCGATCATCATCGGCTATGAAATAACATGTAATTATGAAGATCGCAACCCTAAATATAGCATAAATAAGGCTTTAATCTATGAACACGAAGAACACGCGAAGAACATATATGAACATATGAATGAGCATGCAAAGAATATGAAGAAACTATGAATAAACATGTACGAACATGAATATAAAAGATCTACATTAAGAATAATGCAAGAACACGAAGAAAAAGTTAGAAAACTTACCTATGTTGGCAAGAAATAAACCTTGGATATTCTTGGAGGTTTGAATGCTAATTAGAGAGCAAAATAGTGTTTAAGAACTCTCAAATTCGTACTTAGAGCTCTCCAAAATCGGACCTCAAAACCAATGGAATGGAGTGGTTTATATAGTGAACTGATGGGAGGATCTGATGGTCCAGATCATCCAGCGCAAGGTTGGCCGCCTGGCCATTATTGAAGCCGGTGACAAGAGTGGCTGCGTGGCCAAGATCAATGCGGAGCAAAGTTGGCCGCGTGGCCAAGGATGCCGGCTGACTTGATTCTTAAGCTAGGGTTTCTGCATGGTTTTAAGGAAACTATTTACTACCTAATTTGATAGATTTTGCCATAAATGAGATATTTTGGGAATCCGGGACAAGTCTTTGCAAGGTTTCTAATTCCTATAAAGTCCTTGTATTTTTGGGAAAGTCCTAATAAACTCATTTTCAGGTCAGGTACTAACACAAGTGCACTGCACGAAAAAATCTGTTGTTTCTTTTCTTCACCTTGGATCTCCCGATCTCAAACCAAAGCTCTGATACCAGTTGTTGGGGAATTGGGGGGATTGCCCCATCCACTAGCCCATACTAGCAGTCATCAATATGGAGAAGATAATCAATACATGAATAATAATATGAAGTAACAAGAGCAACATGATTTGTTAACCCGGTTCACCACCCCTTGTGGCTACATCCGGAGGCCCCAAGCCAGGATATCACTATAATAATATGTTGATTGTTACAATTTACACATACACTCACACAGATCTAGTACGTCTACTCTCTAATGAATAACCCTCTTCTACATATTATTATCTCTCCCCCAAGAACGTATAAACATGATCATGGTCGGGTTGTAGGATCGCCCCCCATGGCTCTCCTAGGCCCCCGACCCCCTCCTATACACTATTTTGTGCTCTCTCTTGATATCCTAACTCTCTCCTTTTGGGAACACAATAATATGGATGAATTTATGCTTATATAGGCCTTCAAGGAAGTCCCAAACCAATACATGTAAGAATTCACGTCGAACCAGGAAACTGCGTACAATCTGGACCAGGAAAGAAGAGGTCCGGCCGGGGTCCCATTGAGGTCCGACCAGACCAAGCCAAAATACCCCAATTTCAAGCAAGGTCCGGCCGGATCAATCCAATCCGCCCCTCCTTTGGTTTCCTCCTCCGTTTCGACTTCTCCTTGATCCTTTTCAACCCCCGTATGGTTTGAACTCCTTTTCCCCTCCGTCTCCTCACGGTTTTAGGACTCCAATCCTAACAATTGAGTCACACATACAGAGCGGATAATTAAAAAGAACGAAAAATGAGACAGTACGGAACAGGAACCGTACGGCTCCTTGAGAGCCATACGGCTTCCTTGGAGCCGTACGCGCACTGCAGTTTATTTTAGAATTTTCTTGTTGGACAAGAAGTCCTAAACCCTAAAGGATCTTGGAGACCTCTAGTATATTATATGTACAGCCAGGATTCAGTCCCATAATATTGATTTGTGAAATCATAACTTCTTTCCTGGAGAGAGAAAATACACATATTATACTAGGGTTATTAGGTTTTATTATTCTCAATCATCAAACACTAATAATCATAGGGAGTAATCGAAGAATCGTTCTTCATCAAATTTTTCAATTCGAAGGACCTAGCAGTCAAGTCAAGAAGAGTTCTTGAATCCGTTCGACGTGTGGATCACCAGTAGAGGATGCTCATCTTAGCATCTAAATCCAAGGTTTCATATTTCGATCTACAAGGGTTAGTTTCTTTCATCTTACATATTATGAATTATTGATCATAACGGATCTAGGCTTTGAGTTTCTATATGTAATGTCTTCCGCTGCACATGATTGCATGAAACCCAACAATACTTACACTCGAATCAATACATGTATGGTTTTAGTTTTAGTTCAAGTGGGGTTGTTGTCGAAATTGTTCTTTCGTGTTAGCTAATTTTCTGGAATTTGATTAGATTAAAATTGATCTTATACTTGCTCATAAACATGTATTCAGTTTCCCGTAGAAGGTAGTTATATTGGTTAGCTGAATTTCTGCCTATTTGGATTCAGTTAGTCATTTTTTTCTACCGAATAACCAAGTTATGACATTGGAATTGAATGAGTAATTTTTGTCATAAGGAATTCATTTTGTTGTTCCAATTGCCAAACATATCATAAGGTCACTTATTCACAAATGTATATTGGCCTTATCCTAGTTTGGTTGGTTTCTAGTTTGACTTCTTTATGTGTAAAGTATGTGAGAATAGCGTCTTGCCTGTTCAAAAGCCATATATATAGGCACAATAAAGGACATGCAGTACAAGATGTAAATCATAATCATCCAAAGATATCTCCTAAATGTATACATACATTCTAAACATATCTTTAGTGAAGATGTATGCAAGTTGCAGAATTGTGTGAACATGAGCGACCAACTTCTCACGGAAATAATGACAACCAATCTCAATGTGCTTGTTAAGTTCATGGAAAACTGGATTCGAAGAACAATGAATGGTAGCCTGACTGTCGCAAAACAAACGCATGGGATGAATTTGAAAAACACCACTGAGGAATGACTTTAACCAAACCAATTTACTGGTAAGGACATTCAGCTCTGTAACAAGACCATGTAGGTTTTTTTTTCTTGGTCTTCCAAGAGGAATTGTGGCAGACTTTGAAACCAACATTCCAACTTCAAATAGAATGTCAAGACTGAAGAGAATATGTTCTCTGATTTAAGTATGGGTCTTCAAAAGGCAACCTCAATGCCCGGAAAATATTTGAGAGGCCCTAAATCTTTAACATGAAAACAACGATCAAGATAACCCTTAAAAAATTAGAAATTATCTAATCCTCTCGTCGCAGACCTTAGGGTTTGCATCGCCCTCACCTCTCTGCCGCTGCCGGCTTCATGGCTCCATCACCAGGCGGCAATACATCAGACCTTTCCCCAACCGCCACAGTGGCGCCTCCCCGCTAGCATACTTACTGGAACTATCTCGGCATCTACGCAACCGCAACCCTCAAATCCGAAGTCTTTTGCAGGACTATTCAAGGAGGATGCAATCTCAACACCCGCTATTCCTTTTATCCCCGTATTAAAGATAGCCAAGATGGTGTAGCCAAACTGAATATGGTAACTCAAGACACAAAAGACTTTACCAATGAGATCAAGCAATGTTTGCTACAACAGCTATACATACAGATGATATTGTATGGAAATAACTGAAGTTGTTTATGTTTGTTAGTCTGTTATATTTCTGTTAGTTTGTTATGGCAGTTAGTGGCATTTTATGTTAAATACGAATTGTAAATAAAGATGTAGTGAAGGGTAAGAATGTAAATAGGTTAGAGTATTTAAAGTCAGTTAGAGAGGTTAGTTAGCTAGCTTGTTCATTTTCATTTTTCTAAAAGGATAGTGATTTTGCTTTCTCTCTCATTGTATCATTTTCTCTGAGTTCAATACAATGGCGATCATTGAATTCTCTGTCTTCAATTCATATTCTAACAAAGTTAAGATGGTATCAGAGCATGTTGATCCATAAATCAACTGCTCGATTCATTTAGCTTCTTCATCAATTTCATTTTCTGCGTGTTTCGCAATTTCTAGGGTTCTTCGTTTGAATTTGTCGATTCGTCAATCGATTTCAGAAATCAGCTTTAATCATGCCAATCGAAGTACCTCCTAATCAATCCGGAAGCAACGGCAGCGATGGCACATCATCCAGCTCATCCGCAACGATGGAGATTGGGCTCGATTCAAACATTGCATCCCCTGTTTCTTCATAACAATACATCCAGGTTTGATCCTCGTTTCAATAAACTTAAATTTACCGGTAGCGATAATTACAGTGCTTGGAGACGATCTATGGAAATTGCTTTATCTGCGAAAAATAAGATTTGCTTGGTTAATGGCACTTTTCCAATTCCTGGTACTACATCGAACATTTTCAATCTTTGGGCCAGAGCAAATGATATGGTTATTGCCTGGATTTTCAATGCTGTTAGTGAAACTATAAGTAATAGCCTTCGTTATGTCACTTCTGCAACTGCTGTTTGGAATGAAATTAGATCAGAGGTTTGCTAGTATTGATGGACATAGAGTGTTTCAACTTGAGAAGGATCTTCATAATCTAGAACAGAAGCAGGATTCTGTGGAAATATACTATCATAAATTGAAAGGTTTTTGGGATGAAAGCATGGCTTTGGATATAATCACAGCTTGCTCTTGTAACAATTGTACTTGTGGAGCTATCAAGGGGCAATTGGATAGAGAACAAAGGAAGAAACTCATGCAATTTTTGATGGGATTGCATGAGAGTTTCATTCATGTTAGAGGACAGATTTTGAGGATGAAACCCTTGCCAAATGTGGGAGAGGCTTACAACATGGTCAAGCAAGAGGAATCACTAAGACAGGGTTACATACCTGAGAATTTGACAGTAGCTGCAACATCTTCATCATACAACAATTCTTCAAGTCATTATAATGGAAACAATTCATCAAGTCCATATGGTGGCAGTACTTCTTATCCCAAGCCTACTTACAATAAAACACCATTCAAGAAGGGTGTCACTTGCAATTATTGTAATAGGGAGGGACACATCAAATCAGAATGTTACAAGTTGAATGGATTCCCCATTGGCCATCCTGCTTATCACCTGAACAAAGGGAAAAATGTCAGAGGAACAGGAACAGATCAGATCAAAAGCAATGTTAACCTTGGTTCTAGGGCAATGCAAGTCATGCAAGCTTCTGAAGACACTTCTATGAAAGGGCCCACTCCTTAATGACATAGAGCAGTTACAATCTCAGATCAACCAACTCATGGCAATGTTCAAAGGGAAAGATAGTCCTGAAGACCACATCACTGGTCAAATTCCTAGAGCAGGCACTCATTTGGCAGGTATGATTTACTCTTCATGTTGTCTTCAGTCTGTAAATGCATCTATATCATCTCATCACACTTGGGTAATAGATTCAGGGGCTACTGATCATATTTGCAATAGTCTTCATCTAATGCATTCCTTAACCAATCTACCATTACCTGTTCATTTGTCCCTTCCCAATGGGAATCATGTTTCTGTGAACATGATTGGTTCTGTCCATCTCAATTCTCACCTCACTATTCATAATGTTTTCTATGTTCCCTCTTTCAACTTCAATTTACTTTCAATTTCCAAATTACTCTCTCAAAATCATTACAAGGTATTCTTTAATGATTCCAAGTGCATTTTCCAGGACCAACTCATGATGAAGGTCATAGCAACTGGGGAAATGCATAGAGGCTTGTATTTCTCTATGGACAGTCCATTCCATCATCTCATGTCACTGTTCCTATTTCTGCAACTTGTACTGTTTCTAATTCTGATGTTGATCTTTGGCATAAAAGATTAGGTCATTGTTCTAGGGATGTTATGTCTCAAATTCCTTGCTTGTCTACCAAATTACAATCCAAATCAAATTGTAATAAAGAGGTTCCTTTCTGTTCTATCTGTCCTTTGGCAAAGCAACACAAATTATCTTTTCCTACTAGTTCTATTAAAAGCTCTGCACCTTTTCATCTTATACACTGTGACTTGTGGGGACCATATAGAGTTTCTACAATGAATGGATGCAGATTCTTTCTAACTCTTGTGGATGTTTTTTCTAGAAGTGTATGGACTTACCTCATGCCCACAAAACAACATGTATTCAGCCTTTTGAAAGCCTTCTGTAATTTTGCCAAAACTCAGTTCAATACCATCATTAAATCTTTTCGAACTGACCATGGTACTGAGTTCTTCAACCAGGAAGTCAGACCTTTTCTAGCTAATTTAGGTGTCATGCATTTCAGTTCTTGTGTTGACACACCTCAACAGAATGGTGTTGTTGAAAGAAAACACCAACACCTCTTAAATGTTGCTAGAGCACTAAGATTCCAAGCCTGTTTGCCCATTCATTTCTGGGGTCGCTCTTCTTGCTGCCACTTACATCATCAACAGAACTCCCCACTGTTGCTACTCATAAAACACCATATGAGCTTCTCTATAATTCTGCCCCATCCTATGATCACTTAAGAACATTTGGTTGCTTATGCTATGCTTCCATTCATACCTCTGATAAATTTGCCCCAAGAGCAATTAAATCTATATTTCTTGGCTACCCTTTTGGTCAAAAAGGCTATATTTTGTATAATCTTGATACTAAAAAGATCTTTGTTTCAAGACATGTTGTTTTTCATGAACACATTTTTCCTTTTTCCAATACCTCTTCCAAAACTCTTCCTTCTCAACCTTCATCTTTACCATGGCCTATCGATGATTCCACACCTTCCACTGCCACATTTCCTCATTCCACTTCACCTTCAAATTCCCTATCTCCTAATCCTATTAATCACAATTATCCTCTCTTAATCCTGCTACTCATACTGATCTCATCCATACTTCTTGTTCCCCCGATACCTCCAATCATGCTTCCATTGTTCCTACTCCTGATTCATCTCCTTCACCACCAATTGTTCCTCTCAGAGTATCACAACGACACAAAAATCCTCCTGTTAAATTTCAGGACTACATTGTCTCTCATGTTTCCAACTCAAATAAATTTTCTTTGACCAACTACATTTCATATAATCATTGTGCTGCTTCTTCTCATCATTTCATCAATGCATTAGATCATGATACTGAACCTAAGTCTTATACCCAAGCTGTGAAACATAAGAAATGGTTAGATGCTATGCAAACTGAACTTTCAGCTTTGGAGAAGAATAATACCTGGTCTTTGGTTCCCTTACCTCCTGGGAAACAAACTATTGGTTGTAAATGGGTATATAAAGTCAACATCATTCTGATGGCACTGTTGAAAGATACAAGGCTAGGTTGGTTGCCAAAGGTACACACAAAATGAGGGTATTGATTACCAAGAAACATTGCACCAGTTGTGAAAATGGTTACTGTCAGATCTTTGCTTACCCTAGCTGCTGTCAAACATTGGGATATTTTTCAATTAGATGTCAACAATGCTTTTCTTCATGGTGATCTAGATGAGGAAGTCTATATGGATCTACCTCAGGGCTATCATCATAATCATGGTCCTGGCTTAGTTTGCAGATTAACAAAGTCTCTTTATGGCTTAAAACAGGCTTCCAGACAATGGTTTGCCAAGCTCACCTCAGCACTTTTAAGTCTTGGGTATTCTCAATCCCATGCTGACTATTCCATGTTCACTCTTCAATCCAATGGCCACTTAACTATTATTCTTGTCTATGTGGATGACATACTTGTTACTGGTGATTCTCCTCAAATCATTGCCTCTCTCAAATCTTTTCTGGATCAGCAGTTCAGCATAAAAGATCTAGGCTTCATTAAATATTATTTGGGTTTGGAAATTTTAAGATCTCCTTCTGGCATACACTTAAATCAAAGGAAATATGCTCTGGATTTGATTAATGATGCAGGCTTGACTGATGCAAAACCTCTGAGCATTCCTCTGGATCCCAATCTGAAGCTCTTGCTAAATGATGGTGATTTACTTGCAGATCCTTCTCTTTATAGACAAATGGTAGGGAAGCTGCTTTATCTTACTGTTACCAGACCAGACTTGTCTTATGCAGCCCATACTCTAAGTCAATTTGTTCAATGTCCAAGAGAACCTCACATGAAGGCTTTGCTTAGAATATTGAGATATGTTAAGACAGCCCCTGGTCAAGGCTTATTTTTTCCCTCGCACAACAATTTGACACTCACAGCTTATTGTGACAGTGATTGGGCTGGAGATCCTAACCATAGAAAGTCTATTACTGGTTTTTGCATCTTTTTAGGTGATTCTCTCATCTCTTGGCATTCAAAGAAGCAATCTGTTGTTGCTAGATCTTCTGCAGAAGCTGAGTATAGGGCTTTGGCTACTACCAGTTGTGAATTGCTTTGGTTACAGAATCTTCTCCATGATCTTAATATTGGTGTTCCTCTTCCTATTCCTGTTCACTGTGATAGTGTGTCTGCAATTGCCATTGCCTCCAATCCTGTCTATCATTCTCGCACTAAACACATTGAATTGGACTGCCACTTTGTCAGGGAAAAAGTTCAATCTGGTCTCATTGTTCCTACTTACATTTCTACCAAATTTCAGGTTGCTGATATCTTCACCAAATTTCTTGGCAAGACTCTTCACTGGCACTTTCTTAGCAAATTGAGGGGTTACAAATCCTTTTTCACCCCTCAATTTGTGGGGGGAGTATTAAAGATAGCCAAGATGGTGTAGCCAAACTGAATATGGTAACTCAAGACACAAAAGACTTTACCAATGAGATCAAGCAATGTTTGGCTACAACAGCTATACATACAGATGATATTGTATGGAAATAACTGAAGTTTGTTATGTTTGTTAGTCTGTTATATTTCTGTTAGTTTGTTATGGCAGTTAGTGGCATTTTATGTAAATACGAATTGTAAATAAAGATGTTAGTGAAGGGTAAGAATGTAAATAGGTTAGAGTATTTAAAGTCAGTTAGAGAGGTTAGTTAGCTAGCTTGTTCATTTTCATTTTTCTAAAAAGGATAGTGATTTTGCTTTCTCTCTCATTGTATCATTTTCTCTGAGTTCAATACAATGGCGATCATTGAATTCTCTGTCTTCAATCATATTCTAACAAAGTTAAGACCCCGTCTCTTCACGTCACAGTGAACCGGCACTGAAATTCCCCAAAGAGGTTATATCGTCCTTTGCTAAACCTTTTACTTTTACTTTGGTAGGCAAATTTTCTCGCGGACGACCTTCCATGGATGAAACACGCCATGGATTTACTAAATTTGGCCTTACAACAGATTGTAAAATTGGGCATATTGATAGCAAGCACATTTTAATTAGATTATCCAACGATGTTGATTTTACTCGTTTATGGGCAAAAGAACTTTGGCATATTGGTAGGTTCCCCATGCGTGTGACTCGATGGACAATAACATGGAGGCCTGACCAAGATTCTACATTATTCCCGGTTTGGGTTGGTCTACCGGGACTCCCAGTTCATTTGTTTAATAAGATGTGTTTGTTCTCTATTGCTAGAATTTTTGGCGTTCCTTTGGCTATAGATCAGGAAAATGAAAATCTCACCAGGACGAGTAATGCTAAAGTTTTGATACAAGTTGATTTATTAAAGAAGCTTCCATCCAGGTTTTTTTTGGAATGCGGCGATGATGGAGGTTTCTATCAAGTCCTTGAATTTGATAATTTACCATCCTACTGCAAACACTGTTTCAAGGTTGGGCATAGCCTTAGTAATTGCAGATTTGTTGGTAACAAGGATGGTGGCAATGGAAAGGTGAAAGACCCTATCACTGCTGTTATTGTTAGAGCTGAGAAACAAATACAAGATGACACGAATAAGACAAAGGCAGCTGCAAAGCAAGTATGGCAAAAGATTGCTGCTCCTTCGAATAGCGATAATGTGGTGGATATTGATGATGGAATCCAGGTTGCTCAACCTATTTTGGAGGTTGATGGAGATGCGAATCATGATAAGGTTTCGAAGGAGACATCCGATAAAGAAAAGAAATATTGTCAAACAAGGTTAGTAGTGATGATTCCTTGGTGGAAATTATTTCAGTTCCTTCGGCTTCAAAGCCAACCCCAAATTCTACTATTAATTTGCAAAATGTTACAACTCTATTTGGTGCACAAGATGTTGATGATGTGACTGGTACATCTGAGTTGAGATTAGAAAATGATACCATTCAAAATGAGTCTGATGTCTCATCATACGTCCCTATGAATGCTCCTGATTTGGATAAAGAAGCAAAAATTAATTTGATTCGGGAAAAGGTTCAGCAAACTCAAGCATCATCAGCTCCCAACTTACGTTCCTCTATCGCTCGTACGCCGAATCCTAAATACTTCAATACCGAATTTATAAACCCAAAAAATCTAAAAACAACTCTTACTATTCGAGAAAAATGCGATTCCGAACCGGAAGGCGGTCTCTTTGATACATCTCCTTCGGCATTTGAAGAAGCTCGTCTTTATGGAGGTATAGTTGGAGGAGCTCATGTTGATCCTGGGTTCCAATGGCTAACAGCAAAAACTTAGAAGATTATTACGATGAAGAAGACGGCTTTCAAACAGTTAAAGGAAAACGAGGAAAATCTGGTTCGAAAGCTAAAGCAAAGAATATCAAGCCTAAGAGGCATTGGAATAATAAAAGACAATTTGACTGACCTTCATATTTTATTTTTTTTATTTTTTTCCCTTTTTTTATGGTGATGGTTTGGCCTAGTCCCCCATCACTTCTTTGTACCTTTTATTTCATTTTAATAAAATTTTAGGAGGGCATCGCCCTTTTCGTTTTAAATAAAAACCAACAAGATCAGTGGCGGAGGTATGTAGGGGCAAGCAGGGGCAATTGCCCCCCCCCCCCCCCTTGACTTTTTTTTTTTTTTTAAAAATAAAGCAAAACGACGTCGTTTTGTATTGAATATAAATATAAACCTAAACCAATAGAATCAGACTCAGAGTACGAAAAAAAAAAAGGCAGGAGCGAACTTAGGAGCGAACTTCAGCCAGACAACGCCGACAGAGGGCTTCTTCAACCTAGCGATTCTCAAGCAAATTCTATTCTCTATATTCTTCCCTATTCAAATATTTAGGTAAGAACTTCATCAATGTTGATTTCTCTATTCTATTATGTTGATTTCTCAATTAGGGTTAGGATTTTTTTTGGTTTAATTTGAATTTTGGGTTTTTACAACTCAATCAGATTGTTTAATCACTTTGGATTATTGAAATCAACATTACTTTTGTTTTTGTGAACAATCTCACTTTACTGATTGTAACTTAATGTTTTTTTTTTTTTTGGTAGAATATGGAAAATTATTACAAAAGAGTTGTCTGAATTGTCTCCACCTGTAGCAGAGGGTGAAAGGTTGAAACAAAGTCGTGTAGAATATGGAAAAATACTACAATGTATTTTTGCTGCTAACAATTTTCATTTTGCTTTGTGATTTGAATGACTGCAGGATGGTTGTTATTACTACTAAAAGCTATAGGTGGAGTAGACTTTTGCATTGAAGATGCTGGAAACGATATGCAAATGGTATCTTCGAAAGTGCAGGTAAGTACTAATGCATATATAGGAGTACACCCAAAAAAAAAAATTCAGGGGCGCTTCCCCCGAACCCCCGTTCATTAGTCTTGCCCCCCTCCTCAAATTCTTGGCTCCGCGCACTGAACAAGATAACCCTTAAAAGTTATGCAAACCGCAGAGTGTTTACCTGCCAAGATAAGATCACTCACATTAAATAATACACCCAAGAAGATATGCAAACCGGAGAGTGTTTACCTGCCAAGATAAGATCACTCACATTAAATAATACACCCAAGAAGATACTGCATTTTGTGAATGTGAACAATGCATGGTCATAATGTGACTTGCTGAACAGAACAATAGGAACGCAAAGCCAAAGATAGCTTGGCCAACCAGTTTCTAGGAGCATGACAGAGACTATACAATAATATCTGTAGCTTATGCACAGGCCGTCTCAACAAATTATATGGCCCTATGATGTGAATATTGAGCCCTTAATATTTTAAATTTTACACAAAATATTTATAATATTTAAGCATTTTTATATAACAATTAAATCTAGCGAGATGTCAATTGTAAGAGGAAGCCATAAGGATGCGGCCGGAGCTTTGCTGGTGTTTGATTGTCCGGTCTTTGCAACATTAGCAGGATTTCATCTCTTATTCAAAATCAAGAAGTGACTAAAGCAAACACTTTACATACTCCCTCAGTCTTAAAATAATGTTTCCACATTTGTTTTGTTAGTAGGAAATAACTTTTGAGTAATAATTTTAGTTTAATTTAATTGTACTAATGAAAATGTAAATTTTGTTATTGACAGATTCATAATAGTGTATATTTCTATTTGGATAATTAAAGTAAATTAATTGTTGTTTTTAGTTTATCCGCGATAATATTCAAAAAAGTAAAACATACAATCTCCAAGGAGGCCCTTTAAAAATTTGGCCCTGCGCAAGAGGGCTTCTTGCACGGCCTATTCACCGGCCCTAGATTCTCGGGTTTAAAACTCATGTACAGTTCTTCCGACAAATTTCCATGTAAAAAAGCGTTGGTCACATCCATCGAATGCATTTGTTTGAGAGCATCTATCTCCATACACATTCACACCACTGTGGATCTTTCACGGCCTCTTAATAAGAGGTAGGTATTAGGATTTAGGAGGGTTAGACGAAGTCAATTCACACCTGGTAGAAGGGTTTGATATTGAATGACTCAATTTTATAATGAACAATATGTTACATATTTATAGGGTTACATAGAAAGTTCTAGATCTAGTCTAGCTTGTTGTACAAGATACAATCTCCTAATGATATACAATATCTAGGTTTAATATCTAAAAGATATTTACAAAATATACTTAGGAATATATAATATTCCTTATACTCTCCCGCAAGATGGACGATCCTTGGATAAGTCCAATCTTGGAAAGGCATGAGATGAACCGGGTGTGATGAAGCAGTTGGGGTGGATGAGTTCCCGGATGCGGGTGATGTTGCCGTGATGAGTCTGGCAACGGTTGAAGCACGTGATGTCACCTTGGTCGTCACCTTTGTAGGGGTTGTACCCCTCACGTGGGAAATGATTGAACGTCGTAATGACGGGGTATCGTTTTTACGTCACAATGACGGGGTGGGGTTGTAGTGGTACTGTTTTACATCATAAAGACTATTAGGTGGTGGAGTGCTAGCAGAGGTTTATTCGGCAGGATGGGTGGCCGACGGTGGTGCAGCAGGTGGTGTGGTGGGGGGGGGGCAGTAGAGAGGGCAGTTGATGGGGCGGTAGGCGGAGAGGTTGTCGGCAATTGGGTTGTGCCGAGGGGGGTTTGTTGGGTAAAAAGTTGAGGTGGTGGGTTTCGACGAGTGGGTTGTGCCGAGGGTGGTGAGCACCTGGTGATAGCCATAATAGGCTAAAGGTGGTGGTGCTTTACGGTGGGGCGGCTAGGGTTATTGTTGGAGGAGAAAATAAAAAGAAAGAATGAAAATAGGGTTTCGGCATTTAGGGTTTTTCCACAGGTTGGTGTGGGTCTGGTGTGATTACACCAGGTGTTACAACAGGGAGGATTTTGCCAAGAAGGGGGATAATTTTAGGGTTTCGGCCATAAGGGTTTACCGAGGAGGATGGTGGTAGGTGTTGGGGGTTTTCTTGGCAGGAGGTGTTAGTCATGGGGTGTGTGTTGATGTTGGAGAATAAGAAGAAGAATGGTTTCGGCAATTTGGGTTTTATGCCGAGGGCGGTATTTGGCGGAGTGAGTGGTGGGGTTTTGGCAAGTGGGTGGTTGCCGAGGGTGGTGTATTGAAGATGAGGGTGGGGTTTCTGAAGGTGGTGGCGGAAGCTTGTGTGGTGGTGTTGGCGGAAGTGGTGGAGATGGGGTGGGCGGCTAGGGTTTGCCGCAAAGAGTGGGGCGACTTTTAGGGTTTTGCCACTAGGGTTTTGGTGGAGAAGTCCCTCTATGGATCTTTTTGCTCTGATACCATATTAAGATTTAGGAGAATAGACGAGGTCAATTCATACCTGATAGAAGGGTTTGATATTGAATGACTCAATTTTATTATGAACAATATGTTACATATTTATAGGGTTACATAGAAAGTTTTAGATCTAGTCTAGCTTGTTGTACAAGATACAATCTCCTAATGATATATAATATCTAGGTTTAATATTTAAAAGATATTTACAAAATATACTTAGGAATATATAATATTCCTTATAGTAGGCTCAACACCTCCTGTGATTGCATCCAAAAAAAAATTATATGCCCAACATAGAAAGAATCACACATAACAAAATTGGCAATAAAATAAGGAGTAGTATATGAGGAGCCTTTTTGATTTGTTTAGAGTTAGGTACAGTCATTATTGAAAAATACGCCTGGCTTCAAAATATCTGTCGCTTTAGACTTTTTCACACATATTAAGAAATGTAATTAATGCATGTTAAAAAGACTCATTTTCCCCTAAATAATTCAATTTTCTAGGTGATTAAATGCTTGTATGAGAGATACTTCTACCATCATTAATAAGGGTATAGTTGAGTCAAAATGGTAAAAGTGCTTTGATAATAGTAAAGCGACAGATATTTTGAAACAATTTTTTACTCATAAAGCAACAGATATTTTGAACGGAGAAAGTATGGTTCTTAGGTAAAGTTGATTTTTGAAGTAAGACTTTGTGATAGAACGTCCCAAAAGAAAGTTGGACCCTGTGGGTTGGAGGAAAGAGGATGCAAGTGTTACCTCCATTCTTGTAATACTGTTGTGTTATGTGGTGTGGCTTTGCGAGTTTCTTGATTAAAACTCGTAGTGTTGTAATCATGACATTATAGTGAAGTTGTTGAGTAGCCCATTGATGTTGGGATGAACCATGTTAAATCTTGTGTTATTTATTTGTTCTTGTCCATATTAATGGTGTATCATAACCTAATTGTTGGTGTAAATGAGAACCACTTCCGCCAAGCACAACAATTGGTATCAGAGCTGATGGTTCAGCTTTTGGTGATGCGGGATAATATTAAAGATTTTGGGTTATGCTTAATTTGTGACGTTTGTGAAGGATGTGAAAGTTTTGTTGAGAGTACAGGATTGATTGATGAATTGTGTTGATGTGTGACCTCGTGAATGGAGTCTTGTGTCGAAAGTCTTCCTGATATTGGTGATCAAGCGGCGTATCCCGCTAGTGGATAGTGGCGGTACAAGTTTCGTGGTGGAATTCGCATCAACAAAATGAGATCCAAAATCGAAGAAAAAGGTAGTAGATTTTCTGATCCAAATTTTTCAGCGGATCAGTGGGAAATTAGCGTTGCGTGCTCGTTAACCCTTGGATCGTGCTGATTTTTGGTGTGTATCTTAGGACTCATATGTATTCGATTTGGATGGTGGAGATCGCATTCTGAGGTCTCTAGTATTGGGAATCGTGTCCGGACATCAGCAACAAATTTGAAGAAAGGGTTCAAGTGTGCCTTGTGGTGCCAAGAGTGGCTTCCCTTAGGGGAGAGTGAGTTAGAAAGATGTGTACATTCATAAAGAAGTTATACACTATTGTGAGAGTATTCAAGAATGTTGAGAAGGGTGTTGATATCTTCATTCTTGTAACACTGTTGTGTTGAGTGGTGTGATTTTGAGAGTTTCTTGATTAAAACACGTGGTGTTGTATTTATGATATTATAGTGAAGTTGTTGATTGGTCCGTGGACGTAGCCCATTGATGTTGGGGTGAACCACGTTAAATCTTGTCTTATTTGTTCTTTCCGTCATATTTGTTCGTGTCCAAATTAAAGGACATCCCAAAATGGAAAAGTTTATTACTTTATAATTAATGAGACTCACTTGTCATACTCACAACAACTTTTCATTTATTATTTACTACCCACTTTCTCTTTCCTTCACACTCACAACAGCTACTTTTCAAACCACTTTTTTTTTAATAAAATATTAGTATTCCTTAATCCCTGTTTCGGGAGAGAGAATTCTATTTCGGATGAGACGGAGGGAGTACTCCTTAAACCAAAAAGAGGTATTCAAGATTTACAAGCACCTTTTTATGGACTATGAACTTCTCAGCTGATCCCAAGTGTCTGACCTTCAATTTAAACAAGAATCACACGCGCATCCTGTGTCGAATTGCAGTTAGTTTATATATCAAAGAAGACAACTTTTGAATCTTTATTTGATAGTCGCTAATCACTGAATCGAGCTTAACTTAATACGAAATTAATTCTCATTGATGCAGCTTCTAATGTGCCCAAGTATTTATGCTAGCAAAAAGTTCAATTTCCTTCCAATTTGGGACGCCCAAAATTGGAAGTCACTTATCCCTTACAAGCAAACTTTCACTTTGCTTTCAATGTGGGATAACTTTATTTTCCTTTTCCAACCCACTCATTTGAGCATTTATATCATATTCATCCAATAACCATTTTGGACAAATAAATACTTGATTTCATTCTTCTCATGGAGTAGAACAAAAATCCATAAACAATTTAGTAATTTGACAAAATTACCCTTTAGGAAATAACCCACAATTTCCTTCAATCACACTAATTTTCCAACATTTTCTACTTCTTATCTCAAGACTGAAGTAATTTAAAGAAGGGAAAAAGTTTCATCTATTTATACTATGTTGGAAAAGAGAACATCAAATGTAATTAATACAGTACTCCCTCTGTCCCAAAATAATCTTCACATTTGACTATTCAAACTTTTTAAGGATATAACACTTGATACACTAGTCTTGTTTTATTTATGCACTTTTAAGCCTAAATTGTAAAAATGAGAAGAACTTTTTGGGACAATGAAAAAAAAGTGACAAATTGGAAGATCATTTTGGTACTGAGGGAGTATATAGTTATTGGGGGTAAATCTGAGATTGAAATAGTTTGCGATCACTAGAAGACAGGCCAATAACAGGTAGGCCACCATCCTGAGTATGTTTAGAGTATGTGCGTAGTAGCCGCCCTCATCCAGAGAATTTAGTTTAGACACTTGGTGTCCTTACGATAAAATGTCTTTGTGCAGATATGATATTTTTTTGCCTGGAAATTGCCCGAGTAGGATTTTGATTTCAGAAATTTAAGGCTGTGCAGAATATTTGTAAATAAAGCTAATAAATTTCTCTTAATTCTAATATTTGATCCCTCTCATTGGTGTATAAACTCAAACTCAAACTAAACTGCAAAATTGACCAAAAGGGAAAGTGCGACACTAACACGGGACAGAGTGAGTACTAATTTATGTATATTATCTGTTCTGGAAAATGATCATCTTTGTTCAGGAGGAATGTGCACTTATTAGATGGCCAAGCACGGAAACTACAATAAAAAAAGGTATTTTCCATTTCTTTATGATTCTCCTCCATTAGAACTGTAATACCCCATACCACATTGGGAAGTTTAGTGTGATACTTATAAGCTCACAAAGCTACAATTGAGCATCAAATCATCCATTGGATTTTTGGAAGCCTGTGATCAGGTCGGGCCTTTGGGCTCGGGTCGTTACAAGAACTGTTTGTTTTTCCTCAATAATTTGTTGTGTTCCTGCTTATGTGATTCATTTTGCTTCTGACTGTATAAAGTTCAATTGATGAAAGCAAGGAACTGTACGGATATTCAAAAAGTGAAACCTTAATGGGGTACACTTGAACCCTCTTTATCTTTGTGAAAGTTTGAAATGTTGCTTTAGACCTTCAAATTTTCTTTGTTTTTGCTAGGAAAATTTTGTTTTGTTGTCTGCTGGTCCACCTTCATAGTCTATTTCAGGGGGAACATTCAAGTTTTGCAAAGGCAGAAAATTTGGAGATTGTCTTAATGAAGTGAAAAATGTCATGATCTTGTCACCTTGAGGCATTTTTGGACAGAAGGTGCCTTGACTTGACTTGACTTTTGTTGGTGATTTTAGTGTCATCAACGATTTTATGTAATTGGATTTACTAGAGACCAATGCGATCTCATATTAGGCTCGGATATGAGTAAGAGAAAGTGTGGAGTACACTCATTTTGAGTCAAATATGTTTTCGACCACGATAAAGAAGCAGGGGTCAAGGGGCAGCGCCCCTTGCGGGTTCAAGGGGCAGCACCCCTTGTTGGGGTCCCGCTCCCAACAGAGCGGGTGGGGGTCGAGGGGAAGCCGCCCCTCGCGGGGCTCGGGGCAGCGCCCCGAAACCTAAACGGTATTGTTGATACTCCAAATAATTTACCGCCAGTTTTACTCGCCAAAAGAAACAGACACAGTCTGTTAATAAACATGACTGTTGGCTAACAATTGAGACTGTTAGAAACCAACAGTCATGACCGCTACTAAATGTAATCTGTTTATAAACAGATCATTGGCCCCAGTTAAACTTACGAAAAAAACCCTAACAATTCTCTGAGTTTTAATCTGTTTTCTTTGCCTAGAATCAGATTGTTTTGATTGTCTTATCCCATATAAAGATTTCGTGTAACCCAGACATTGAGGGGCGAAATACTTTATTCGAAAATTGATTTAATCACAATCCGATCAATTATCCAGGATTATCAATTACCCTAACCTAAATTCTCTAACAACTTTTGCTTCGATTATTTTAACTAAACATTAAGATTGTTGTTTTTTCTTGTCACTTTTATATGTTTGTTTATCCATTGCACGAGTGAATGAAACATGATATAGATTACACCCTTGAGATGGTGACATGACTTGTGTCATCTTCTAAAACTTTTGTCTTTCGTTTTTTTTTTATGATCAACTGAATTGAATTTCGACCGAGATTCTATAAAAATCCTTTTATCCGCATGAAATTCTAAATTTAATATTGATAATATTCTTAATGGTCCATCAATAACCATTTTCATGAAGATGATTAGATTTTCATAATATGATATTGTAACTTCATTCGAGTGGGCCATGAAAGTTAAAGTAGGCAGATTATTTTGGGACGGAAAGGTATGTGTTTTTTTTTGTGCTGATTTACCTAATTGGTCAAACATGTGCCCAAGCAGCAGGCCCATAACTATGTATATATACCACCCCACTAATCCTCTCATTCCTTCACATTCCAAAGGATTTGGAGTACTTGTTTCTTCCTGCTCACATTTTTTTTGCACACATTTTCTTCAACTTGCACAGGATTACATACCAAGTCAAGGCAATGATTACCGCCAACGGGTTATACGCAAGTTCCATGAAGAAAAGGAGCGTAAGGCTCCCTCCCAAGAGAGGTCAGCTGAAAGTTCATATTTTTCGCAGCATTTTCAAGTTTATTCAGGCAAAAATGTCATTTGGGAAACAGAGGGCTAAAGTGATGGCTGAGGAAGTTCATATGTCAGTTTCTTACCCTAAAGGGAACGGAGAAGTTATCAAAGACGTGCATGTATTTTGATTATTATAATTGGTTAATAAAAAAGGATCCAGCTGAATTTGCAGTTCTTCGTCTTACCTTAAATTTGACCCCTCTCTCTCGTTTAGAAGGTAGACGTGGAAGAACATAGTATAATGTTTACTAGCCAAGTTTAGCTGTTTGCCCGTAACCTATTTGTGATGTTTGAGGTAATAATTTGATGATTTTGATTCTGGTTTTTCTTATGATTTACGTCGCGCCTTGTTTTTTCGAGGTTGTAGAGTAGAATTAGAGTTGTATTTGTTCAAAATTTATGCGCATCTTGTTTCAAGTCCTATCTACTAGTAATGTGTATTATGTGTCAGCTTAATTTGCATTTCTGGTAGTCATAGAAGATTTTTTTGTACCAACTATCGAGGGATCAAACTAATGAGCCATACTATGAAACTTTGGGAAAGAGTGATTGCACAACGGCTAAGAAAAATTGTGAATATTTCGGATAACCAATTTGGATTTATGCCCGGCAGATCGACTATGGACGCAATCTATCTTATGAGACAAATCATGGAGAAATATCGAGATAAAAAGAAAGATTTGCACATGGTTTTCATTGATTTGGAGAAGGCGTATGATAAAGTGCCAAGAGAGGTACTTTGGTGGGCTTTAGTAAAGAAAGACGTTTCAAAGAAATATATTGATATTATCAAGGACATGTATAATGAAGTTAGTACTAGTGTACGGACAAGTGTTGGGAAGACAGAAGAGTTCCCTATCACGATTGGAGTGCATCAAGGCTCTGCACTTAGTCCCTTTCTCTTTGCCCTGATAATGGATGAAGTGACGAGGTCAATCCAAGATGCTATTCTATAGTGTATGTTGTTTGCAGATGATATTGTGCTGATTGATGAGACAAAAGAAGGTGTTGAAAATAAATTGGAGTTGTGAGACGCAATTTGGAATCTCGAGGTTTTAGGTTAAGCAGAAGCAAAACTGAATATATGGAGTGTAAATTTAGCAAAGTTGGAAGCAGAGAGGCAGGAGTGATCACATTCGATGGAAAGATTGTCCAAGCTTCCGAGTTCTTTCGCTATCTTGGATCCATTATCCAAAAAGATGGAGAATTGGATGGAGATGTGGCTCATAGGATTAAAGCAGGTTGGTTGAAGTGGAAGAGTGCCACAGGGTTTCTTTGTGATCGTGGCATGCCAAATAGATTAAAGGGAAAATTCTATCGTACGGCAATTAGGCCTGCACTGCTTTATGACACTGAATGTTGGGCCGTGAAACAGTGTCATATTCATAAGATGAATGTAGCGGAGATGCGTATGCTACGATGGATGTGTGGGCATACAAGAAAGGATCGATTGAGAAATGAGGTGATCAGGGGTAAAGTAGGAGTTGCGCCCATTGAGGATAAAATGAGGGAGCATCGTCTAAGGTGGTTTGGTCATGTGAGACGGAGACCGAGTGATGCACCGGTTAGGAGGCCTGAAGAGTGGAGAAGTGATAAAATGGCGAGGGGTAGGGGAAGACCCAAGCAAACTTGGATTAAGGTGATTGAAAATGATATGAGTTTACTCGGAGTGGATGAAGATGTGGCGTTGAAGAGGCCGGAGTGGAGGGCGAAAATTCATGTGAATGATGGGGGTTGATCGTACTTTTTATTATTATTATTTATTTATTTATTTTATTTTATTTTCTCCATCTTTTTCCTCTCTTTCTCTCGCTCTCTCTCTCTCTCTCTTTCTCTCTCTCTCTCTCTCTTCCTTTTATCACGATGACATATGAGGATTCATGTTAGCCGACCCCAAATTATTTTGGGACTAAGGCTTTGTTGTTGTTGTTGTTGTTGTTGTTGCCAGTAAGGTAGCGTTCTTTCCTATACCCAAGACTACAAGTTTGGTACCGCTGCAACGACAAATTTGTTTTTGTGATCAATCTTGATTTGATTTGATCACAAATAGAGATTAGTTTGGTTATACTACCTCCGTCCCAACTCAATGCGCACGTTTACTGTTGGGCACAAGATTTAAGGAGAGAGTATTTATATTCAAAAGTATTGTGAGTGGAGAATAATGAGTGGTTGAGAGGAAGAAAGAGAATGAGTGGAGAATAATGAGTGGTTGGGAGGAAGAAAAAGAATAAGTGGAGAATAATGAGTGGTTGGGAGGAAGAGAGAGGATGAGTGGAAGATTATAAAAGTAATAAAAAACTTTCTTTTTTTGGATTGTGCACATATCAACGATACCCACTTAAAAGGTAAGTGTGCACATTGAGCTGGGACGGAGGTAGTATGTGTCTGTAGACACTTTATAGTTCCATCCAATAAGTCTGTATTGTTTGGGCAAATTTTGGCCGACTTCTAAATCTATGCACACTTTGTAGTCTGATGGTGACCGAAAATTAACTAAATCTAAGATTCCCCTCAACATTTTAAAAATGTTACTCCCTCTGTCCCTAAATGAGTGTCTATTTTCAAGAAATTTTTGTCCCAAAATGAGTGTTTTTTTTTAACATAACTTTGTCCCTAAATGTTTTTTTTCGAAATTTTTTTCACCAGTTTTTTTATACGTGCAAAACTAAGTGTTTGGAAATGAGATTACAAGATTATATATGAATATTTGCTACCAAATTGTACAACAAAGTTGAGATTTTCAGTGTCCCTTAAAATGAAATTTGGACACTCATTTAGGGACAGAGGTAGTACTATTTAAAACTTTTTTTTGGGTGTCCTATTGATATTGATAAGTCTCATTTTATTTTTATTTTTTTGAAATGTCTATTTTTTAAGTTTAACCCATTTGCATACTCACAAACTTAATTTGTGGGTCCCACTTAAAATTAATCATCACATATTTTTTTTATTTACATACTATTGAGTATAAATACTACTCCCTCCCTCTGACCCTAAATGAGTGTCCAAATTCCATTTTAAGGGACACTGAAAATCTCAACTTTTTGAACAATTTGGTAACAACGGTTTATATATAATCTTGTAATCTCCTTTCCAAACCTTTAGTTTTGCACGTAACAAGAAACCGGTGAATTTTTTTCGAAAAAAAACGTTTAGGGAGAAAGTTATGCTAAAAAAAGACACTCATTTAGGGACAAATATTTTTTGAAAATGGACACTCATTTAGGGACAGAGGGAGTATATTTTTAATCCTCATATCAGGAAGAAAAAAAAAAGTGCAAATAACAGAACGGATAGTGTATTATTTATCCGAGTAAGACTACTTAATTACAATGGCTAGTTGAAAAGGGGTTGAAAAAATTTAAGTTAGTTGAATGGGTGCAATGGGGAGTTGAAAGGGGGTTGGTTGAAAATATGGGTTGAAACATTTCAACCCGGTTGAGAGAAAGAAATGAGCCACCTCCTTGGACACGCGGCGAGCTTCCATTGGGCCGGCCTTCGAGCGTGCATCTCACCGCCCAAAAAAGTGCGTGAGTAGGCGTTTTACCGTTTTTTTTTTGTTTTTTTTTATTGGGACACTTGTCATACACCCATTGGTTCTTGATATTTTCGAATTTATTTCTCATCCCAATTATTTGAGCTCAATTATTTTACAGTAAATTAATATTTTTTCCCGCCAAAATTCATAAAAAAAATTCATCTATAAATAGATGCAAGTTTCATTTGATTTGGACAGCGAAAAAAAACTCTTTTTTTTTTCAATATAAATTTTTCAATTATCCTTCATTAACCCTTATTTAAAAAAATTCAACATCTTTTTATTGAAATGGATTCCAATAATAATTATTTAATTGCAATTAGAAAAGAATAATTAAGTGTGAAGTATTTTTTTAATTATAAATAATAGTAATAATTACTATTATTTTACTAATCATAAAAATAAAGAATATAAATAAAATAAAAGTAGCGGGGGCATATGATGATGAGTTGGAAGATAGTTGAATTTAATTAAATCAAACCATTGTAGGGTGTAAAAGTGAAAGGGTAATTGAATTATTAGGCGGAAAAGAGAAAAGATGACGTGGAGTGTTAAAGTGGTAGTTGAATGGGTTATGGCAGTTAAAACCATTAGACCATGTGCAATGGGTAAACTACCCAAAAACATTCAACTACCCTAATATCACTCCACCTCATCTTCTCTGTCCATCCACTTAATCATTCAACTACCCTCTCAACTATACCCTCCACAATGACTAGTTTAGTTTAAAATTCAACTCCTCCCAACTCATCATTCTATACCCCACCACTTTTATATTATTTATAATCTTTATTTTTATGATTAATAAAATAAGAATAATTATTATAATAATAATAATAATAATTTAAAAAATAATTGATTATTATTATTATTATTATAAATTCGAGTTTTTTTTATTTACACTTAATTAATTTTTTGTAATTGCAATTAAATAAATACGAGAATTTTTAAATTTTTATTAAAAATAAGAAAAGTTACAATAAACTTAGCTCACTCCACAAGTGATGAAAAACAAATAAGCATACGATACATAGACTCGACTCACAGTACAATAAAATTATTAAATCACTAATTTCCGAACTTTACCCATATGTGTTTGACTAGATCCTTCTGCAATCATTGATGAGCCCTTTGATCACGCAAATCCGATCGAGTTGATTTTGGGGGAAACGCGTTTCCCCCTAATGTTAAAAAAAGACCTGTTTTAAAACGCGTTTCCCCCTAATGTTAAAAAAAGACCTGTTTTTTAATATTACTAATCCAGGTCTTTTTTAACATTAGGGGGAAACGCGTTTTAAAACAGGTCTTTTTTTAACATTAGGGGAAACGCGTTTCCCCCAAAATTTTCTGAATCCGATCTAGTACGTACATGATTTTCAAATGTTGGTAATACCTCAGTCGAGAATGGTTATTGTGTACTAGACCCACTTGCCTCGGGTTGATCCTGATAGTCAAGCCAATTTTGAGAATATGTATCCCGTTCTTCCTCAACAATCATATTATGTAATATGATACATGCTCTCATGATCTTAGCCAAGTCCGCTATCTCCCACATTCGAGCTGGTTCTCGAATGGTTTTAAATCGAGCTTGGAGCACTCGAAATGCACATTCTATATCCTTCCTGATATTTTGCAAATAGCTTATCTTCTTCACTTTGAGGAAGTTTAACTGATTTGACAAAAGTCGGATAAGAAGGGTAGATACCGTCAGCAAGATAATACGTCATATTATACAGACGTTCATTCACAAAGAAATTGACTCGTGGAGTATTTCCTGCTTCAAGATCATCGAACACTGGCGACCGGTCCAGAACATTTATATCGTTCAATGTGCCCGGACATCCAAAAAAAGCATGCCAGATCCATAAATCATGACTGGCAATGGCTTCAAGAATAACTGTGGTGGTTCCCTTATCACCTCTAGTAAATTGACCTTCCCAAGCAGTAGGACAATTTTTCCACTCCCAGTGCATGCAATCAATACTCCCGATCATCCCTGGGAACCCCCGCTTCTCACTGACCTCAAGTATTCTTTGCAGGTCAGCTTCGTTTGGGGCTCTCAAGTACTCTTGCTCATACAGTTGAATGACCCCCTTGAAAAATCTACGTAATGCCTCCAAAGCTGTAGTTGTCCCTATTTTAATGTATTCATCAATAGCATCGGCGGACATACCATATGCTAACAATCGCATGGCTGCGGTACATTTTGCTAATAGAGATAGGCCTTCTTTGCCGGCACAATCGAATCTTTGTGTGAAGTAGCTGTCATGGCTTGAAAGATCCTAGACGATTCGGAGGAATACATGTTTCTGCATCCTATATCGTCGCCGAAAAGAATCTTTATACATAGCATTTTCGGAAAAGTAGTCATCAATCAGGCTCTTATTGTGCAAAGCTTGATCTCTTTTCAAATTTTTTCGAGTTTTTTTCGGAGTTTTATCATCAAAAAACTCGTTCATGATAAAACTCTCCTCAATTTCACACTGTCTTTTGTAGGTTTCGATATCAAAAGGAAGAAATCCGGATGGATTCATTGATGTAGGAGGAAGGAAAGGAGAGAGTGTTTGATGTAGGAAGAAGGAAAGAACAATGTGTTTGGTGTAGGAAGAATGAAAGAAGAGAGTGTTATTTATAAGAAAATGCGTGGTTGAGGTTGATGGATTTAAACCTTCAATTCAATTAAGTTAATTAAAAGATAACGATTGAGTGGTTGTGGTTGACGGATTTGAAGCTTCAATTCAATTGAGTTAATTAAAGGATAACGATTGAGTGGTCGAAATTGACGGACTCCAATAATAGAATTAAATAGATTTAATTAAAAGATAAAGTTACATACTGAGAATCTTGGAAATAGTACATCATTGCAGTAAATTGACATAAAGCTAGAAAACACACATTAATTGCCAAACAGCTCGTCAGCCAACATTTCAAAAAGCTTTTGTTGTTGATCATCGCGAGGCTCCATTTGACTCAACTGCATCCACATTTTCCTACTTTTAGCCCGAGTCTTGTTAAGGGCAACTTCGTTTTCCTTCTCTTGTTGTGTGGCTAAGTTGTCAATTCGTTCCAATTCTTTCTCTTTGAATTGTTTGAATTCTAACCACTTTTGTTCCTTTACCGGTGACAACCCACTTTTTTCTTCCCCGCCTTTTTCTTAGCCGCCTTCCTTCCGATAGGATGAGGAATGGATCCAACCGAGCTTGAATCACCTACATCACCTTCACGTGCTCTCTTAGATCCACTGCTATCAGATCCAATATTTCTTCCAACCTGACTTGCGTAGCGTGGTTGATCTCGGGTAGCTCTCCATTCGTCCATCAAATTAAAAGTGGTTTTGTTGGCACTTTTATATAATTCGTGAGCTTTTGCCAAAACATCATTCTCCGACCACCCGCTTTGTTGCACACGCTTAGCGTTATCGTATGCACCTACCCATTTGCCCAATTTGGCGTTTATATAATTGTGACGATTTTTGCATGAAACTACGTCACGGGGAGGGTTAAATTCACAATGTTCGTTACAGTAATCTGCAATCTTACCCCAAAACGCTTCACTTTTCTGACTTTTTCCAACCACACTGTCGGTTCCAAATTTAATCCACCCACTGATTAGCACTAAATTGTCTGTCGTGCTCCATTTGACAATTTTTCTCCGAGTAGTGGTTGAACCTCCTGCATTTGGAGTTGGAGAAGCTTCATCAGCATCAGCACCGCTCATGCTACCCAGGGCCATTTGTGTTGAATATTCTGGATATTCGGATGCTTGAGAGGGTGGTGGTGGAGGTCGTTCAAATTGCATACCATAATATGGATTCCATGTGGGCATAGCTGAAGGCATGGCATTTGGTTGATAATAAAATTGTGGGACATTTTGAGGGCGTGGTTGGTTGGAAAATTGATTTTCTAATCGAAAATCATTGGGGTTGTAGTAATTTGGTGGAAGATTAGTTGAATTCTGAGTGTTGAAATAGGGATGATTGGGATTATTGGGATTGTTGGGATCCATTTCACTAAAAATATGTTGGAAAATTTTAAAAACAAGGGTTAAAGAAGGATAATTAAGAAATTTATAGAGAGAAAAGAGGGGTTTTTTTTCGGTGTCCAAATACAATGAAACTTATATCAATTTATAGAGGAAAAAAATGCATATTTTTGGCGAAAAAAATTATAATTAATTTTGCTGTAAAATAATTGAGCTCAAAAATTTGGGTTGAAAATCAAATCCGAAAATATGGCGGACCAACCATATTTCGCCACGTGTTATATCCAGGAAAAATAAAAGGACGCCTAAACGCGCCCTGTCGGGGCCTGTCTTAGACTAGACGCGCCATGTCGGCATCAATGTGTGGCCGACGCGTGTTTTGTCTGGGTCCCACAAATTTTCCCTCAACCCGGTTGATTCCTCTCAGACCATGTGCAATGAGGGGGGTTTAGTTGGGGGTTGAGTGGGAGTTAGTTAGTTGAGGGTGTGCAATGAGGGAGTTGAGAGGGGGGGTTGAAGGGGAAGGGTTGAGAGGAATCAACCGGGTTGAGGGAAAAATTGTGGGACCCGGACAAAACACGCGTCGGCCACACATTGGTGCCGACATGGCGCGTGTAAGACACGCCCCGACAGGGGCGCGTTTAGGCGTCCTTTTTTTTTCCTGGATATAACACGTGGCGAAATCTGGTTGGTCCGCCATATTTTCGGATTTGATTTTCAACCCAAATTTTTGAGCTCAATTATTTTACAGTAAAATTAATTATTATTTTTTTCGCCAAAAATCTGCATTTTTTTTCCTCTATAAATTGATATAAGTTTCATTTTATTTGGACACCGAAAAAAAACCCTCTTTTCTCTCTATAACAATTATCCTTCTTTAACCCTTGTTTTGAAAAATTTTCAACATATTTTTAGCGAAATGGATCCCAACAATCCCAATAATCCCAATCATCCCTATTTCAACACTCATAATTCAATTAATCTTCCACCAAATTACTACAACCCCAATGATTTTCGATTAGAAAATCAATTTTCCAACCAACCACGTGCTCAAAATGTCCCACAATTTTATTATCAACCAAATGCCATGCCTTCAGCTATGCCCACATGGAATCCATATTATGGTATGCAATTTGAACGACCTCCACCACCACCCTCTCAAGCATCCGAATATACAGAATATTCAACACAAATGGCCCTGGGTAGCATGAGCGGTGCTGATGCTAATGAAGCTTCTCCAACTCCAGATGCAGGAGGTTCAACCACTACTCGGAGAAAAATCGTCAAATGGAGCACGGCGGACAATTTAGTGCTAATCAGTGGGTGGATTAAATTTGGAATCGACAGTGTGGTTAGAAAAAGTCAGAAGAGTGATTCTTGAGGTCAGTGAGAAGCGGGGGTTCCCAGGGATGATCGGGAGTATTGATAGCATGCATTGGGAGTGGAAAAATTGTCCTACTGCTTGGGAAAGTCAATTTACTAGAGGTGATAAGGGAACCACCACGGTTATTCTTGAAGCTGTTGCCAGTCATGATTTATGGATCTGGCATGCTTTTTTTGGATGTCCGGGCACATTGAACGATATAAATGTTCTGGACAGGTCGCTAGTGTTCGATGATCTTGAAGCAGGAAATACTCCACGAGTCAATTTCTTTGTGAATGAACGTCTGTATAATATGACGTATTATCTTACTGATGGTATCTACCCTTCTTATCCGACTTTTGTCAAATCAGTTAAACTTCCTCAAAGTGAAGAAGATAAGCTATTTGCAAAATATCAGGAGGGATATCGGAAGGATATAGAACGTGCATTTGGAGTGCTCCAAGCTCGATTTAAAATCATTCGAGAACCAGCTCGAATGTGGGAGATAGCGGACTTGGCTATGATCATGAGAGCATGTATCATATTACATAATATGATTGTTGAGGATGAACGGGATACATATTCTCAAAATTGGCTTGACTATCAGGATCAACCCGAGGGAAGTGGGTCTAGTACACAACAACCATTCTCGACTGAGGTATTACCAACATTTGAAAATCATGTACGTACTAGATCGGATTTGCGTGATCAAAGGGCTCATCAACGATTGCAGAAGGATCTAGTCAAACACATATGGGCAAAGTTCGGAAATTAGTGATTTAATAATTTTATTGTACTGACAGTCGAGTCTATGTATCGTATGCTTATTTGTTTTTCATCACTTGTGGAGTGAGCTAAGTTTATTGTAACTTTTCTTATTTTTAATAAAAATTTAAAAATTCTCGTATTTATTTAATTGCAATTACAAAAAATTAATTAAGTGTAAATAAATAAAAAAACTCGAATTTATAATAATAATAATCATTTATTTTTTAAATGATTATTATTTTTATTATTAATATTATAATAATAATTTTACTAATCATAAAAATAAATATTATAAATAAAATAAAAGTGGTGGGGTATAGAATGATGAGTTAGGAGGAGTTGAATTTTAAACTAAACTAGTCATTGTGGAGGGTATAGTTGAGAGGGTAGTTGAATGATTAAGTGGATGGAGAGAGAAGATGAGGTGAAGTGATATTAGGGTAGTTGAATGTTTTTAGGTAGTTTACCCATTGCACATGGTCTCAACCCTTCCCCTTCCCCTTCCCCTTCAACCCCCCCTCTCAACTCCCTCATTGCCCACCCTCAACTAGGGATGGCCAAACCGGACCGGAACCGGCCCGGAACCGGAACCGAAAAACCGTAACCGCCAAGAACCGCCACGAAAACCGGAACCGTGGGAACCGGAACCGTTTTGGATAAGGGCCGGTTAAGGTTCAACCCCCCAAAAAACCGTGAACCGGCGGTTCCGAACCGCCCAACCAAACCGCGAACCGGAACCGTCTGAACCGTCAGTAAAACCGTTAAAAAACCATCAAAATCATTAGATTTCTAACAGTTTCATTAGAATTAACCGTTACTAATGGAAAGTTGACAAGAAAAGTTGTGTTTTGACTGATTTTTTTGCCAAAATCAGTGAATGAAAATAATAAAAATGTGTTTTTGACCGATTTCTAACAGTTTCATCAGAATTAACCGTTAAAAAACCATCAAAAAATGAACCGTGGAACCGAACCGGAACCGGAATCGAACCGGAACCGTATTGTGACAAACGGAACCGGAACCGGTGTAACCAAGGGCCGGTTAAGGTTCACATAAAAGCCGAACCGGAACCGGCGGTTCCGAACCGGAACCGTAACCGGAACCGTGTTTGGTCATCCCTACCCTCAACTAACTTCCACTCAACCCCCAACTAAACCCCTCATCGCACATGGTCTTATTGTAGATAGCCTGATGGTGACGTCGATTCAATCAATAGACACAGGGACAGGGTACTAGTTGCTCTTTACCGACTTTTTTTTTCTCTGTTAATGATTTTGCTTTCCAAATTGAGTCAAGCACAAAATTGACATATTTTCACATGTTCACACTCTCCAGTTAGTGGCGAACAAAAAGGGTCATTAGGTCTTTCCTTTTAGTAGAAAGGGAGACTTAAGTCTTGTTATAGTTGAGATCAGATTACTTATATCATTTGTGTGTATACATGTGATTCAACAGTTACGAGTTATTAGAGTTGACTTCATCATGATATAAAAATGGGAAGGGCTATTGCCACTACGAATAATACTTTTCCACTACATCAATAATGAAATTGTCACATTATGACAAAACTACCCTTACTTATTAGTAGACTTTTCAAATTTGAGTAAACGACATTTTTGCCATCTGTACTATTCAGTTTTTTCACTTTAACATCTGTACTACCGAAACAACGTAAGTAACCTGCGTACTATTGATAAATTAGCAAAAGTAACCAAAATCGTTAATAAATGTTAATGAACGTTAACGGGCGTTAGCAATTTAACGGATGTTAACATCAGTATTCTCAATTTGCCCCCATAACAAAGCAAACTGATATCTCGCCTAATTGAGTTCTAAAAGGGGTAGATCTAAAATATATCAAACTATAAACACTGAAAATGAAATATAAATTTACAAACATCCCTCTTATCCAATCAAATCAACAATTCAAACTCATTTTACTAAAATACCCAAAATCCCACCCTAACCCATTAAATCAAACTCACTCTCTTCATTTGGTCTGGGAAAGAAAAAACTAGAGAGAAGTTACACCTTTTCTCTGTAGAGAATCACATCCTTCATCCTACGCCACCTCTCTCCGCCACCCCTCTCTGCGTCACCACCCTCCGTCTCCGTCTCTGTCCCTTCTCTTTTTCTTCTTCTTCCCAAACTCTCAAGCTACCACCTTGACCGCTTCAAACTCCACGCCACCATCAACCTAAGGGCTCCGCAATTCCGCCATTGCAGGTCGCCTTTCTCCGCCCTTTCTCTTTCTTTTGTTTGTGTTCTATGCTTGATTGCGTGTGAAGATCTTTATTTTGGGTTTAAATCTAGAACTAGGGTTTCTTCTTCTCTATTTTCTGATTTGGGTTTAGATCTGTTCTTGTGTGTGTGTTTTTGTGCTCATCCCTCTCTTTGCCCTCTCTTTAGTGCGTGTACATGTGTGTGATTGAGTTTTCAGATCCAGATATGGTTGTTGATTTGTTAACTTGTCCAGATTTGCATTTTCTCAAATTGTGTTTGACGGTGGCTGAAAATGGCTGTGGTTTCTTCTGGTTGTGGGTGGATTGTGGAGGCGATGATGGAAACGATGGTTTATGGTGGCGACGGTGTTGATGTTGACGGCGGTGGTGGGTGATGGCGGCGGACGTTGACTAATAAAAATATTTGGGACGTTGACAGCTTATGTGGTTTGAATTAATAATTGGGAGTTGACTAATAAAAATATTTTAAAATAAATTTGTAATTGTTTAATTTGAAAGAAAAAAATGAAAGTTATTTTGAGAATAGAGGTTCCTAAACGAAAAATATTAAGTTTTAGGGTGAACACGGAAACAAATGCATAGATTATGGCTGAAACAATTATTTAGTTTGTTAAATTTCTAAGGCCTATTAACGTCCATTACATTTATTAACGATTTTGGTTAATTTTGCTAATTAATCAATAGTACGCATCTTCTTTTTGTTGTTTAGATAGTACAGATGTTAAAGTGATATTCCTGAAATAGTACGAATGTCAGATAAGCGGTTTACTCTTTCAATTTTAGTTCACGTTCTTTCCTTTTTGAAATATACATATTCTGATATCAATTCCCTTTCAACACATTACTTATAACAAACTGAATGAATAATTTATTTTACTTTTTTTGTTCATTTTTTCATCTTGAATCAAGCTTTAGCTATTTTGTCTTTGTAGTAGTGGTAAAAAATTAATTGTAAAATTGATTATTTTTATTTATTCGTTACAAGTTAATTAATTTGTAGGTCCCCTTTTATTTGATAAGTAGCAAAAATAAAATAAATTTTTATACCTAATTTTTTTAACTTTAATTCCTGAATAAAAAACTATAAACTATAGAATATATTATAAATTTTGCTTATAAAAATATATAAATTGAAAAAAGTAATATATTATGTTAAGAAAATAACACATGAAAATGAATTGCCTTTAACGTACCCTATTCTAGACTAAATGTTTGTTTACAATCTCAATCAAGAATGAAAATAAATTTTATTTCGAGCTGGAGATAGTACATTTTGTAGTAAAATAAGATACTAAACAATATTTTAAACAATATAAGGTGTGTTTCCCCTAGACTAGTTTTTGTAAAGATAATTTATCCCATAAAAGTAAATGAGTAGTATATTACTTGTTTTTAACTGATGTCCAGAAAAAACAAATTTGATTGGTTACACATGATTGTACAAACAATTTGTTTTCCTTGAAAAAAAAAACTATTTTTGTTTCTTGCAAGGGCTTCTTTTACCACTATATTACAAAGGCATAAATGACTAAATAGTGTCTCAAAATGAAATAAATAAATAAATTCGGCAACTAGTTTGTTATATTAAGCTGAAACGGAATTGATATAAGAATTAATAATATAAGTATAATTAAACAAGGAAACAAGAACAACTAAATTTGGAAATGAATGCACTGTTTATTTATTACTACTAGTTAAAGGGTAATTTTGTCATGGTGTGATAATCTTATTAATGATGTAGTGGAAAAATATAATTCGTAGTGGCAATAGCCCCTCCCTGTAAAAATTGATGCATAATCATTGGATCACCTTTAATATATACACAAATACGCAAAATTGATTTGTGATTTGGTCTCATTAGTGATGTAGTCTATATTGTTAATGTGACAGGATCGGACTTTGTCATATTTCTTTTAACTCAATAAATGAAATTAATATGTTTTGATAAAACTCTTATAATATCATTAAAAAGATGTTACCGCTTACTTCAACCGCTCCATAACAATGTGCACAAACTTTCTTTATTTCATTGATAAGTTGCACTTCTCTAAAATGAAAATTTTATATATCAACCCACTTTTTATACTCTCAACAACAATTCATTTTTATTTCCTACTCAACTTTCTATTTTTTACTTTACTTTTCATACTCAACGATTATGACTTTTACTCACTCTTTAATTCCGTACACTCTCAATTTATATGCACATTATTAATGGGACGGAACGGAACGTAAATAATATAACTATTCATGTTAGGCCTCGTCTGGTACACAGTTTTACAAACGGAGAGTTTACAAACGGAGCAGTTTTTCAAACGGAGCTTTCTGAAACGGAGCATTTATTCTGCAAAATGTGTTTGGTGCATCGTCTTAAAACGCTAATTTAAAATTTAAAAAATTATTCATAATGACAGTTTTACCCTTTTAACAAAAAATGTGTTTCTAGTGCACTGTGCACCATTTGAGACAAAAAAAGTTCTAAAAGATACTCCCTCCGTTCCGGGTAAGTTGCAACAATTTGTCATTTTGGGTATTCCACTTAAGTTGCAACAATGCCAAATAAGGAAACTCTTTATTACTTTTATAATCCTCCACTCATTCTCTCTCTTCTTCTCAACCACTCATTATTCTCCACTCATTCTCTCTCTTCCTCCCAACCACTCATTATTCTCCACTCATTCACTCTCTTCCTCCCAACCACTCATTATTCTCATTTCTTAATTTTTGTGGTTCCCTTTCCATGTTGCAACTTACCCAGAACGGAGGGAGTATACTCCATCCGTCTCAGAGTATATGTCCATCATCTCATTTTTAAAATAATGATTTGGTTTCTCTGCAAACAAAATAAAGAATAATACTAGGGGCACAAAAAAGTCACAAAATCATGCTCACATAATCTTAGGTGTCATGATTTTATTGGTGTTTTTAATTAGAGTGTGACGGGTCCATTATCGATGCAACCAATAAAATATCGCCACCTTATTTTGTGCCCCTAGCATTGCTCCAAAATAAAATAATTGATTTATACCATTTGTAAAAAGAAAACTAAAAAGAGAAAAGAAACACCAAATTTTCCAGTCCTCTCATCTCCTCATACCCTCTCCCTCAGCAACTCCTTCTCCCATTTCCCCACCGACCCCCTTCTCCTTTTCTATCATACTCCAAATCTTGGTTCCATTTTTTCTTTCATCAATTCTTTTTCCAAACTTCAAATTTTTGTTTTCTTTCATATGATTACGTTTGAATTTATCAGGTAGGCTATCTCAGAATTATGATTTTCTTCATTGTTTTTCTTGTTTCTGTTCATCTTACAATTTACTTTTATCCTTCCCTTATCTTAAGCACTCTGTAACCCATTGCCATTTTCTTCTATCTTCCTTCAATGGAAGTGTTGGGAGTGGAGTCCTAAAACCAAAAGGGGACAAGGAGGCAAAGGAGTGCAAACCAAACGGGGATTGAAGGAGACCAAAACGAAGGAGGAAAATCTGGCAGTGGAGCGCGCGGGCACCTGGTGTTCACCAGGTGGGCGCCTGCTGAAGGCAGTAGGATCGCGTCTCCAGGAAATCAATTCAGGCGGGCGCTTGGATGGTACCAGGCGGGCGCCTGGTGCCGCGATCTGAATTCGGGAAAGTGCTGTTTTTTCTAGGTTATTCACATGTATTTGGTTTAGGACTTCCTTGTACTGCTATATAAGCATAAGTTCATCTAGAATATTGTGTACCCAAAAGGAGAGAGAAAGGATATCAAGAGAGAGCACAAAATAGTCTTTAGGAGGGGGCCGGGGGCCTAGGATAGCCATGGGGGGCGATCCTACAACCTGGCCATGATCATGTTTGTGCGTTCTTGGGGGAGAGATAATAATATGTAGGAGAGAGTTGTTCATGGGAGAGTATACATACTAGATCTGTGTGAGTGTATGTGTAAACTGTAACAATCAACATATTATTATAGTGATATCCTGGTTTGGGGCCTCCGGATGTAGCCACATGGGGGTGGTGAACCGGGTTAACAAATAATGGTGTTCTTGTTCTTTCATATTATTATTTCATGTGTTGATTTATTTCTCTATGTTGATGACTGCTAGTATGGGCTAGTGGATGCGGTGATCCCCACAATTCCCCAACAACTGGTATCAGAGCTTTGATTCGAGATCTAAGGGAGATCCAAGGTGAAGAAAAGCGACAACAGATTTTCGTGCAGCGCACGTGTAGAATTCGTGCAATGCACGTGCAGGCTCGGTGGAGCGCACGTACAGATTTCATGCAGTGCAGATTCTTCGTGTGGAAGATGTGCATGGTAAATTTGAGAGCTGCTAGGGTTTATGGTTGAAGCAAGACACGTGCCAAATAGGTCAACGATCGTGCGGGAGATCAGAAAGTCCAAAAAGTTCGTTTGTTTCTTATGAGATCTGCAGAAATTCGAGGTGGAATTTGGAGATGCAGAGATCAAGATGGATCTGGAGGTGTTCAAGGGATCTTGGGGCAGTCAAGGAGGTTGGAGAAAAATATGAAAGAAAGGAGGAATGCATCAGGCACTTGCGTAAGCAACCAACGATGCAAAGGTGAGTGATATAAGCCGGTTTGACCATGTGAGAAGAGCAGGACTTCTCGCAAACGACGGATGGGGGTTAGGAGGATGTTGTACTATACCAACAACATCAAATTCATTCTGGGTGGGAGCAATAGTCGTAAAGACCGGCCTATTGGTGTAAAAAGGAGAGACATCAATAAATGGTGTGTTAAGGGGGAGAGTGACTCAAAAGGTTGCAACGCAGTGGGAGTCAAGTGGACCTAACAGAGAGCGAGAAAAGACCACAAGAAGACAATACAAGAAGCAAGGTGTGTCCGAGTTTCATGGGGAGCATTGCAAGGGGAGTTGATCTAGAAGGGAGAAGGCGAAGTTAATCTTGCAAATAAATCAAGGTAGAAGTTGATTTGGGGAGGTAAGAAGGATCTAACACGGAGAGGTTGAAGCGTCGCTTGGTTTCAACTCGCCTTATTACTTGGGCGTGGAGGCTCATGGTGGAGGAGCGTGGAGGCTCAACATGGTGTAATGGTGGAGCGTGAAGGCTTATCATCAACACAATTGAGAAGCTTAGTGCACGGTGTTACAATATTCAAAGGTGGTCATCTTCGTGGTGGGAGCTTGACGGGGACGATTACTAGGCTTATGGTTTTAGTCTCCAGGTGGTAGATTGTTGAGAGTGGAGTCCTAAAACCAAAAGGGGACAAGGAGGCAAAGGAGTGCAAACAAAATGGGGATTGAGGGAGACCAAAACGGAGGAGGAAAATCTGGCAGTGGAGCGTGCGGGTGCCTGGTGTTCACAGGCGGGCGCCTGCTGAAGGCAGTAGGATCGCGTCTCCAGGAAATCAATTCAGGCGGGCGCTTGGGTGGTACCAGGCGGGCGCTTGGATGGTACCAGGCGGGCGCCTGGTGCCGCGATCTGAATTCGGGAAAGTGATGTTTTTTCTAGGTTTCTCACATGTATTTGGTTTAGGATTTCCTTGTACTGTTATATAAGCATAATTTCGTCCAGAATATTGTGTACCCAAAAGGAGAGAGAAAGGATATCAAGAGAGAGCACAAAATAGTGTCTAGGAGGGGGCTGGGGCCTAGGATAGCCATGGTGGGCGATCCTACAACCCGGCCATGATCATGTTTGTGCGTTCTTGGGGGAGAGATAATAATATGTAGGAGAGGGTTGTTCATGGGAGAGTATACATACTAGATCTGTCTGAGTGTATGTGTAAACTGTAACAATCAACATATTATTATAGTGATATCCTGGCTTGGGACCTCCGGATGTAGCTACAATGGGGTGGTGAACCGGGTTAACAAATAATGGTGTTCTTGTTCTTTCATATTATTATTTCATGTGTTGATTTATTTCTCCATGTTGATGACTGCTAGTATGGGATAGTGGATGCGGTGATCCTCCCAATTCCCCAACAGGAAGTCTACTCTTGTTGCTCGTTATTAAATGTTCTAACCATCAATCACAGATGACCAAAAATTTAAGGTTAGTTCGGTCCATATCCTCTGGCAATTGCGTTGAGTAAGTTCCGTTTTTCGTAGACGCTACAATTTCTAGCGTTTGAAACGGAACCTCCGTTCTAAAAAGTAGCGGAATGAAACGGCGTATTGATACGCTTATTTGAGAAAAACTCTCCGTTTGGAGTCTCATTTTTGACCAAAACGTGGCACCAGACATAGCCTTAAATAGTGCTCAAATCTTGCGCATCAAACAAGCCCATTCTGAGAAAAAGGGAAATGGACGGATATGATGGGAACATGTCAACAACTTGTGGGCCAACTGTTGTTCTATATTTTCTCATCCCATATGCTATTAAATTGCATTAGTTATTTTTTTGACTTGAACTTGACTCTTTGTTAAAACACTGAAATAAATATAAGTGGTATCTGATCAATTTGTTGTTCAGTTGTGCTTTGTCATTGACTTGGACACACTGAAATAAATTGTAACGACCTGAACCCGCAAGCCCGACCCGCTACATAAGCACCACACAACTGGCCCATTGAGCACAAACAACTTGGGTCCACTTTTGACCACCACAGGCCCACCCAAAAGTCCATGGATGTTATTGGTGCTCAATGGTAGTATAGTGGAGTATTATATATCACAATCAAAGCCCATATCATTCCGATGTGGGATGGGGTTATTACAAACACCCCCATTTAAATCCTTGCCGCCCTAGCAAGGCCCAAACAATACCCACTCTGATACCATTTGTAACGACCCGAGCCCGCAAGCTCGACCCGCTACATAAGCACCACACAACTGGCCCACTGAGCACAAACAACTTGGGTCCACTTGGCTCACCACAGGCCCACCAAAAAGTCCATGGATGTTATTGGTGCTCAATGGTAGTATAGTGGAGGCTTATATATCACAATCAAATCCCATATCATTCCGATGTGGGATGGGGTATTACATAAATACAAGTAGTAATATCTTTATTAAAACACCTTTTGATGAAGTTGGTAATATGATCTTGATCATCTTTTCATAATTAGTCCCCTTTGATAGATTTACCCAATAAGTTAGGGTTTCTAACCCATAAGATGAATGAAAAATGGCACGGTGTTTACTAAAAGATATAAAATGAATAAATATATATTTTAATTAATTTAACAAGTTAAATGTGACATGTATTATCAGCAAAGATGATTTTTTGATATAAAATGCACAGTTGGGGAAGGGTCTAATTGGTCGGGCAGGGCCGCCTATCCGCAACTGCAAGACCCATGCTATGGCCAACGTAGGAGATGGTCAATCCAAGCCCTTGTGCGACCCATTCATCCACACTTACACAACATACACACTGCAGGACATATGTCATGGACCATTAGATTAGGCATGAACTCCTTGAGCACTCTCTAACCTCTTGTCAAATTCCGCTTTACGCTTCGTTTAGTGTACTGACTATCTCATGAGAACATCTTTGTCAGCTATCATCACACGGCTAATTCACGTTTTTTCATCTGTTTCGATCACATGTGATAGATTTATCACCCGCTAGACGGGGATTCGATCCAATGATATCTTTGGCTCGATCAGAAAATAGTATCATTCATATGATATATTGAAAATTTCTTCAAAATATATTAATGAAAAACTAAAAATCCAAATTGACCCTAACTACATCTACATCACTATACAAAAGTACCAAAATTTTAAGCACTTGAACAAGAATTCTAATTAGTGCTTGCCAAAAGAATTCCGTTCACTAACAAAAAGTACTACAAACTACAAATCAATCAAATTTTCTAACCCTAAATCAAGAAAAACATCACAAATATTTTGAATCTTGATTCAACTTTGTTGTCCTAAATTAACAAACCGTTCTTCTTGGCACCCTCCTACAACCAAGATTTACCCGTACCTTCCTCCTGGCATGTTTCACTTGCAAATGTCTCAAATCAAACTTCCTTTTCAACCCTTGAAAATTCAAGAACTCTTTACGCGAAATCTCCACTTTCTCCGCATCACAAGATGAATTAGGTTTTTTAACTGAAGCTACGTTTTCTTTACACGAAATCATGCTTCTGAAAGAAGTTATTTCATGAGTTTCTTTCCATCCCTCCTCTTCCTTAATGTTGTTCTTCTTCAGCTTGATCTTAATAATTAATTTGCACTGACTTGTGTTCGTTGGCTCTAAATCATGTACCTTGTCATCGGGATCAAGATTTGACTTTTCGAGGACCTTGATCTGTTTTTTTGATCATCATCATCAAGCGGTTTCTTCTTTTTTAAGAGTAAGTTGGCTAGGTTGACCTCCGTGTTGAGAACTCGTAGGGATACTCGTAAGCAGCTATATCAATGGAAGAGTTAATTACTTTGAAAATATCATCTCTACCGAGCTATCACCAACTTACCTGATCCGCATGCCCAAGATTTTTTTGGCCTCTCCCAAATCCTTCATCTCGAATCGCTCTGACAACTGTGTCTTCAATCTGTTTACCTCTCTATTGCTAGTGCCCTCTATTAGCATGTCATCCACATATAACAACAAGATTATATACTCGTTTTCAGACCCCTTGAAGTAGCAACAATGATCCGCTTCACATCTAATAAAATTAATGTCATGCATGAATCCATCAAAACCTTGGCTCGTCTAACCAGAGCTCTGATACCAGTTGTTGTGATATAGACCCTTCAAATCAAACAGATCGCAATAATATAATGCGCAAACCTAACAAGTAAGAACGAATAATAAAGCAAAAACAGTAAAAGAACACAAAGAATTGTTTACCCAGTTCGTCAATATTTTTGACTATGTTTGAGGGCACTACCAAACCAGGATCTTGCACTATAATATGTTAATATGGAGTTACAATGAGTTTGGGGGAGGAACCCTACTTATATACTATCCTAGGAATAAGTTCTAAACCCTAGACAGAGAAGGAATCCCAAAATCAATCTAATTCAGCCCAGCCCAGTTTCCCGACACTGTGTGCGGTCGCACACTCTAACCTGTGTGGTCGCCCACTTTGTCACCAAAGGCTCTATTTCTATCCTGATGGTTTGGGCGGCCGCACACCCTTATTTTGGGCGGCCACGCACTCCGTCAGTGCTGCTGTCTTGATTTTCTTCCATCGTCTCTGGTCGCTAGTCCGGTTGGTCCAACAATATTGCATATGGAGCGATCTAGACGTAAAAAAGTGTTTTGTCCATAATGTTGGAACAATTTATGATCCCCGAATGCCATACTCATGTTCAGAATAAGATTGAGGAAAGAGATGAAGGCGGAAGCATGAAAATATACCTGTTGAATCCATATTCTTGACTTTAGGGAAATGAAGAACAAGAAGAAGATGTAGGAGAATGGATCTTCTAAATGATGAGTGTCTTCTTAATCAATCAAAGTCTTCCAAACAAATTGAAGATTATTTAGTTGAGAGAGTAAGAAATGTAGTATGTTTTAGGCTTGATGGAAAGGCCTTTAAATACTCCCTCCGTCTCAAATTAGATGTCGTTTTGGGAGTTAATTTTTGTCTCGAAATACTTGTCGTTTTACAATTTTCAAGGCTTATGTATTGTTGTATACCAATTCTACCTTTATTAATGATAATGAATTATCTCTTGCACAAGTATTTAATAGTCTAGGTAGTTGGATTACTTTAGGGGTATATATGACATTTTCACATACATTAATTGCATTTCTTAATATGTGTGAAAGTGTCTAAAACGACATCTATTCTGAGACGGAGGGAGTAGTAAACATGGTGACACTTCATTTAGGGACCACACCCTTTCAAGCTTAATGATGTTATATTACCCTTTTGCCCATCATAATTAGATAATTATACATCCAGGAATTCTACACGTTTTATTATCAACTATACTTTATATTAACATTATAGGTATGATTTCATGTATGGAAAAGCTAAATGACTTGTAATGCAAGCCATGTTCTAACAATCTCCCACTTGGGTTGCAAAACAAGTCTTTCCTTTAAAATCACAAATATAACACAAATGACAACCCTTATGTGCGCACTTTGTTGTCATCTATAATAATCTCGTCCATTAGTCATCCAAGTATAAGGACTAAAGGGGCAGTCGTTGTAATTGATTCGCAACTAAACCTACAGTAATCACGTATACAAATCCAACTAAATGACATAGATCAAAAGTGTAGATGTGTAGCATGGAATCATAATGAATATATACATATTCTTCCAACTAGTCCAATTTAACCAAACGAGATCAAAACTTTAAAATAATAGAACAATCATTGAAAGCACAACTTAAACTCCCACTATATTAAATGTTATCAAGATTGTTGTACCCATGTGAAACACTAAAGATGATAACGCTTTCATAAATGGATCCTTTAATATGGAGTTTGATCCTACTAGTTGCATTTCTATTTGTTAAATTTCCTTCACAACAAGAAACTTAATGTCTATATGCTTAGACTGTTGACAAACTCTTGTTGTTATAAGACTGCTGCCTGAAAGTCACAATACACTTTAAGTGGTCTTTCGACACTTATTCACAACTTGCAGTCCCTTAATAAACTTATGCAGCCATATAATTTAACTAATATCGGAATACCTAATGATCTCAAGATGATCCGATTTCAAATATATAGGCACGTAGTTCTTTAGTGTTTTGTAAGTATCTCATCATTCTTTTGGCTGCAACCTAATGTTTTTTTACCGGATTGCTTTTGGTATTAACCAAGCATCCCAGCAATAAATACAAGACTTACGCATATATTAATCTTCCTACTGCTGATGCAAAAATGATCTTTTCCATATACTTGGATTCAAAATTACCTTTTAGGACACTGTTTGAGACTAAAATTTGTCTCCTTTAAAAACAGGGGTGTCAAGTGGTTTACAGTTTTGCATACTAAACTTTTGTAATACCTTTTCCATATGGGCCTTTTTGTGATAATCCTAAGACATCTCATGAGCGATCACGGTGAATTTGGATTCCTAATACAAAATATGCCTTACCAAGACCTTTCATTTCAAATAAAAAATTTCTTAGTTTCCTTAAGAAGGTTCATGTCATTACTAGCAAGCAAAATATCATCTACATATAAGACCAAAATTATAATTTTACTCCCACTGAACTAATGGTATACATAATTTTCACCAAGATTTATTTCAAAACCAAATGAAATAACAACTTGATTAAATTATTAAGTACCACTTGCGAGAAGCTTGTTTGAGCCCATAAATAGATTTCTTAAGTTTACAGACTTATTAGTTTGATCCAAATCAGTTACCATTAATGTTTCCATTAAGGAAAACTGTCTTTATGTCCATTTAATGAAGCTCAAGATCAAAAGATGCTACTAATGATCCTAAAAACATTTTAGAAGATACCGGAAAAAATATTTCTTTATGATCAATACCTTCCTGTTGAGTAAATCCCTTAGCAACAAAACAAGCCTTATATCTTTATACATTACTTTGTGAATTCTTTTTGGTCTTTAAAGACCAATTTGCACACAATAGGTTTCACATCTTTAGGTAATGGAACAAGATTTCAAACGACGTTGTCTTTTATAGATTTTAACTCTTTATTTATGGCATTGATCCACTTATGAGAATTTAGGACTATTAATGGCTTCATGGAAGATGAGAGGCTCATCTCCCACTAAACCTAAGTGTTCTTCATTCTCGGCAAGATACACCTTATATTTATCCGTAATAGCACTTCTTCTTACTCTATTGGGCCTTCTTAAGAGCACCGGTTCTTCCTCATTTTGAGGTTGTTGAATTTAATTCTTATGATTAACATTTTCATGTTTGTTCAATATTTATAGGGGAGTCATTATTTCGAATTGTATGTTCTTCTTGAATGTCAAGTATAAAACTTGATATCCAATTAGAACTATGGGAAGAGGTAAAGAAATGGATGCCTCTTCCTCCTCAAATTCAAAATATTACTTCTAATCTCCCACTAAATTCAACATCCTCAAAGAACCTAGCATTTCTCGTTTCAAAATGTTCTAGTTTTCGGGTTGTAAAATTTATATCCCTTAGATATCTCGGCATATCCCACAAAATAGCTACTAAGAGTCTTAGCGTCCAGTTTTCCCTTATTAGGCCTATAAAGCCTAGCTTCTGGACAACCCCATACATAAAATGATTTAAGGACAGTTTTTAAATTGTCCATAATTCATAAGGGTTTTTATTAGTAACTTTAGAGGAAGCTTTATTGAGAATATAAGTTGTGGTTTTTCAATGTATCGCCCAGAATGAGTGAGGTAATAAAGTACAAGAGATCATACTTCTTTACCATGTCCTTAAGGATCTTATTATGTCTCTCAGCTACACTATACATGCAAGCCGTACCCGGCATAGTGTAGTGAGGGACAATCCCACACTCTTCAAAATGGCGAGCAAAAAGGACCCGGACGTAGTTCCCCAAAATCGTTATTCCGATCATAGTATTCACTACCACGATCGGACCTAACGTTCTTAATATTCATCCTACGTTGACTTTCAACTTTGGCCTTATAAGACTTGATAACGTCCATAATTGAGACTTTTCATGAAGTAAATAAATGTACCCATAAATGAGAATAGTCGTCCATGAACGTAACAAATATTGTTGACCATTCCATGAAGGGGTAGGGAATGACCCACAATATTCCGTATTTATTAGTTCTAGGACACTTAATGATCTCGGGAATACTTTTCTATTAGTGTTTGTAAATATTCATTGAAGGCATTCAATGCAAAAGTCTTTTCCAGAATATCAAGCTTGTTCAAAAGATTCTTTTTGACACAAGCTTGTCAATTCTCCTTATGGAGATATGACACAAATGCTTATGCCGCAAGGTATAAGAATTTTTCACTTGATAACTTTTGCTTTCTTATTATGGTTTCATTATTATGGGACTTATTTATTGTTTGAATGATGTCAAGTAAAGAAAGAATACTTGACTAAGTACTAGTACCAACAACCTTTGGATTTAAAATAAAGATCACATCTATTATTACCAAATGAACAAGAGTAACTTTCTGTAGCGACCCCAAAACCCGTTTCTATTTATTTTATAATTTTGGGGATTTTTATTTGACTTATATGTGCATTTTATGTGTTGCATCATATTTTATGATTTGCATATCATACTTGATTATTTGTGTTATTTACTTAGTTAGTAATAATAATGATTAAAGGAGTTAAATGATTAAGTTGAAACTTTAGGGTCCTAGTTGAAATTGTAAGTTAAGGGGCTAAAGTGTTAACTTTGAATCTTGGGTGACCATTTTGTGAAATGGGTAAAGACATTTATAAGCAACTTGTTTCCTTCTTTCCTTCTCTGTGTTTACAAACTTTCTTCTGCAACTTTCTACGTTTCATCAGTTAGGGTTAAGAAGAAAAGGTAAGTTCGACTCATTTCGATTTAATTCTTTTTATTTACTTACCCGTTTTCAAAACTAATTATATAAAAATGATCAGGGCATCGAGTAGGTCATTTCTAGCCGAACAAAACTTATTTCAGCGATACTTTTTCCGGAACTAGGTAAGTTACTAATTCCCCTTTAAATGTTAAAATAGTCATATATGCTATATATGATACTCCTACTTGTTAATTTTGTGATTTGGGTAATATTTGCTATACTTATAATTTTGGGACAAAGGGAGTATATGGAGTTGGTGTTTACTGAGTATGTGAATGATTTAGAAATTTATATTGAAATCTTAGTGAAGTTGCTAATGTTGTGTACTAAATTGGGTAGTATATATGTTGTACTTGTGGGACGGAAGGAGTAAAAATTGAGCTAAGGAAGAATCTGGGATTTGGCCCAAAATAGGTGGAGGCGCGCGCACCCTATATAAGGAGGCGCGCGCACCCATTTGTTACCAACCTAGGCAAAATTGACTGGAGAAGGGAGGCGTGCGCATCCTTTTGGGTGAGGCGCGCGCACCCTTATGTGAACCAAAAATAGTGAGGTTCTGGACCTTGGAATCGCGCGCCCTATGGGGTGAGGCGTGCGCATCCCCCCTGTTTCTAAGGTTTGATAGTTTTGATCAAGTTGGGTATAAGAGGACAAATGTTTGTGTGATCCTTAGGGTTGTTTATGACTTAAACATGAATGTGTATGACTTTTATGTCGTTGATGAAAAAAATTGGGTTATGACTAAATGTCCTTTTTATGGACTTGTTATAAGGAATCTTTGTGTGCATCTTGTGATGTGTTTGGCATAGTTCCTTCTTGGATTAAATGCCTTGGGTTTTGTTTAGCAAGTATTCATTACTGTGCTTCTTGTTAAAAGTCCAGCTGGTCTTGTTGTGGAGTCAGCCAATGGAAGAATTATAGTGGTACAGGTAAGTCCACTATAAGGTTTTCCATTAGAGCTTGTGAGTCAGGCGGTGGGAGAATTATAGTGGCACACAAGCCAAGTTCACTATAAGGTGTCCACTGTGCCTTCTAGTTTCCCCAGTCCAGATTGGCCTTGGATGGGATGAATTGCTCCCTTTGGTGAGTATTTGGGTTATGACTTTGTGTCATATTTCCCTTTCTAGTTACTTGGTTCTACTGGTTATGATTTGGTTTTCGGGATCCCGACGGCTTCAGCTATTTATGCTGCTCAGATGGTCTTCTCTGATGGGTTTCTCAGTTGGTATTCTCATCAGTTATGGTTATTGGTTAAACCTTGGCTTTGGTATCCACCAGAGTGTGGGCAATGTGATAAAAGTGATATATAAGTTGATGTTATATGCTATATGCTTACTTGTTGATATTGTTTCTTTATGATCATCATATCAGCATGTAACGTAGTTGCATTTTAGTAGCTTACTGAGATTTATTCTCACCCTTTATTTGTTTACTGTTTTAGATAAAGGCGGGTCCAGGGGATAGGACACTCGGCACGGGAGGACGTTGGTTTGGTAAGAGTTGTGACTTGTTTTGTTGAAGGTTACATTATGTAAATGTAAACCCTTTGGGGTAGAGTACCCGTACTTCTTATGGTTCCATCTATTTTGGTAAAGGTTGATGTATGTACATTTGTTTAAAAGTTTGTAAGCCTTCGGGCTAAGTACTTTCGTCGTGAAAGTGTTTGTAAAAGTTTGTTTCAAGTTACGTGAAGTCTTTGAACTTCAAGTGTGTTTTTGTGCCACTTTCTAAAAGGACATTTCGAAAAATTTTCTAAAAAGGTTTTATAACGTCTTCCACTCGTGTCCCGAGCGTGGGGCCAAGTAGGACCACGGGTACGGGGCGCGACAGTTGGTATCAGAGCTAGGTTGTAGATGGTCTAGAATGACTGAATGACCTAGGAGGGTGGTAGAGTATAGAGTGAGTAACGTTGAGTGTTTGATGCAGGTATTCATTAAAAATGGGTGAAACTGACGGAGATCAGGCCGGCTCTTCAGGGCAAGGGGATGCCAGAGAAGAGGCTCGAATTATGTTTCAGGGAATGTTTGAAGCAGCGATGAAAACTTTAAGTGATCAGAGGCAAGAAAGGGAACAGGTACCACCAAGATATGGCCTAGAACAGTTTCTGAAAATGAAGCCTATGGAGTATGATGGAGAGCCCGATGTATCTAAAACTGAAAGGTGGATTGAATCGATGGAAAAGATCTTTGATGCTTTGAGATGTTCGGAGGAAGATCAAGTCAGGTTTGCTACCTATAAACTGAATGGAGCGGCTGAGCATTGGTGGAAAGCTTTGAAAACAAAATGGGATGAGACTCATGTGCCTTATACTTGGGAGAATTTTCTGGGAAAGTTTAAAGAACACTTCATTCCTCGAGTAGATCAAGACAGGAAGGAGATGGAATTTCTTAACTTGGAGCAAGGTTCTATGTCAATTGCTCAATATTCAGCTAAATTTTCAGAGTTGTCCAGGTATTGTACTCACCTAGTGGCAACTGAGGAGAGAAAGGCTTCGAGGTTTGTGAAAGGTTTGAAAACTGTGATTAGAACTCAGCTAGTATCCCATAAGTTGCAAGATTTTCAGGATGCAGTGGATCGAGCTTACCAGGTGGAGCATGACATTGAGGAACATAAAAGGAAAATGGAATTGTTAGGCGCTGGGAAGCAAGTTAGGCAACCACAACGTGGTGAGAGTAGAGGAAATCAAGGTGGATCTTCACAATTTAAAGGATCTTCTCAAAGACAGTCAGGTAACAGAAATCAAAGTAACACTTCAGGGAGTCAGAGCAGAGGAGTTTGTAATTATTGTCAGAAAGAAGGACATTCAGAAGAGAGATGTTGGAAGAAGCAGGGCAAGTGTTTGAACTGTGGTCAGTTAGGACATTTTCAGAGGGATTGCCCTAAGTATAGGATGCAAGCATCGGGAAGTGTGGTTGGGTCCTCTCAGGGTCAGAAGAGGGATTCCTCAGGCAAGCCTAAGGTTCAGGGTCGTGTTTTTGCTATTTCTCAGCAGCAGGCTTCGGAGTCCTCTAATGTGATAGGAGGTATTATTTCTGTGTCTAGTTTGAGGGCACGTACACTTATAGACCCTGGCTCATCGCATTCTTATGTGTCTTTGCATTTTGCTTCTCGATTGCATAAGTCTTCTGAATCTCTGCCTTATGTGTTAGAGGTGTCAACTCCTATAGGGGAGTGTTTGGTGCCAATGAGGTGTTGCATTCTTGTGATGTGCATATACGTGAGCATGTTTTACCTGCTGATTTAGTTATCTTACCATTACAAGATTTTGATGTTATCTTGGGTATGGATTGGTTGGGTAAATATCATGCGTCTGTTGATTGTGCTAATAAAGTGGTCACATTTTCTATCCCAAATGTTCCTAAATTTTCTTTTGAAACTGTTCCCTGGGGTAGAGATATTCGAATTATTTCTTATATGAAGGCTAGAAAGTTGTTGAACCGTGGTTGTGCGGGGTATTTGGCTAGTGTTTTGGATACTACTAAAAGGGTTCCTGATATTGAGGATGTGCCTATTGTTAAAGAATTTTCAGATGTATTTTCTTCTGAGTATGCTATGCCTCCTGACCGGGAAATAGAGTTCTGTATTGACTTACTTCCAGGTACGGCTCCTATATCTGAGGCACCTTACAGAATGGCCCCCTCTGAATTGAAAGAGTTGAAGGTTCAGTTGCAAGAGTTACTTGATCGAGGATTCATTCGTCCTAGTGTATCCCCGTGGGGAGCTCCAGTATTGTTTGTTAAAAAGAAAGATGGGTCCTTGAGGCTGTGTATTGACTACAGAAAGCTGAATCAGGTAACTATAAAGAATAAATATCCGCTTCCTCATATTGATGATTTATTTGATCAACTTCAGGGGTCAGTTGTGTTTTCAAAACTTGATTTGAGGAGTGGGTACCATCAGTTGAAAATCCGTTCTGAAGACATTTCTAAAACTGCTTTTCGTAGTAGATATGGCCATTATGAGTTTCTTGTTATGCCTTTCGGGTTGACTAATGCTCCGGCTGTTTTTATGGATATGATGAACATAGTCTTTAAACCTTATCTTGATACCTTCGTGGTTGTATTTATTGATGATATTCTGGTTTATTCCAAGTCCCGGGAAGAGCATGAACAGCATTTGCGAATGGTTTTATCTATTCTTCGTGAGAAGCAGTTGTTTGCTAAATTCAGTAAATGTGCTTTTTGGCTCAATGAAGTATCTTTTCTGGGGCATGTGATTTCTAATAAAGGTATATCAGTTGATCCATCTAAAGTTGAGGCTATTGTGAATTGGAGGAGGCCAGAATCAGTTACAGAAATTCGAAGTTTCTTGGGGTTAGCAGGGTACTACAGAAGGTTCATTGAGGGGTTTTCTAAGATTGCAACTCCCTTGACTCAGTTGACTCGAAAGAATATTCCTTATGTGTGGGATGAAAAATGCCAAGCTAGTTTTGAAGAGTTGAAGAAAAGATTGACTACAGCTCCTATTCTCGCCCTACCTAATGGTAATGATGATTTGGTAATCTATAGTGATGCTTCTAAAGAAGGCCTCGGGTGTGTATTAATGCAAAATGGAAGGGTGATTGCATATGCTTCGAGGAAGTTGACTCCGAGTGAGCAGAATTATCCTACCCATGACATGGAGCTTGCAGCTATTGTCTTTGCATTACACAAGTGGAAACATTATCTTTACGGAGCAAAGTTTGAGATTTCTCCCAGAAAGAGTTGAATAATAGACAACGAAGATGGATGGAGCTGTTGAAGGATTATGATTGTACAATTTCTTATCATCCGGGCAAGGCAAATGTGGTAGCTGATGCTATTAGCCGGAAGTCTTATGTAGCTTCATTGATGGTGCGGGAATGGAAGATGTTGGAGGATGCTCGAGATTGGAGTCCTTATGAATCAAAGCATGGAGCTATTTTTGCGAACATTCGAGTATTTCCAACTTTAGTTCAACAAATAAAGGAAGCTCAGAAGGATGACCCGGAATTGGTAAAGATTATGGATAAAATCAAAGATGGTAAATTTGAGGATTTCTCACTCAGTTCTGAAGGGGTATTGACTTTCAGGGGTCGTTTGTGTGTACCTAATGTTGATGGGATTAAACGCCAAGTTCTTGATGAAGGCCATAAATCAAGGTATACTATTCATCCCGGGAGTACTAAAATGTATCAGAATTTGAAGCAACATTTTTGGTGGAATAATATGAAGAGAGAGATAGTGGATTATGTATCCAAGTGCTTAACATGTCAACAAGTTAAAGCTGAACATCAAAGGCCTGCAGGATTGCTTCAACCGTTAGAGATTCCGGAATGGAAGTGGGAACATGTTACCATGGATTTTGTGACAGGGTTACCTCGTACTCGAAGAAGGTTTGATGCGGTTTGGGTGATTGTTGATAGATTGACAAAGTCTTCTCATTTTCTACCTATTGAGATTGGTTATTCTATGGAAAATCTTGCAACTTTGTACATTAATGAGATCGTGAGGTTACATGGAGTTCCAGTGAGCATTGTATCTGATCGTGACCCTAGATTCACATCTCGGTTTTGGCAAGCGTTTCAGAAGGCTTTGGGTTCAGAGTTGAGATTTAGTACCGCTTTTCATCCTCAAACAGATGGCCAGTCCGAGAGAACTATCCAGATTCTTGAGGATATGTTAAGGGCTTGCTCAGTTGATTTTTCAGATTCGTGGGATATTCATTTGCCTCTCGTAGAGTTTGCTTATAATAACAGTTTCCAGTCCAGTATTGGGATGGCTCCTTATGAAGCCTTGTATGGGAGGAAATGTCGGTCTCCTATCTGTTGGGATGAAGTGGGGGAAGCCAAGATTTGGGGTGTTCAGATGGTTAATGATTCAGTTGAGAAGGTTAAACTTATTCGAGATCGTTTGAGTACTGCCCAGAGTAGACAGAAAAGCTACGCTGATCATCGGAGGCGAGACCTTGAGTTCGAAAAAGGTGACTTTGTGTTTTTGAAGGTTTCCCCTAAGGTTGGTATTCGAAGATATGGAAAGAAAGGCAAGCTTGCTCCGAGGTTTATTGGTCCATTTGAGATTCTTGGAAGAGTGGGGGATCGGGCTTATCGTCTTGCTTTACCTCCTTCTCTTGATAAGATCCATAATGTGTTTCATATTTCTATGCTTCGGAAGTATATGTATGATTCTTCTCATGTTTTATCTGAGGTTCCCGAGGATATTGAGCCGAGTATGTCTTATGAGGAACATCCGGTCCAAGTCATTGATTCGAAGGTGCAAGAATTGAGAAACAAAAGTATCCCTCTTGTTCGAGTTGTGTGGAGGAATCACAATGTGGAGGAATCGGCTTGGGAGCTTCGGGAGGAGATCGAGAGGAAGTACCCTTGGTTGTTTGAGGGCCTCGGTAAGTAACCCTAAAATTCGGGACGAATTTTCTTTAAGGGGGAGTGATTGTAGCGACCCCAAAACCCGTTTCTATTTATTTTATAATTTTGGGGATTTTTATTTGACTTATATGTGCATTTTATGTGTTGCATCATATTTTATGATTTGCATATCATACTTGATTATTTGTGTTATTTACTTAGTTAGTAATAATAATGATTAAAGGAGTTAAATGATTAAGTTGAAACTTTAGGGTCCTAGTTGAAATTGTAAGTTAAGGGGCTAAAGTGTTAACTTTGAATCTTGGGTGACCATTTTGTGAAATGGGTAAAGACATTTATAAGCAACTTGTTTCCTTATTTCCTTCTCTGTGTTTACAAACTTTCTTCTGCAACTTTCTACGTTTCATCAGTTAGGGTTAAGAAGAAAAGGTAAGTTCGACTCATTTCGATTTAATTCTTTTTATTTACTTACCCGTTTTCAAAACTAATTATATAAAAATGATCAGGGCATCGAGTAGGTCATTTCTAGCCGAACAAAACTTATTTCAGCGATACTTTTTCCGGAACTAGGTAAGTTACTAATTCCCCTTTAAATGTTAAAATAGTCATATATGCTATATATGATACTCCTACTTGTTAATTTTGTGATTTGGGTAATATTTGCTATACTTATAATTTTGGGACAAATGGAGTATATGGAGTTGGTGTTTACTGAGTATGTGAATGATTTAGAAATTCATATTGAAATCTTAGTGAAGTTGCTAATGTTGTGTACTAAATTGGGTAGTATATATGTTGTACTTGTGGGACGGAAGGAGTAAAAATTGAGCTAAGGAAGAATCTGGGATTTGGCCCAAAATAGGTGGAGGCGCGCGCACCCTATATAAGGAGGCGCGCGCACCCATTTGTTACCAACCTAGGCAAAATTGACTGGAGAAGGGAGGCGTTCGCATCCTTTTGGGTGAGGCGCGCGCACCCTTATGTGAACCAAAAATAGTGAGGTTCTGGACCTTGGAAGCGCGCGCACCCTATGGGGTGAGGCGTGCGCATCCCCCCTGTTTCCAAGGTTTGATAGTTTTGATCAAGTTGGGTATAAGAGGGCAAATGTTTGTGTGATCCTTAGGGTTGTTTATGACTTAAACATGAATGTGTATGACTTTTATGTCGTTGATGAAAAAAATTGGGTTATGACTAAATGTCCTTTTTATGGACTTGTTATAAGGAATCTTTGTGTGCATCTTGTGATGTGTTTGGCATAGTTCCTTCTTGGATTAAATGCCTTGGGTTTTGTTTAGCAAGTATTCATTACTGTGCTTCTTGTTAAAAGTCCAGCTGGTCTTGTTGTGGAGTCAGCCAATGGAAGAATTATAGTGGTACAGGTAAGTCCACTATAAGGTTTTCCATTGGAGCTTGTGAGTCAGGCGGTGGGAGAATTATAGTGGCACACAAGCCAAGTTCACTATAAGGTGTCCACTGTGCCTTCTAGTTTCCCCAGTCCAGATTGGCCTTGGATGGGATGAATTGCTCCCTTTGGTGAGTATTTGGGTTATGACTTTGTGTCATATTTCCCTTTCTGGTTACTTGGTTCTACTGGTTATGATTTGGTTTTCGGGATCCCGACGGCTTCAGCTATTTATGCTGCTCAGATGGTCTTCTCTGATGGGTTTCTCAGTTGGTATTCTCATCAGTTATGGTTATTGGTTAAACCTTGGCTTTGGTATCCACCAGAGTGTGGGCAATGTGATAAAAGTGATATATAAGTTGATGTTATATGCTATATGCTTACTTGTTGATATTGTTTCTTTATGATCATCATATCAGCATGTAACGTAGTTGCATTTTAGTAGCTTACTGAGATTTATTCTCACCCTTTATTTGTTTACTGTTTTAGATAAAGGCGGGTCCAGGGGATAGGACACTCGGCACGGGAGGACGTTGGTTTGGTAAGAGTTGGACTTGTTTTGTTGAAGGTTACATTATGTAAATGTAAACCCTTTGGGGTAGAGTACCCGTACTTCTTATGGTTCCATCTATTTTGGTAAAGGTTGATGTATGTACATTTGTTTAAAAGTTTGTAAGCCTTCGGGCTAAGTACTTTCGTCGTGAAAGTGTTTGTAAAAGTTTGTTTCAAGTTACGTGAAGTCTTTGAACTTCTTTCTAAAAGGACATTTCGAAAAATTTTCTAAAAAGGTTTTATAACGTCTTCCACTCGTGTCCCGAGCGTGGGGCCAAGTAGGACCACGGGTACGGGGCGCGACACTTTCCTTGTCTAATATTATGATAAATATCAAATTCCATCTTAAAACGATGGTACAAATAAATGTATTGTTTAATACAAAACAATACTTAGTACTTAACAATAACAGAAAAGTCCTTATGCCTATAACTTCAACCGGATTCCCAGCTCTCATATGGATGAATCTCTTCATCTATACTGGGTCTTCGGTAATTCAGGCAACTCTACATAGACACACTTATGTGAGTTATTGCATCAAAATACAACTACCATGTATATGTAGGAATTGAAATCAAATTTGCCTTAAGTGCAAACATGACCAAATGACATACCTTTCTTAGCACGCCAAGCGTGATTCTTAGGGCAGTCAAACTTCATGTGAGTGATGTCCTTGCAAAATAAGCATTTCTTTTCCTTATGACCATTAGATGATCCCTTAGGCTTCTTATGACTTGCAACCGCAGTTTCCTTCCTTCTTCTCTTTGTTCCATGAGAAGAAGTAGATGCCAAACGTTCCTCAAGAATATCAAGGAATGTTTTAGCATCAACATCCTTGGAGACACGGATCAAAATGGTCTCCGGAACAACTATATTCATGAGTGCTTATTTTAGAAAGAGGAAGAGGAAACGGTTCCCTTAATACGTGATCTATGTCCATATAGCCTAAGATCATTATCAATTTATTTTTCCATGTTTTAAAATTAGTCCCATTAAGCATCGGTACGGTACTCATAGCAGTAATTACGGATGAAGCAATAAGTAAATTTGTTGGAATTTTGAGAACAAGAATGAATACAAAACAGGAATAAGAAACTATACAATGAATAAATGATTAATTATATCAAATGAAATCCATCAATAAGGTAACTAACATGACATCAAAACTAATTTTTGGATTGCGAATTGACTCATAAATAATTGCCTTTGATAACAAATAATTTGAACAATATTTGATTAAATGCTTAATCTTCTTTTTGGTAGTCTTAAGCATTTAACAAAATAACCTAATGTTCATTTTATTTGTCATCACATGAATGCTCAAGTTTAGTCATGTTAGAGCAATTGAACAAGACTTGATGAGAAAAGCAAGCAATAACTAGAACACGGATTTACGTGGTTCACCAACTTGGCTATGTCCACGGGGAGGGGAGAGAATATGATTATCAATCTGGAGAAATGATTACAATATCACACTAATCTATGCTAGCATGAATTATTGATCACAATAATTTCTGACTGTGCTAAAACCCTAGATCTAGAATTATTGATCTTCTCTGAGCAATCGATGTTTTTCAACCTCTTTTCTTGTTAGGATGATAGCCTCTATTTATACTAGTCATATATTAACCCTAAAGACAATAGGAGTCCCAAAATAATACTCCCAAAAGGAAACAAACTTGTCCCACGCGTTTTCCTTGTTTCTGCGCAAGATCTGGACACTTTCCGCTACTGCACGACTCGTACTGTCTGGCACGACTCGTGCTCTGCACATCCACTCGTGCTCTGCACATCCACTCGTGTGCACGAGTCTAGCATAAGTGCAGATAGGCAATCTTGTTTCTGGCACGACTAGTGCTGCTCAGCACGACTCGTGCTGCACGACTTGTGCTACTGAGCATGACTCGTGCTACTACCCAGATTTCTCCTCTTTGTATTCTCCTTTGCTCTGTCTTGGCATTACGAAATCTCCTGTTGTACAATCCTTTAATATGGCATCCCACATTCAAAGGCATTATCCCAAAAATCTCCACCTTGACTTTGAATCTCCATGGCAACAAATCTTTCCTCCCCCCGCGCCTCTTTTGCTATCTAATAGCTGCGAATATTAAGCAAGTCCAAGCAATGTTGGAACTTGCTCCCCGTCACGGGTTTTATGAACATATCTACAGGGTTGTCCGCCATCCCTACCTTCTTCACCTTCACCCGTTTCTCATCCCTTAGAAAGTGATATCTGACATCAATGTGCTTGGTCCTCTCATGATGAACTTGATCCTTGGCTAAATAAATCGCGCTCAAACTATCGCAATAAATAATAGCCTGATCCTGATGTATCCCAAGATCGCTGATCAATCCCTTCAACCATATTCCTTCCTTAGCGGACCCTGTCAATGCCACGTATTCTGCTTCTGTTGTAGACAACATCACTGTCGCCTGCAATGTAGCCTTCCAACTGACAACTGACCCACCATGCGTGAACACATATCCGGTCATCGATCTTCTTGTATCAACATCCCCTGAATCTGAGATACTTTCGACTGCACATTCTGTTCCACTTCCATAGACGAGACTGACGTCCCTAGTGCGTACTGTAGCATACATCAAACTACCATCTATAGCCTTAGTTGTTGACCTACCAAACCTCTCTAAAACTTTCTTGATGTATCTTTTCTGGGATAGGAACAGTTTTCGTTTGGCTCTGTCTCTATAGATCTCCATACCCAGAATTCTCTTCGCGTTACCCAAACCCTTCATCTCTGCGACTAATAAGACTTTCAGCTTCTAAATCTTTGACTTCTTGACTGCTGCTATCACATAGCTGTCAAATGTCTTGTACCACTGCCTAGGCGATTGCTTCATCCTGCAAACTTGATCTTCCTTATCAGGAACTTGGAATCCTTCCGACTCTGTCATGTATATTTCTCCCTCTATTGCTAGCAACACTCTGATCGAAGTGTGTCCGACCACTATTGAGAAGACCCCATTGTAGTCCACCTCATCTTTCTGTGTGAAACCCCTTGCAATAACTCGAGCTTTATACTTGATCCCTTCTGCCGTTGACATCCATTCCTTTTTCTTGAAGATCCACTTGCAAGTCACAATCTTCTTGCCTTCTGGCCTTGTAGTCAACTTCCAAGTCTGATTCCTGTGAAGAGACTCCATCTCATCACCCATAGCCGCATACCACTGAGATGACTCTGAACATGTATCTGCTTTATTGAAAGTAAAAAATTCTGTAAGAACGGGCTCTACTTCCTCAGCAACCTGCAGTGCATAAGACACCAAGTCTTCAAATTCATACCTCTCCGGAGGCTTCCCGAGATTAGCTCTTCTAGACCTTCCTTGTGCTAACCCATGTTCTTCGGGAACTGAACTTGAACTTTCTGGTGGTTCAGTCTTTGTCTCTGTTGGTGGATCCTGATTAAAATCTGACTGTGGGACAACTAACTCTTCATTATCTTGATGCTCCACCTGTTTTTCAACATATGACTGTGGGACAACTAACTCTTCAGTATCTTGTTGCTCCACCTGTTTATCAACACCGCCAACACTTGAAACAATCGTGGATTTACCAGTCCATACCTCATATGAAGTCCATGATTAATCAAGTAACATGTTGTACTAAGCGTTTCTGCCCAGAAACGTTTATACAACTCTGCATTGGAGAGCAAGCACAACGCTCCCACAAGCCATGTCTGATTCATCCGTTCTGCTACATTCTGCTGTGGCGTGCCTCTGCTGGTGAGATGTCTAGAAATCTCCACCTGTCTGCAAAATGAATCGAACTCAGTACTGCAGAATTCCAAACCATTATCTGTCCGGAGCTTCTTGATCTTTTTCTCTGTCTGGTTCTCCACTACCGTCTTCCAGTCCTTGAAATCCCTTAGAGCCCCATTCTTGTGCATCATGATAACCACCCAAGTCCTACTCGAATAATCATCAACTATAAACAAGAAATATCTGTGCCCCCTTAGAAATTCCTGACATGAAGGTCCCCAACACTCTGAGTGGATGTAATCCAGAACGCCTTTAAGATCCTTGATCTTATGGCTATAAAGAAGATCTCTGTTAGTCAACTCATGCATCTCTCGAGTGCTCATGTGATCGAGCCTGATGTGCCATAGCTTAGACATATCTCCCTCGTTCACCTCTTCTGATGCAGCCATAGTCGATTCTGCAAGCGTCTTTCCTTGGAGGAAATACAAGGAGCCCCACTTAAGGCCTTTCAGCACCACGTCTGAACCGTTACAAACACAAACTGCTCTACCTTTACCTTTGAAACTGAACCCTTTGCTGTCTAACTGACTAAGAGAAATCAGATTCTTCGTCATAAGCGAAACGGGTCGAACCTCGTTCAAAGTGACAAACCTACCATCATGAGTCCTGACCTTGATCGAACCAATACCGACAACCTTGCAGACTGCACTGTTGGCCATGCTTATATCACCGCCATCCATCCGCCTGTAATCAGTAAACCATTCTCTACTAGGACTAATATGGTAAGAAGCTCCTGAATCAAGAATCCACGCATCAGATGCGCATGCTGATTCTGATGTTACTAGAGCATAATCCTCTTCTTAACTGCTATCTCTGGCCATCATAGCCTCTGCTCTGACCGGTGCCTTGCCTTTCTTTTTTCTGGGACAATCGAACTTCCAATACCTCTTTTCCTTGCAGAAATTACAGATATCCCCAAGCTTCGGACCCTTCTTGTGTGAAGCATTACCTTTATTGTTCTTCTTACCACTAGAACCTCTATTACCACTACTGCTAGCAACCAAACCTGATGACTGGGCATCTGCCCCATTCCCACTCGCCTTTCGGCGTAATTCCCTCGTCTTGAGAGAAGTTTTCACTTCCTCTAGAGAGATACCATCCTTACGATTTATGCACGAATCGACATAATGTTCATAAAACATAGGTAAAGATACTAAAAGCTGCAAGGCTGCATCCTCGTCATCAACAACTACTCTTATATTACGCAGTTCAAGTAATGCAGAAGTAAATCTATCAAGATGATCATTTATGGGCGTACCTTCAGTCATACGACAATCATATAGCTTCTTCTTCATGTATAACTTGTTGGTCAATGAACGTGTCATGTACATATCTTCCAACTTCAACCAAAGATCGCTTCCGGAGTCTGTTCCTACAACATTGGTTAGGATCTCATCATCCAACTGTCTGATAATCTTGGCGTGAGCCTTCTGATCTAACTTCTTCAATGCCTCCACCTCCTTCGCTGCTGCTATCTTGTCCTTCTCTGACTGCTCTGCTGTACCTTCTGTGGTGACTGCCTTACCCTTGGGATCCTTACGATCCTTGATTGCAATCTCCAACGGTTCCCATAAATCTTTGTATATCAACAAAGCCTTCATCTTGATCTGCCAGAGAGAAAAACTATTCTTCCCATTGAACTTGTCGATCGAATCTGCTCCTTGACCCATCTTCTCATTCTTTGCAGCGGAATCCCTGAATCTCTAACCACGAACCAAAGCTCTGGTGCCACTTGTTACCAGAGCTCTGATACCACTTGTTACCAGAGCTCTGATACCACTTGTTAGAGCAATTGAACAAGACTTAATGAGAAAAGCAAGCAATCACAAGAACACGGATTTACGTTGTTCACCAACTTGGATACGTCCAAGGAGAGGGGAGAGAATATTATTATCAATCTGGAGAAATGATTACAAGATCACACTAATCTATGCTAGCATGAATTATTGATCACAATAATTCCTGACTGTGCTAAAACCCTAGATCTAGAATTATTGATCTTCTCTGAGCAATCGATGTTTTTCAACCTCTTTTCTTGTTAGGATGATAGCCTCTATTTATACTAGTCATAACCTAACCCTGAAGACAATAGGAGTCCCAAAATAATACTCCAAAAAAGAAACAAACTTGTCCCACGCGTTTTCCTTGTTTCTGTGCAAGATCTGGGCACTTTCCGCTACTGCACGACTCGTGCTCTGCACATCCACTCGTGCGCACGAGTCTAGCATACGTGCAGATAGGCAATCTTCCTTCTGGCACGACAAGTGCTGCTCAGCACGACTCGTGCTGAACGACTAGTGCTACTGAGCACGACTCGTGCTACTGCCCAGATTTCTCCTCTTTGTCTTCTCTTTTGCTCTGTCTTGGCATTACGAAATCTTCTGTTGTACAATCCTTTAATATGGCGTCCCACATTCAAAGCCATTATCCCAACAAGTCAAATGTCAAGATCTTCTTTGGAAAATTCAAGTCATTCACATATTAACTCAAACATTCAACACTTTAACAATTTTGGGTTTAAATAACGTTAATCACTTTGGCGATAATATTATTTAAACAATGAATAAAATTGTTTATGCATATAATTAATCAAGACTTTTTAAGGTTTGAAAAAATGTATGTTTTGTTCAAGAGGGGAAACAAAATTGTGCAGAAACTTTAAAAATCCCAAAACCAGTGAACAGTGTTTGCACGGCCGAGCATAGAGAATGACACGGCCGAGCACCACTTTTACAGAAACCTTGATTTTTGACCTACTACACAGCCGTGCAAAAGTAATGACTCGGCCGAGCAGAACTTAGAGGTCCGACCGGACCAGGCCTAAAGGTCCGACCGGACCAAAGAGAATACCCGTCGGACCACCTGTTTCCAGGTGCCACCGGTTCATACACTGAAGGTGCACGGCCTAGCAAAACCCAAGACTCGGCCGTGCAAAATAATTTCTGCACTTCTGAATTTTGTTCTAACTTTTCCCAAATGCATGACTAACAAGTAGATCCACATGGGTATACATTATACAATGTATAAACATGTTTTTAAGGGATAATCTTGTTTTTAAAACAATAGAATCAAGTAAGTAGATCCACATAATTATGCTATGAAGGGATAGTCAAACTTGAACCATTGTGTTCATTGATCAAAACTTTTCAAACCTTTTCTTAAAACTTTAGATGATGAATATCAGCACTCTAGTTAATGAATTAGAGTCTCTAAACAACATCAAAAACTTGATGATTCAACAGAATAATGAATCAGATAAAGCGTTTTAAGGCTTTCAAAAGAACTCAAACCCAAACCAAAAATGAGTGGGCTTTGATACCAATTGATGGAACAATTTATGATCCCCGAATGTCATACTCATATTCAGAATAAGATTGAGGAAAGAGATGAAGGCGGAAGCATGAAAATATACCTATTGAATACATATTCTTGACTTTAGGGGAAATGAAGAACAAGAAGAAGATGTAGGAGAATGGATCTTCTAAATGATGAGTGTCTTCTTAATCAATCAAAGTCTTCCAAACAAAATGAAGATTATTTAGTTGAGAGAGTAAGAAATGTAGTATGTTTTAGGCTTGATGGAAAGGCCTTTAAATAGTAAACATGGTGATACTTCATTTAGGGACCACACCCTTTCAAGCTTAATGATGTTATATTACCCTTTTGCCCATCACAATTAGATAATTATACATCCAGGAATTCTATACATTTTATTATCAACTATACTTTATATTAACATTATAGGTATGATTTCATGTATGAAAAAGATAAATGACTTGTAATGCAAGCCATGTTCTAACACATAAAAAGTAACATTCTCTATTGGGAACCTCAATGCAATGAATGTTGTCCATAAAAGATATGAGATATTACCAACCAAGAACAGGATGTCCACTACTGCTAATTTTATCACTAGCATAAAGGTCTTGGTAAAGATCTCCTATAATAGATATGGGAGCTTGGACCTTGGAGGTTGGATATAGTGTTTGTCATATCTAGCCATGTTTTTTTCTTCCTTTTGTGATGTTTGGGTTCTCCATAGATGAAAATACCTCATCACCACGCACCCATATGATCACAAATACGAGTTGTAATAAATCGTTTAATCATCACTATTACATTTACAAGATTGGCACTAGACCAAAATAAACATATTCGGCCACTATGCCCATTCGGTCAACACAGTAGCTAGAGAGAAAATGTCAGGTGTTACCCAAGTTGAAAATGGAAGGGAGAGATTTTTTGTTTCACATAAAAACATAAAATCAGGCTTATATAGCGTGACCACACGGGAAACTTCAAAAGATATAAGTTATTATTAAATATTATCATATTTAAGTAATAGTAAAATGATTAATAATAAAAATTTAAAATTTTAGAAAATAAAATTAATTTTAAATTTTGTACTCCCTCCGTCTCTCGTTAGTGTGGACCAAATTTTTGGGCACACAAATTAAGAAAAAGTAAGAGAGATAAATAATGGAAGGAGGTGTTTGTGAGTATGAAAAAATAAATAGGAGAGAGAATGAGTGGGAGGATGATGCAATGCGTATATTTGATTATATCAAATATTATAAATGTCTTAGTATTTTATTATTAGTTTAGTTTTAATTAGTATTTTTTATTAGTATTTTCGTCATTTATTTTGATGGGTCATTTAAAGTAGGTTTTAGAGTAGGATTAGAAGTTATTTTGCTATTTTTAAGTCCTATTATGTTACCATATATGTTAGGGTTAATTCTAGAAGGTTTATGATTGTTTTTCAAGTTTTATGGGCACTATAAAATAGACCTATAGTTGTATTCCGAAAATTAGCTTTTATTCAAGAGCTTTGTACCTTAGGCTCCTAGCTGAAATCAAAATCCCATAAGAATCCACGGCTAAATAAAAATGCCATGCAAACCCATTAATGTCAAAAGACATTTCAGCCCCTATCCGGCCCAGCCCAGAGGAGCGCCTTGCAGCCCACCCCGTTTTCCACGTCGGCCCGGATCATGTGACCCAAAGATTTGTTTGTTACGTATTAAATTACAATATTTAATACTACCTCATCAGGGATGGAAAACAAATGAAAAAAATATGAGAGTTTTACAATTAATTAATGAGACTCAAAAATATTCACAAGAATATAAACTTTATTTTAAAAAATCAAAAACTTAAATAAAATGATTTTTAAAAATATAAGACCTAATAATTTTATTAAATTATTCAAATAATTTTAAAAACTTTTATTAAAAAAATAATCTTATATCTAAGGCATAAGAGAAATTATTTATTTAATAAAAAAATAATATTATTTGGTTAAATTCGATCAAACACTTATAAGTGATGTATAAGACCAGTTCTCCTCTCATAATTAAGTATAATAGAATCATTTTTCTTTCACTTTTTCCATTTACTAATAAAAAAATTAATATTATTTTATTAAATCCGGTCAAACACTAATAACTGATGTATAAGACAATTTCTCCTTTTATAATTAAAGTATAATAATCAAATGTTTTCACAGTTTCCATTTTAAAATAAAATAATAATATTATTTGGTCAAATCCGGTCAAACTCTTATAGATGGTGTATAGGACATGATCTCCTCTTATATAACTAAAGTATAATAATTATTATTATTTTACTTTTTCTATTTTTTTATAAAAAATAATTATTTGATCAAATACGGTCAAATTCTTATAACTGAAGTATAAGACTGGTTCTCCTCCTATAATTGAAGTATAATAATAATCAAATTTTCACATATTTTTACAATTTTTTTTTTATTAATGTTGACTCTCTTATCCGGTAAAACTCTTATAACTGATGTATAAGACCAATTCGTTTCTTATAGTAAAGAAGTATAAGAGTCATTTTTTCACAAAAATAAAAAGAAATTTTGTTTTATTATTATTAATGGTGACTCTCTTTTCTAGTTAAACTCTTATAATAAATGTATAAGATAAATTCACCTCTTATAGTTAAATTATAATAGTCACTTTTTCACATATTTTTACAAAAATAAAATAAAGTTTGTTCCACAAATTTTCATATTTTCTTAAAAACTATAAAAAGGGAAGTTTACCCCTACTAGTTTGCTCTTATACCTAAAGTATAAGACTAGAATTACTCTTATACCTCATGTATAAGACTATTTTTATAATTTTCTTAAAAAATATTAAATGACAAGTCTACCCCTACTAGTTTTCTCTTATACCTGAGATATAAGACTAAAATTACTATTATACCTAAGGTATAAGGGTTAATTTTTTGTTTCAACATTTTTCAAATTTTCTTTAAAAATCATTTTAAAAACTTATATTTTATTAAGTCGTCTGCTCCCATAATTATGTATATGACTACTTCACCTCTTATTATACCTAAGATATAAGAGTTTTTTTATTATTATTTAATTTCATAATTTTTTCACATTTTCTTAAAAAATCATAAAAAGTCTCATATTTTATTGACAAATTCGCTCCCATACGTAAGGTATAAGACTAGAATAACTCTTATACATAAGGTCTAATAGTAATTTCACAATTTTTAACATTTAAAAAAACTCATATAAAATCTCATAGTTTATCAACTAGTCCGCTCCTATACCTAATATATAAGACTTGATTTACTCTCATACTTAATGTATAAGAGTAATTTTTTATGGGGAATTTTGCTCATATAACGTAGGTATAAGACTTAAAAATACTCCCTCCGTCCCAAAATGATCTTCAAACTTTTTCGCTATTATTACAAACGAACTTTAAGAAATAATTTAAGGTTGATTTAAAAATGAGAATATAAAACTTGTTAGTAATAGATTTATTGATGAAGTGTTAATAAAAAAAATAGATTTTTATTATTATAATTATACCAACATTAAATTATTGCTCAAAGTTTCTTCATAGTAACGGCGGAAAAAATGTGAAGATTATTTTGGGACGGAAAGAATATCTCATTTTTCAAAATCTTCCACTAAAGGTAAAGCAACAAAAAAAAAAAAAAAAAAAAAAAGGTCAATGTTTACACCCTGCATTTGTTTGTGATTGAACTACAAAACACCCTCATCCTCCTTTCCAATCTAGCCTCTTAAACTAGCATCCATGGTCTTAAACCTAAAGCAATAAATTTCCATTCTCCAGATCTAATCTGATCCAATTCATCATCACCTTCTAAATCATCACTTTCTCCCTTCAATTAAATCTCATTCACTCTCCAATTTTCATCAATCAGCAGCAGAAAATCCATAACCGACTTTCAATTTCAAGAGCTTGACCTACAACAATAGCAAGAAAGAGTAAAATCTGAGTTATATCCAGCAAACCCAATCCCTGATCCACTCGTCGGAACCCTAACTCAGGCAAAATTCTACATCGCCGGAAGCAGGGGTTCAAGCTCTGAAGTGGTGTTTGTTGACGAGAACGAGATGCGTGACTGTTGGACTATGGTGTTTCTTTTGTGGATCCGTGCAGCGAACGGAGAGGAAAGACCGACGGCATTATAAGATGCAGTTTTGACCGGCGACGGTGAGAAGGTGGTTATACCAGTGATTTGCTAGATTTCTAATTTGGGGTCGGAGTGATGAATGGGAGAGGAGAGGGATGACCGGCGATTGAGGAGGGGACGGATTGCCGGCGATTAAGAGGAGACGGATTACCGGCGATTGGGTAAAAGATGGACTGCCGGCAGTGTGGGGAGGGTAGTGACAGAAAGTAGAGAGAGAGTTGAGAGAGAAAGTGTGTGCTTGAATGAGAAGACTGGAGGGAGGTTAGTGTATTATGTGAGGGGGTGGGGCATTTTGGGTATTTAGAAAATATATTTGACCTAGTCAAAGGGGTCTTGGGTTTATGTGGAATTTTAATCTGGGCATCGGGTATATGTGGACTTTTAGATCTCACCTGGGTTTTTATGGAGAAAGATTTGGGCTGAGGGGGCCTCAAGGAATTATTCCTTTATTCATAAAACTCGATTGCTTTGCAATTATTTATCCCTCTTTAACCTCCATTATTTCTTTATTCAAGAATTTCATTGAAATTCTTCTTAGGAATTCTTATTCCTTGCAGATTAATTGATTTCGATCAATTAATAGTTACTATTCCGCTGCGTCTTTACATCAGATGAATAGTAAATTGATTGGTGTTTGTGAGTGTAAAAGTAAAGTATGAGAGAGAATGAGTGAGAAGAATAGTAAATATTCTTTGCTATTTTGGGGTACTCCACACTAACTTGAGACGGACTAAAAAGGAAAGAATTTCACACTAACCTGAGACGGAGGGAGGATATGATAGAGTTTAATAAGTGGAGAATAATATGCATACTGTTTTATATGTGTATGCATGCTATGGTTTTACTCAAAAATATGAATATTTTTAATTAAATTTGGTTAATGTACGAAAAAAGCAGTCCAATTTATTCAATTATTCGTACGTATGTACACGTATTATACGTATATTAAACGGAAATTAAACGGAAAAAGATTAACTATGCCTACACCCATACAGGTTCTCAAGTCGGTCCTCTCCAAGCATTCACTGAAATGTATCTACCCAAATCAATAGCTAACTTATATCCATGGCTCGCAACTGACAAAGGTACCAATTCCACTTCGTCTTTGTTGTTGTTTATGCTATTTGCTCTTAGTTCATTTTTCTTCTCTTTTGAATTCCGTTCTGAGTACATGTAATAAAGTAAAGTAAAAATGAGACATACTAAAAAGGAAAGTAAAAACTTTAAATCGGGACAAAGGAAGTATTTAATTTGGGAAAACGAGAAGATAGAAAATGAGTAACTATACCATCACACAACTCATCAGCAGGAGGCTATCAAGTGGAGGGTTGGTGGATCAGAGGTGTAACGAAATGACTAACAATTAAATAATAAAGTTTATTAAATAATGCATACTAATCCATACTGCAATATGAATCAGTCTATTTACAATCTATGATTATATACCATATTTATTAGTACTTGCTAAATTTATTTTCTTCATTTAGTTTTGCATATTTAAATTTTGTCATTTGCCATATGTTAGAGTTTAGAGAATGAAGAAGAGACTGAGATTGAGGAAATTTCCATTCTGCTATTATCATTCACATTATTTATAATATATAGAGTACAAACTCTCCCTACCACACAATATCTACAGACTAGGGATTGACTTCTACTAATCTATGGAAATCAATTATGTGATTTGGGTAGTCAATAATCTCGGCTAATATACAGACTAGGGATTGACTTCTACCAATCTATGGAAATCAATTATGTGATTTGGGTAGTCAATAATCTCGGCTAATGACTAGGGATTGACTTCTACCAATCTATGGAAATCAATTATGTGATTTGGGTAGTCAATAATCTCGGCTAATACCCCCCCCCCTCAAGCTAGACGTCCGTACGGAAGGCGCAGCTTGACCGATAAAGCATTGAAGCGTGGTTTAGACAAACCTTTTGTGAAAATTTCGGCAAGTTGGTCATCGGTAGAGACATAGTGTAACGTCAAGAATCCTCGAGTAACCAACTCGCGAATGAAATGATAATCGATCTCGATGTGTCGAGTCCGAGCATGGAAGACATGATTACGTGCCATATGAAGCGCTGAGAGATTATCACAGTATAAAGAGGGCGGAGAGAAGGGTAGCCATAGTTCTCGAAATAGATAGGAGAACCAACGGAGCTCCGCTGTGGTGGTAGCTAAGGCCCGATACTCAGCTTCACTACTGGAGCGAGAGACGGTGGATTGCTTCTTTGCCATCCAAGAAACAATGTTAGGACCAATGAAAATGCATGCACCTGTTGTGGATCTACGATCGTCTGGATCGCCAGCACAGTCAGCATCGGAGTAGGCTCGAATAGCAAAGCTTGAAGAACGATGAAATGTAAGTCCAAGGTCAAGTGTACCATTGATGAAGCGAAGAATCCGTTTTGCGGCAATCAAGTGGTTGGAGCGGGGTTGATGCATAAATTGACACACCTGATTAACTAAAAAGGCAATGTCTGGTCTGGTCAACGTGAGGTACTGAAGCCCCCCCCCCACCAGGCTGCGGTAAATGGTGGGATCCGAGAGAATCTCACCATCATGACAAGAGAAACGTGAGTGAGGGACAGTAGGAGTCGATGATGGTTTACAATCAGTCATATTGAGTCGTGCAAGAAGGTCTCGAGCATATCTGGACTGATGTAGACGCAAGGTGTGGTTATCACGAGAAGCTTCCAAGCCTAGGAAGAAGCTTAAGTCACCCAATCGACGACTGTCAAAGGTGTGGCAAATCTCATCTATAATGGTGGACACGGCAGAAGAGGAAGAGCCCGTAACGAAATGATATCGTCCACATAAACCATGATAACAGTCGTAGCTTCAGACGAATGACGAATGAATAAAGAGGAATCTGACCGGCTGTTGAAAAAACCACATTGGAGAAGAAAATCATGGAGACATTGAAACCAGGCCCGAGGAGACTGTTTCAAACCATACAGTGCTTTATGTAGTTTACACACGTGGGTCGGAGTGGTTGGATGAACAAATCCAGGAGGCTGCTTCATGTACACCTCTTCATGCAACACTCCATTCAGGAATGCATTGCGTATGTCAAGTTGCTTAATGTCCCAACCCCTAGAGTGAGCAACAGTGAGGACAGTACGAATCGTGGAAGGTTTAACCACAGGGCTAAACGTTTCATCATAATCCAGTCCCGCTTGTTGAGTGAATCCTTGAGCAACTAAACGAGCTTTGTGTCGATCCAGATAACCATCGGAATTTCGTTTTACTTTAAAAATCCATCGACATCCAACAACATTCATATCTGGCGTATGTGGAACAAGGGACCACGTCTTGTTCTTGTGTAGAGCTAAAATTTCGTCGGACATTGCAGACTGCCAATGGGAATATTGGGAGGCTTGTTTGAAAGTGCGAGGCTCATAGAAGGGATCATTATTGATGGCAATGAGACTGTACTCAATAGAGACCGGGGACGTAGTATCCAATAAATCCGTCAATCCACGGTTTTTAAGAGGTGGTGTAGAAGACGAAGAACCAGAGTTTTCAAAGGATGGAGGAGCACTTTCGGAATTGCCAGGGGTTTCTGTGACATTTTTGGAGAGTATAGGACCTGTTGGAGAAGAGATCGGAAATGGAGGTGTGTTGTGGGTCACAGTCGGCAAGTGAAACTGGACTGGTGTGTGGGGATAGGTGGGTCTAGTCTGATTGTTGAGGATGGGCTGCAATGGCTGAGGTCCAGAGTGTGCTGTGGGAGTAAATGGTGAGGCTGGCCCAGAATGCGCCGGCCCAATTTGAGACGCTGGATGATGAGGCTGAGGCGGCTGTGGGCCAGAAAAATGGGGTAGCCCAGCCGGTTGAGAATCCAAAGAAGAAGATCCAGAATGATCCATGGGTGAACCTGTATTTGTGTCCATAGCTTGCCAAGGAAATGAATTTTCATCAAATACCACATGTCTAGAAATATAGAGTTTTCCATTAGAAAGGTCCATGCAGCGATAACCTTTACGGGAAATATCATAACCAAGAAAGATGCAATGTGTTGATTTTGGCATTAACTTATGAGCGTTGGTAGGGACAATGTAGGGAAAACAAGAGCAACCAAAAACTTTTAAGAATCGATAATCAGGAGTACGTTTCCACAACTTTTGATATGGAGAGATGAAACTATGTTGACGCATAGGTAGACGATTTATGAGGTAGACAGCGGTGTTGAAGGCCTCTAACCAAAATTTGTAAGGAACTTTGGCTTTAGACATAAGACACAGGCCCATTTCGACAATGTGACGATGTTTGCGTTCAACTACCCCATTTTGTTGTGGAGTATATGGACAAGTAATTTGATGTTTAATGCCCACATTGCGAAGAAATGAGAGAAAGGCTTTACTAGTAAATTATCCACCCCCATCAGTTTGAACAGTTTTAACAGTATGTACGGCTGATATACGTCTAGACAATTGGTTTTCAATTTGAGTTTTAAAAGAGCTGAAAATATCTGTAACGTTGGATTTATGTGTCATGGGAAAGAGCCACACAAAACGAGAAAAGTCATCCACAATAGACAGATAATATCGAAAACCATTCATAGAAGCAACGGGGGAAGGACCCCAAACATCTAAATGTAGCATATCAAGAGGATTCAATGCATTAAATGTTCGAGAAGTAAAAGATAACTTGCTAGATTTGCCTAAAGGACACCAATGACAACACTGTCGTTCACTAATTTTATTTTGCAAAGGTAAGTGAAATTTCTGACTTAAAACTCTAAGGACTTGGATAGAAGGATGACCCAAACGGTCATGCCAAGTTGCTTGACTCGATCTTTCTCCAAGAAGTGCAACGGGACTACTTGAGGACTTGGAATTAAAAGATAGCTGGTAAAGGCCGTCAGAATTACTGCTAGAAAGAAGAATCTCCCTCATCCGATTGTCTTTGACACGAAAACCAGAAGAGTCAAGTTCAAAATAAAAATTATTATCTTTAGAAAATTGGCGAATAGATAATAACGGTTTATGAATACTAGGGACGTATAAGATATTGCGAAGAGCAAAGGACCGATTGTTAGCCGTGAATGAAGAATTACCAATGCGATCAATTTTTAAGTGTGAACCATTACCAACAGTAATTACATCCGTACCTGAGTATGGGTAAGAACCAGAGAAGGTAGACGGATCTGCAGTGATATGATTTGTAGCCCCAGAGTCCAGAATCATTGGGTCCCGATAAGCCATGTATGCACGGAAATTGTTGCAGTCACGTGCCTCATGACCAGGATTGTAACACAATTGGCAAGTGACATTGGGGTTGGGTAGAAGACCGCGACTCGTGTTGTGACCCGAACCATTTCCACGAAATGACCCGTTACCTCGGTTCCTGTTTTGTCCAGACCCACGCCTTGAATCTCCATTTTGATTCCACGAGTTATTCCACCCATTATTCCATTGACCAGAATGTCCACCAGAAGATCGATTTCCCCCTCCCCTGTTTTGATTGTTGTTGCGTTGGTTGTGACCACCACGGTTGTTGCTGTGACCGGCGCGAGGTGCAGAGAAGGGAGGTGGTAGTGCTGTAGAAGATGAAGAACCCTTGGTTTCAGCAATTAGGGCAGTGGAGGTAGGGGTAGGAGTGGAGAATTTGAGGAGGAGCATCTCCTCCTTTAATAGCAGATCAGTCATAACATCGACCGTGAGAGGGTTCTGAGCGTGGATGGTAGCAACGGAAGTCAAGAATTCTTTGTAATCTTGACCTAAGCCACCCCAAGACACGTTGGATGAGGACAGATTCATCGATCGGGTCGCCAGCAGCAGTGAGAGAATCCGAAATAGATGTAGCACGGAGGCGATAGTCAGAGATGGATGTGTCCGGAGCCTTTTTCAGACCGTGAAGTTTTTCCTTGAGGATTTCGATTTGGAGAGCAGATGAAGCCCCAAATCTTTTGGCTAAGGCTGCCCAAGTGGCAGGAGCGGTGTCACAGTAATTAAGGTATGGTAGGACTGCAGGAGTAACAGTTCCTTTTATCCAGCTGCACACAAGATCGGTACCTTTCTTCCACAAACCATCTTGAGGGTTGTCTGACCCATCGGGTAATTTGGTCGGAGGTTGGATTGGGTGAATGATATATAGAAGGCCATGGGTGCGAAGGATGGTTTTGAAGAGATTAGCCCAGTTTATGTAATTTTCCTTGGTGAGGTATGTCTGCCCCATAATGGCAGTTTTAGAAAACAGGTAAAGAATAATTGTTGGATTGGTACAGGGAAGAAGAGCCAGATTCAGAGGTGATCCCCATGCTTGCCGAGAAGTAAGAAGGAGGAAGAAAGGTACGTCTAAAAAACTGAAGGATCGTAAATTAGGCTGATACCATGTTAGAGTTTAGAGAATGAAGAAGAGACGGATATAGTTATATACAGGGAACAAAAAATACAGGGAAGAGATAAAATTACCAATATACCCCCATATATATACCTTAAAAAAAACCAATTCCATTCATTTTCAAAATTCCCCTCCGTCCCTCCACTGCGCTCGGAACCGAACGGCGACCACACACGACGAAGACGATCACAAACATGAAGAAGAAGCTCCCCACCGTCGGTGGAAAGTCCGTCTCCGGCGCCGGCGCCTCCTCTACCGCCGCCACTACACATGTAACCTAAATTTATAAACCTAAATTTCAATTTCAAAAACTTGATTTTTATGCCTAAAATTCGATCCTATAATGCTTGATTGTAGTTTAAATTTCATCATACATTGTTGTATTTATGTTTGAAAAGCTTTATTTGGGGTCTATTGTTCGATTTGTATACGAATTGGTGGGTAAAAATCTGAAACTGTCGACGTGGTTGATTTCGTGTGCTTTTACACGAGAAGTTAGTGTGTGTTTCGTATGAACCATACACGAGTTGGTTCTAACCATTTCGTGTGAATTTACACGACATGGTTCTTGACATTTCGTGTGATTACACATGAAATGTTAGCAACCATTTTGTGTAAATCCACACGAAATGCAATCTGTAACTGAAGAAAACAAAAAAATTATAGATTGATGATTTATTGTTGTATTTTTTGTAGCACTGTTTATTTGTGTAATTGTTGCTTATTTATTTTCTCTTATTTACTTTTTTTGTAGGAACGTGAACGCTCGACTGCTTCTAATAGAAAGAGGAAGGCTGATGAGGCAGATTTGCGCACTAAAAGGAAGCATGACAAAAATGTCTTGCTTCCTCAGACTGAGACTGAGGATAGTACAGATGATGAGACGGCCCCTTATCTTCCCGAGGGAGATGCGGCGTTGTCATCTTCTAGTTCTGAGGAGACGGGATCAGAAGCACCCGAGGGAGATGCGGAGGCAGGGGCATCTGATGATGGTGATGAGGAGGAGGAGGTGGAGCCACCTTTGAGGCCTCTCAGGAGGCATAGAGGGGCGGCACAGGCCGCAGAGGGGAACAAACCATGGGAGATTCAGAGTGACCCGGGTGGTGGGCCAGAGGTTTGTGAGCTGCTGTACGGGTTTGGTCACCACCGAGCCCGAGAGATTTGGGGCGACCCCACCTGTCAGTCAGTGAAGTTCCATACCAGACAGCAGCATCTGGATAGGTAAGTTGTTTGTTTATAAATAGTTTTTTATTTGTTTATAAATAGTTTTATTATTTGTTTTTATTGTGATATTTATAATGTTTTGTTTCGAATCAACAGGTTCTCGCGTGCTAGGCTGGCGGAGGATGATAGAGCTTGGTTGACTGGAGTTGATGCATCGGGTATCCAGCACCTCCATGATACCACCATTCGCCGGACTAGCTCGGCGCTGCTGACGGCATTTGTGGAGCGGTGGTCTCCTGAGACTAACACGTTCCACATGCCGTGGGGTGAGATGACGATCACGATGCATGACGTCACTCATATTCTAGGTATATTGTTGTTATTTGCTTTTGTCAATTTCATAAATTTTATCAATTTTATTAATTTTTTCATTTTCAATTTATAGGTATCGGTTGTATCGGTGCTCCTGTTAGGAAGGCGGATCCAGAGCCTGACCTACGCGAGATCCGGAGACACCTCGGCGGCTGTCTGAAGGGCACGGCCTACACTTTACATGACCTACGGGTTGCCTTTCAGACCCGTTCAGACATGACCGATGACCAGCGGGCTTCTACTTACATCCTGTTCCTCTTGGGTTGCACGTTATTCGTGGACAAGAGTCAGGATAAGATGCCTGCCGACTATCTCTCGTTGTGCATGGATCTTCCGAGAGTGGGGGGTCTATCCTGGGGATCAGCTGCGTTGTCCTACTTGTACCGCGAGTTGGGCAAGGCGTCCAGAGCCGGATGCGCTCAGATGGGTGGTTGTGCGACTCTGCTAGAGGTAATATTTAATATTTCTTTAATACTCCATCTGTCCCAACATTTAATTTAATTTGTTAATAATTTATTTACATACATTTCAGGGCTGGATATACAAGTACTTCCCGGACTTCCGGCGACTTTTGGAGCCGCGATGGCAGGAGGGGCAGCCGAGAGCTCGTAGATGGGCACGTGGTGATAGAGCTGGGAGGGAGATGGAGCATCTAGTGAGCTATCGCCGCACCCTAGACACGATGGCTGTTGAGAGGGTGAGTTATTTATATTTACATTGTTACAAAATTGTTATATTTGTTTACGTTGCCTAATAATGTGAGTTATATAGGTTTGTTGGACTCCTTATGGTACCGGAGCAGACGCACTTCTTCCTGTGTCATACTTCAGAGGGATTATACGCTTCCTAGACATCACTGAGGCGTATATGCCTGACCGGGTGACCAGGCAGTTCGCGATCCAGCAGAGGATCCCCAGACAGCAGCCATTGCCTTGGGTGACGTGCATTTTGATGGCTGGTCAAAAGGGTTTCAAGAAGGCATATGGTGACCGGGATGATATTTGGACAGATTGGATTGATTTCGACATGGATACTTACGATCCACATCGTCGTCTAGGGCCATTAGTCACTGCGTCTTCTCCTGTGACTCCGGACTATATGGAATGGTTTCGGATGAGGAGTCATGTTCGGATTAGTAATCCGATACATGAGCCCGCAGTTGACATTCCACCTCGACCTGGGCTTGCAGAGGCGCTACCCGGCATCAGAGATATGCTTCTTCCCTTGCTGACGGATGAGACGATACCTGAGGCCGCCAGAGCTACTATCACACGGGTCCACGAGATGTTAGGAGATCACATTTAGATGATGAGATGCTTTCGGACATTTTGTTTATTGGATCTTTATTATGTATATTGTGATATTTTGTTTATGGTTTTATGATAGCTTGTTTATGGTTTGGTGATTTGCTGTATCTTTATTATGTATATTATCAGTTTAATTATCGCGTTATATATAATGAACAGCACTTTAAATGTCATTTAGAACCTAGAAAAAAAAAAATTTAAAAAAATAAATAGGTACCCGTATACCATTTTCACAACATCGGGTCACATTCCTTAAAACCCTAAAAAATGGTACAAATGGCACAAATATCTAACTCAATTTCCATTTGGATTTTGAGTAAAGTCATACTAATGAACAACACTTTAAATGTCATTTAGAACCTAGAAAAAAATTTTAAAAAAAATAAATAGGTACCCGTATACCATTTTCACAACATCGGGTCATATTCCTTAAAACCCTAAAAAATGGCACAAATGACACAAATTTCTAACTCAATTTCCATTTGGATTTTGAGTAAAGTCATACTAATGAACAACACTTTAAATGTCATTTAGAACCTAGAAAAAAATTAAAAAATAAATAAATAGGTACCCGTATACCATTTTCACAACATCGGGTCATATTCCTTAAAACCATAAAAAATGGCACAAATGGCACAAATTTCTAACTCAATTTCCATTTGGATTTTGAGTAAAGTCATACTAATGAACAACACTTTAAATGTCATTTAGAACCTAGAAAAAAAAAATAAAAAAAAAATAAACAGGTACCCGTATACCATTTTCACAACATCTGGTCATATTCCTTAAAACCCTAAAAAATGGCACAAATGGCACAAATTTCTAACTCAATTTCCATTTGGATTTTGAGTAAAGTCATACTAATGAACAACACTTTAAATGTCATTTAGAACCTAGAAAAAAATTAAAAAAAATAAATAGGTACCCGTATACCATTTTCACAACATCTGGTTTAGGGTTTAGGGTTTAGTGTTTAGGGTTTAGGGTCTAGACATCTCGTGTATAAACACACGAGATGTCTCGTTACATCTCGTGTACCTTTACACGAGATTTCTTCTATAATCTCGTGTGTATGTACACGAGATATCTCGTGTGCAAACACGATTCATCACGTGTAAAGTTACACGAGATTATAGAGGCAATCTCGTGTATACGTACACGAAACGGGCAAGGGCAGATTTGGAATATTTCGTTCCATGTATATAATATTCCCTGTATTTAGTATTTGCCGAAGAGACTGAGATTGAGGAAATTTCCATTCTGCTATGACAAATTCTCAGATAAGACCGTCTCACCTTGTGAGACGGACCCTCCATGGATCAAACCCATCCGCCAATTAAGCCGACCCGCCTTTGTACAACCCGATTGCCTTTTTCAATTTTTTCGTTTTTTTTTCTTTCATAAACGTCTGTAATTTTCTTACTCTCTCTAACCTCTCTCTCTAACCTCTCTCTACATCGGTGCAATTTCTCTATTCCGACGCTCGTCGCCGGTGATTTTGACATCGTTCGTCTCCTCGTTCGTGTCGGAACTACAAATGGCGGCAGGTACTGCTTCGGCCGAAGTTTTAGTTTTAAAAAAATATGTGAATGAAGTTTTAGCTTTAGTTGTTGATATTTGTGTTCTGATTTATGTTTGAAATTCATGTTTTGTTACTTATTTTTGTCGGATTGTTGCATATTAGTCAATACATTTGTGTTTTTTCCGATTTTGTTTGTTGTTCATGAAACCCTAGCTTTTTGTTTTTGATTTTTTCATTTTGTGAGCTATATTATGTTCGACTGGTGCATATTAGTTGATACATTTTGCATTTTGTATGTTTGTTATTTATAAACTTTCTCTCGTTTGATTTGGGCATGTTGTTAGAGATTTATGCTAACATTGTAACACTTTAATGAGTTAATTTATTTATTGGTTTTTTGTTTTATTTTCAGATAAAGCAATTGAAAATGGGCAAATCCATGAAACTAATGTTGAATTCACTGTTGATCAAATTTTTGAATCTATTTGTCAAATAAGTAAATTCAAGCCGAGGGTGACGAGGCAGAGTGCTGCGAAGGGTAAAAGTGTTTATGTTACTTTTATGTGTTTTTAGTGAATGTTACTGTAATGTTTTTGTTAAATGATTAGATTTGTTACTTTTATGTGTTACTCTGTTCGATGACTGTTACTTTTATGTATTTCAATTGTTACTTTGAAACATTTTTTTGTTGTTTGTGTTACTTTTATGTGTTTTTAGTGAATGTTACTGTTATGTTTTTGTTAAATGAATTCGATATGTTTCTTTTATGTGTTTCAATTGTTACTTTGAAACATTTTTTTGTTGTTTGTGTTACTTTTATGTGTTTTTTAGTGAATGTTACTGTAATGTTATTTGTTAAATGAATTAGATCTGTTACTTTTATGGTTTCAATTGTAACTGTTATGTGTTTGTAGTGTTACTCCCAGTTTATATGTTGACATATTTTCAATGATTTTTCTCAGATTCTACAGTAGCTAGGATGGAAGATAAGGTTACTCCTGATGTTGAGTCAAGAGAAGTGCAGGAAGTTTGTAATGTGGGGTCAAGTGAAGTGCAAGAAGTTCGTGATGTTGAATCAAAAGAACTTCCAGAAACTCCTGATTTAAACAAATGTGTAAAGAAAAGAAAACTAGACTTTGCCACAACGCCTGTAAGGCAATCACCTAGGATTCAGGAATTAGTAAATAAATGCAATACAGAAGAAGGTGTTTCTGTGAAGAAGAAATCTGGTCGTATTAAAAAAGTGTGTAAGAAGAAAAAATTTGATCCAGCTCTTAAAGAATTAGAAGATTCATTGGATAAATTGTTGGCTATGAAGGTAGATTGCGATTTAGTATCTGATCATCATAGGGCATCACAAGCAAGTGGTTTGAAAGAAACTACTGTTACCGCTAGTGAAAACAATCCTTTGATTGTTCGCATTAAACCTAGGGTTGTTGTGGAGAGTGGTGAGAAGGATAAAAATGATTCAGGAGTTAGATGTGGCGATGCTGCTGTTGAAAAGCAGAATGATGTAACAAAAATTATTATTAAGAAGACGAAGAAGATTGGAGGAGATTGTGTTGTTGAGGGAAGAATAATGCTTCAAAAGGGATTGTTGTTAGAAAAGTTGCTGCTGAGGAAGTTTTAAAGAAGAAGGTTGTGAAAAGAAAGGTTGTTATTTGTGATGACGAAGTTGATGATGTGAAGAAGGTGAAAATTGAAAATGATGAAGGAAATGCTGATGGGAGGTAAAAAAAAAAAATTGTTACGCATTTTATGTTTTTTTTTTTTTTTTTTTTTTTTTTTTTTTGTGTTTAGAAATGTGTTACTCATGTTACTCTTTGATGATTGTTACTTTTATTTTCAAGAAGTGTTACCATTATATAGTGTTAATGTTACTTTATTTTTTGATATGAACTGTTACTCTGTGGTTTTAGTATTTTTTGTGTCATTTGTTATTTAGTTCAAGTGTTACTCTGTTGTGGTTTAACTGTCTAGATTTGTTACTTTTTAAGTAGAATTATTGGTTTAACTGTCTAGATTTATATATATATATTTTTTTATGTTTACAAATGTGTTACTCATGTTACTGTTTGATGATTGTTACTTTTATTTTCAAGAAGTGTTACCATTATATAGTGTTAGTGTTACTTTATTTTTGATATGAACTGTTACTCTGTGGTTTTAGTATTTGTTGTGTCATTTGTTATTTAGTTCAAGTGTTACTCTGTTGTGGTTTAACTGTCTAGATTTGTTACTTTTTAAGTAGAATTAGTGTTACTATTGAGTTATATTTTGTTACATATATTCATTGAAAATGTTACTTTTATGTATATATGATTTATATATATATATATATATATTTTTTTTCAGATTATGGATTACTAAAAGTCGAGCAATGGGGCTTTCTGAGTTAGTTCATGGTTTCAATGATGTTCAGAAAAACGACATTAGGAGTATAGGGTTTGGTGGCTTTTTGCATTTGAATATTAAACAAACTTCAACTCAATTTCTACGTTGGTTTATTGAGAATTTTAATGCTTCAAGTCGTTTGTTAACACTAGGTAGTACCAAAAAAGTAGTAATCACAAGCGATGATTTTTACAATGTGATTGAGCTTCCAAAGAGCGGTACTGAAGTTGAAATTGAGAAGGGTGGTAGTGGACATTTGTTTGATCATTTTAAGACCATTTATGGTATTGATAGTAATAGCTCGGTTTCTAGTTTGAAGACCTTGTTGGAAAACAATTTTAAGGATGGTGGGGCTGATTTCAAAAGGCTTTTTGTTTTGTACTGTCTTTCTTCGTTCTTAGTTCCGAGGGCTAACTATCTTGTTGAGATATCAGTTTTAAAATATATGGATGATGTTGAGAAGATTAGGGAGTTTGATTGGAATTCCTTATGTTTTGAGAGGTTGTGCAACTCGATACGTAAGTATAAACAGAATCTTACAAAACACATAGGGGGTTGTGTATTGGCTCTTCAAATTACTTACTTCCATCACTTAAAATGGAGAGGGAAATCAGAACCTATGTCAATCCCTTTTATTCAACATTGGACTAGTGAGAGGATGAGAAGTAGAATCCGACAAGAAAGTGAAGGTGGTGTAGTTGGGCAAGGTGTGTGGGTGGATGTGTTGGATATTATTATTTCTGATGTCAGTGAAGTTCAGAAAGAAAATGAGAAATCGGGGAAGGAAAAACAAACTTTAGACAATGAAAAACCAAAGTCAGAGAAAGGGAAGGGAAATAGTCCATTTGAATCAGTGATGAACGTAGTGGATTCAATAAACCGTAAATCTGAAGTTCAAGGAAAAGAACAGAGTGGACAGTTTATTCAATTCAGTATTCCAGTTGGTGAAAAGACGGATTCAGAGATAAAGAAGATTGCAAAAGATGTAAGTGCCATTTTTATAAACTGTTACTTTCATGTTTATAAACTGTCACTTTCATATTTATGAACTGTTATTTTTACTTTTATCTTTTATAAACTGTTACTCTTATCTTTATAAACTGTTACTTTTTATTGACTTGGTAACATTTTGTTTGCAACCTTATCAAGAGATTATTCTTTTGTTGAAAAGGGATATGGGAATTGTTTCGGAATACTACATGAACAAGTTGAAATGTTTGAAAGATAATATTCCCAAAAATCATGAACCCGCTCCAACCAATTCCTCTCCCGATTCAATATTCTTTTCTGATCCCAATGTGTTGCGCTTGATTGATGAAGCTTTGAACAGCTTCATAGGATAAAAAAGTTATCTAGAGAGGTTCCTAGTTTTAACTTGTTGATTGATGAAGAACACTCTCCAGATACACCATTTTATGACGGCGGCCTTGGAGAATTTGCGACATATGGCATGGATGATGCAAAGAGATCTGGTTGTTCTATTGGTATTGAGAAATCTAACCAGATTTATGCGCATCTGTCAGTCCCTGCGTGTACCATTGGTGATAACTCTGGTTATCTATCAAGCTTTATGTCTGAAAATAAGAGACTTTTTGTTAACGCGGATGTCAAAGATCGTCAAATAATAGATTTTTGTTTTTTTGATGTAGATGATCTTTATGACAAGTAAGTTATTTCTTTTTTCCTTTTAATACAATTATATTTCATTATAAGTATATAAATTGTGTTTTTATTAACTGATTATTTCTTTTTATTTTTTATTTTTTATTTTAGGTCAATGGTTATGTTTGAGTTTTGTAATACTTCATGGACATTTAGATTGTTCAAGGAAACGGTTCTTGCATTTAGGAATAAACATTGGTTGTTTACAGAAAGCATTGATGATTGGTGTGCAATAAAGAACCAAGAAGCAACTGATTGCAAAAGACTGTTTTTATCTGTATCAGCCAGTGTAAGTGTTTCTGTTATTTTATTAAAGTTTTTACTCTGTGGTTTATTTTTGTATGTGTCACTGTTATTCACTTAAAGTGTTACTTTTTAGTATATCAAATAGTAATTTAAATTTAGTGGAAGTGTTACTGGAAGTGTAAGTGTTATTTTTTTGGATATGAACTGTTACTCTATAGTTTAGTAACTGTTACTTTTTAATAAAAATACTTCTTCATATTTTTTTGTAAAGGCATACCTCAATATTATTGTTGAAGGGTCTGGAGACTTAGCAGAACATGAATCTAACATGAGAAAATGCTGGGGAATGTGTTTCAAAGATGGTGCTGACATAAGTAAATCAGAGATGGTTAGTAACATTTTGTTTATAAAGGATTTAATTATGTTTTAGTAGTTAGTATTAATTACTGTTTTTTTTGTTTTTATTTTGTATAGATCTTTGTTCCTGTGAATTCCAGATCTCATTTCATTTCCATACTTGTAAATTTTCGACTCCGGAAAATTCAAGTACTTGATAATAGAGATTATAAGACTGGTTTATTCACACCATGTGTTGGAGCAGGTTTCAGAGATATAGTAAAGATCGTGGTATGTATACAGTTTTATTAAATTTATTATTTTTTTACAGCATTTTATAACTGTTTTTTTTTTTTTTTTTTTGTATAGTTCTTTAATTACATTTCATTTTGCAGCAAAAACAGCTTTCAAAGTTTTTGCGTGAGAAGAAACACCCTAAAGGGAAGGATTTAGGGTGTTTTCCAATCGAGAATGTGAAATTTCCTTGGCAAAATATTTCAGATCAGAATGATTGTGGTATTTTTCTATTATATCACATGGAATATTTCAATGGTGAAATCTGTGTTGGAGAGGATGACATTAGCAAGGTAATTATTATTATATATTTTCTTGTATTTTTTTGTTTTTGTTATACAATAAAAATTTGTTTTGAATATAAATTTTTTATGTATCAGGCTTTGGTTAGAAGAGTTTTAAGAGCAAAGTATTGTCTGACTATCCTTCTAAGTCCATTGAATTCTCTTCGCAAAGCTTTGATGGAGAAAGTTTCAGAGTTTTGTATTCAAAAGGAAGGAATAAAGATGAAGATTTATGAAAAGAAGAAGGAAGAGGCAGAGGCAAAGAAGAAAGAAGCAGAGTTAAAGAAAAAGAACGATGCAGAGAGAAAGAAGAAAGAGGCAGATGCAAGGAAGAAAGAGGCAGACTTAAATGTTATTTTGAAGAAGAAAGAAGCAGAAGCAAAGTTGAAACAATCAGAGCGAAAGAAGAAAGAAGCAGTTGGAAGGAACGAAGAGGTAGACTTGAAGGTTCTTTTGGAGAAGAAAGAAGCAGAGGCAAGGAAGAAACAAGTAGTGGCAAGGAAGAAACAAGCAGGTGGAACGAACGAAGAGGTAGACTTAAACTTGAAGGTACCTTTGAAGAAGAAAGAAGTAGAGGCAAGGAAGAAACAAGTAGAGGCAAGGAAGAAAAAAATTTGAAGAATGTTTAGTGGTGATTGTTAAGAACTAATGTTGTGCTAATATAGTCGCAACTTGCAAGTTGTCGCTTTTATGTAGGTGATATATTTTGAGTAGTATGTTTCATCGTTTTCACGTCTGATGATGTTGTGTCTTTTTCTTTGACGGAGAACCTTTTTTGGGCCAGTAAGGGACGTAAGGAAAACTCATAGTTGTAATTTTCTGTTTACTATGACATTAAAAAGTGATATCAGATGCCGCTTGAGCTTAGTTCTTTTTAATGGCATATTATAAAGCTCACATGATAAAAAGTAACAATTCCAGTAAAAGTTTTTTACCAATTATTATCCAAAAAGTAACACACTAACTAAAAAAATAACAGTAACACTTAACAAATTATTAAACGAAAATAGTAACTGTTCATATAGCAACCAGTAATACTGACACTTCATGATAGTTGTAAAATGCTCATATAATGAACTAAAAAAGCACACAGTAACACTTAAACGAAACAAGAATTTATTATCATAAAGAAAATGATTTTGTAAGAAATACCAAAGTAACAGTTTCTAAAGTTAGTTGTAACTATTTGATATTCAAAAATGAAGATCTACTAGTTTAATTACAGTAATAATATTGAATAATTAAAATAAATGAGGATTCAGAGTTTTTGTGCCAAATTCCCTAGGCTGATCACTTATAGGGTGAGCTGCTGATGTATTCTTCTTGTTCTTTTCGATAGACCGTTTTATTCTTTTTTTCCTTCCTTTTACAACTGCCCGAGCTGGATCTTCAATTACATTTGCTTTACCTGAAAAACATGCGTAGATATAATTAAACAAGTGGTACTCTTGAAAGTAGTTCTAATAACAGTTTATAAAGGTAACAGTTTATTATGACAGGTAACAGTTTATAAATATAGAAGTAACATTTTATAGAGATAAATGTAACAAATTATAAACATAAATATAACAGTTTATTTTACCAGAAACATGCGATGATTCAGTTAGTTGTTGGACGTTCTTTAGTGAAGATATTGCCAAAGCATCTTTTTCATAACTTTCTTCAAGAACTTTTCTTGTTTGCTCATCATGTTGAGCTTCAAGCACAAGATTGTAATACTTTCTCAACATTTCTTGTTTCCATGGAATGTAACTCAGACTGTTTTCAGGCTCCTGATTGCCGCATAATTTATCCCATACAGTTGATTTTGCTGTCCTTGTCCATCTTTTAAGGATGCATTGTTCCGGTATCTTATATATGTTGTTCTGATAAAGAACTCTCACAATGTGTCGGCATACTATCCCACACTCCTCAAAATACTTGCACGAACATTGTACAAAATCTGTACTTGTTTTTCCAATCATAACATGCCTAATCAATTTCCCTTCAAATGCAGATACACCATAAGTCGTTATCATTTCATCACTATCAACGACCTCGCATTTCCTTCCGAATGATTGTATGTACTCTTGCTCGAATTTTTGAAAAGCCCCTAAGGTGTAAATTTCTGATGCATGTTTAAGTAGTCCAGATAACGGAACCGAAGTCGAAGGAATTGATTTAGAAGATTTAAATTCAGCTTGTTTTTCAGTACGTCTCCAGTTTTCCAACAACTTTTTGAATATATCATTGAATTCTGTCAAACTTGTTGTCTTTTTCGCATGATTACCCATTGCACTGTTTGTACTTTCGCTTCTTTGAGAAGAAAGAATCCCAGCTGAAAAATAGTCCTTGTTTAAAGTTGTGGACCACTTATGCCTTAAATCATACAATCTACTGAACCATGACTCATCCTTCATATTAAATTTGTTGATCATTTCAGACCATGTTTTCTCGAAGTGCTCTTCATTCACACAACCAGACATGCATTTCTTAAATGTATCTTTGAATTCATTGTTACTTTTCAAATGCCCAAACCTTGATATTGCATTCTGATACAAATGCCATTGGCATAGCCTATGCTTTGTTGTAGGGAAAGCCTGTATAAAATCATTATATACAGTGTTATTGTAAAAATATTAAATGTGGTAATTGACTTTGATACACAATGTTACTATAATATATTTAAAGTGGTACTTGAATGGATATAGATTGTTACTGGAAAAAAAATAAAAACAAGTACAAAAACATACATATATATTGTTACTGGCAAAACATGTTACTTTTTATGTATATAAGTATTACTTGTAGCGTTTGTACTGTTACCTGATATATTATAAGCAAAAAAATATAATCAAAAACTTCTAAATAATATTGTTGCTGTTTAAATTTGAAAAAATGGTTACTGACAAAACATGTTACTTTTTATATATATAAGTGTTACTTGTATATATAAAAAGAACTTATATTCATATAATCTGTTATATTCGAAAAGAACTTATAAAAAGTAACAATTGAAACACATAAAAGTAACAATCACCAAACAGTAACACTTCCTATAAATTAATATATTCTGTAAGGACTGTTAGTAAAAGTCAAATAAAATACAGTTACTCATATTCATATAAACTGTTACATGTAAGAGAAATAAGTGTTACTAATCAACAAATGTTGTTACTTTTAAAATTTAGAAAGTAATAAATTTAGTTTAAGGAAAGAGATTTTGTACCGTTGATATTGCGTTTGTCATTGCTTGATCCTGATCAGTGAAGATAGTGATAGGGCATTTTCCTCCCATTGACTTCTTGAATACTTCAAATAGCCACTCAAAGGATTTCGTTTCTTCATTTGCTAAAAAGGCACACCCAAACATCACGTTGTTCATGTGATTGTTTATCCCTACTATTGGGGCACATATCATCCCATATTTGTTTGTGCTGTAAGTTGTGTCGAAAACCATAACATCTCCAAATATCACAAAATCTTCTCTCATTAATGAATCCCTCCAAAAAATACTACTTAACCTCCCACCCTCATCCAACATAACCCTAAAGAAAAAGTCACTCTCCTCAGATTGTTGTTGATATAATAACTCTACTAAGTTTTGTGCATCACCATTTTCCCGTTCTTTCATCTTTAATCTATTTGCGTAATTTATATGATCTCTTATAGTGTGACCAACACATTCATCTCCTCCTGCTTCTTGAACCATATACCTAAAGGAATCTGTATCTCTAATTTCAGAACTTAACATTTCTTCTATTGCTTTTCCTTTCTCATTTGTAATTTTTCTTTCTGGCCTATGGAGGTGGCTTAGAATTGGCCTAGTCAATTCATGATTATGATCTATTACATGAGTGAAAACTTCATAATCATTATCATCTACTAGTTTTATCCTCATTGATGCATTACACCCCGTACGCACAAAATGATTTATCCTTGGATTTCCACTATCCTCATCATTATCACCTCCTAATTTAGATTTTTTTGTCTTTCTATGTCCTTCATTAGAGCATACATAATACTTATCATAAAACAAACCATTGTCACGTGTTCTTGAAGTTGATTTCCGTACAGAAAAGCCCAATGCTCTAGCATGTTTGCAATAAAGTTTATACATTTCATCTTCACTCTTTCTTCTAACACCCATTAATGAACCTCTAATATCAAATTCAGTAACATTACCTCCATCTACATAGGTTTTTGTAGTTTCAGCAGTATCTACAACATTGTTTTTTGATGCAACTATTATTTCCAAATCTGCATAAAACACAATATAAATATAGTCAAAAAATTGTTACTGTTTATCAATATAAGTGTTACTTATAGCATTTATAATGTTACCTGATAAAATATGAACACAAAAATCAAATCAAAAAACCTATACAAATGTTCTTACTGCTCAAAAATTAGAAAATTTGTTACTGGGGTAAAACATGTTACTGTTTATGTATATAAGTGTTACTTCTAGCATTTATAATGTTACCTGATAAAATATGAACACAAAAATCAAATCAAAAACATCTAACAAATGTTGTTACTGTTCAAAATTGGAAAAATTGTTACTGGGCAAATCATGTTATTGTTTATGTATATAAGTGTTACTTCTTGCATTTATTCTGTTACCTGATAAAATATCAACACAAAAACCCAATGAAAAACCTCTAACAAATGTTTGTTACAGTTCAAACTTGAAAAATGTGTTACTACCAAATTTGTATAGTAATGAACATGTTTTAATGTAATTTTTCTAACCTTTCGAACCGGTTGCTGTTTGTTCAATATGTTCTTCCATCTCTCTTTGTTCATTCTGTTCAATCTGTTCAATCACATTTATTTCGTTGCATTGATTAAAAGGAGAAGAAGATGAAACGCTAGATTGAGTCGCCATATTCAGACCTATCTTTTTGTTTTCGAAAACAATTTTGTCGAAAACCCTAGATCTAAGCCGTAATAGAGAGAGTTTAGAGAGAGAGAATTTTAGAGAGAGAAAGTAAAGGTTGAACGCGTATGGCATGTGCTCTGCACGTGTTTTAAGTTTATATATGGATCCGTTTAGAAGGTGGGTGGGTCGGGGCGAGAGTGGGTCGAACCGTGGGCGGCCCGTCGCACCACGGACGGCCGCCGCACCAGAGAGTCCCCCTTCTGCTATTATCATTCACATTACTAGCGGGTAACCCGTGCTCTGCACGGAAACCAATACTATGTCTTTTAACTATAGTTAACTAATATAGTAATCATCATTTTAACTAATACTATTAATAATAAAAATTAATCTATATGATTACTATTATTATAATAACTATTATAATTAATTAATACCATTGATAGTAATAGTTAATATATATATTAATAGCAATGAGTAGTCTATATAATAATAATTATTAATATAATTATTATAATAAAATAATATTATTAATAGTAATAGTTAATTGATATAGTAACTATTATGATTAATTAATATTAAAAATTAATAATCTAACTTATATAATAACTATTATAATCAACTAATACTAATAATAGTAATAGTTAATGTATGTAGCCTATTATAGTTAACCAATACTATTAATAGTAAAAAATAACTTATAAAGTAACTATTATGGTTAACTAATACTATTAATAGTAATAATTAGCTATATAGTAAATATTATAGTTAACTAATACTATTAATAGTAATAGTTAACTAATATATTAGTAACTAATACTATTAATAGTAATATTTAACTAATATAGTTAACTATAATAGTAACTATTATAGTTAACTAATACTATTAATAGTAATATTTAACTTGTATTGTAACTAATATTGTTAACTAATACTATTAATAGTAATAGTTAACTATAATAGTAACTATTACTAATAATAGTAATAGTTAACTATAATGGTTAACTATTATAGTTAACTATTACTAATAATAGTAATAGTTAACTATAATGGTTAACTATTATAGTTAACTATTATAGTTACCCTTTTTAGTAACTATTATTATTAGCTAATAGTATTAGCTAATGAAAAGAAAATGAAAAGTCACTTATTTATTAGTATGTTGTTGATGTGGCTTCTCCAAATGCAAGATTTCTCCATTGTTTGTCCACATGTCAATACCATAGCTCTTTTGGCCAACTTTAATATATATAGATTTACAATATATAGAGTACAAACTCTCCCTACCACACAATATCTACAGACTAGGGATTGACTTCTACCGATCTATGGAAATCAATTATGTGATTTGGGTAGTCAATAATCTTGGCTAATACCATACACATGTTACTTGGTTGAATGAGTAAACGAGGTTGAGAACAATAATTGAGATCCAAATCTGTATTACACTATTATTATGGCTTCTTCTTCTTCCTCCACCGTTCCACGGTCGCTTTACGACGTGTTCTTGAGTTTCAGTGGCACAGATACCCGCAATGGCTTTACCAGCCACCTCCTTGACGCTTTAAATCGACAATGTTTTTCAACTTTCCGAGACGATACCAAGCTTCAGAAAGGGGAAGATATTTGTTCCCAACTGCCCGAAGCCATTGCCAATTCCAGAGTCTCCATTGTAGTATTTTCAGAAAACTACGCTGTGTCAAAATGGTGTCTGGACGAGCTTGTGAAGATCATGGAGTGCAGGAGGGACTTCAATCAAATTGTTCTGCCCATCTTTATCACACGTGAGGAACCAGAGTGGGTTCTATGCCAAGGCATTTCAGAAGCACGAGGATCGGTCTTCAATGGAGAAGGTGGTGAGATGGCGGGAAGCTCTAACGGAGGCTGCCAATCTGTCTGGTTGGGACTTACAAAATCTGGCCGATCGGTAGTTTCTTATCTTCACCTTCTTTGGATTCAATGTTCAGACAACTTTTTAATAATCGTTAACAGATGCAATCCTAATCACAGGAACTAATTACATGGTTTTCCTAATAAAGAGCAGGATTGAAACATTCTGTAATTCCCCATTTTCTTAATCCTTGAAATTTTGACAGGGATGAAGCAAAGCTCATTAACTTAGTTGTTGAGGAAGTTACAAATAGATTGGATCCGCTATACTTGCATGTAGCTGACCACCCTGTTGGAATCGACTTCCGATTGCAGCAACTTGAAACTATGTTAAAGTTGGGATCAGATAATGTCCGGATAGTTGCTGTTTGGGGTGTAGGTGGGATAGGCAAGACAACTTTAGCTAAAGCTTTATTCAACTCCATACGTGCCAAGTTCGAAGCAAGTAGTTTTCTTGCAGATGTCAGGGATACATGTAAGACCCCCCATGGAGTAGTTACCTTACAGAAACAACTTCTATCTAATATCCTAAAGAATGATACTCATAGTCTGGACAATTATCATCAGGGAATCAAATTAATAAAACAAAAATTGTGTCAACTGAGGGTTCTTCTTGTTCTGGATGATGTTGATCATGCTCAGCAGTTGAAGATGCTAGGCATAAACCGTGATTTATTTTGTAAGGGTAGCAAAATTATCATAACGACAAGAAATTTGTCACCCATGAATACTCTTGGAGTGGATTCAGTTTATTCACCAAAGAAGTTGGAAAACAGCGAGTCTCTTGAACTCTTTAGTTTGTGTGCCTTCAAATCAGAACATCCTAAAAAAGCTTTTTTGGAGCTATCAAGGAAAGTGGTGGATTATGCTGAAGGTCTTCCACTAGCACTTGAAGTTTTGGGTTCATTTTTCTCTGGTAGAAGCAAGGCTGAATGGAATGATGGTTTAGAAAATTTGAAAAAACATCCTCACGGTGACATTCAAGGAACGCTTAAAATAAGTTTCGAGTCACTTGATAAGAATTATCAAGAGCTACTTTTAGATATCGTTTTTTTCTTCATTGGAAGGGACACATATTTTACAGTCAAGGTGCTTGAAGACTCGGAATGCTTTCCAATATCCGGAATCGGGGAACTAGTTCGCCGGTGCCTTGTAAGAATTGACAAGGACAACAAGCTGAGGATGCATAATTTGCTGAGAGACATGGCTAGAGAAATTGTCTGCCAGGAATCTCTCAAGGAGCCTGGGGAACGCAGCAGATTGAGGGGGAACAAAGAAGTACTTCAAGTGCTGAAAGATTGCACAGTAAGAGATTTTATTTGAAATTTTTGGAACATTCATTTTGGGATTGAGGGAGTACTTTACTTCTGATATACGTATAGTGTTTTTACTAACACATTTTTATTTTTTTCAATTTTCATCTGACTAGGGAACAAAAGCAATTGAAGGACTCTATTTAGAGTTGCCCGAGTTAAATAGTGAACATGTTAATGCGGGGTCTTTTGAAAACATGCGTAATTTGAGATTGCTTCATCTCAATTATCTTAGTCACCTAAAAGGTACTTACATAACTACCACCAGAAAGCTGAAGTGGCTTTGTTGGCATCGGTGTCCTTTGCCATGCATACCTGCTGATCTGCATATGGAGAATCTAGTTGCTCTCGACTTGCAATATAGTAAACTGAAGCAGATTTGGAAAGGACCCAAGGTATGATACATTCCTTTGTACATTGATTTGATTATTTTGTACATTGATTTGATTATATTCATCTTGAAGCTGACTTTCATGCCTTCATTTCAGATATTGGATAAATTGAGATTCCTCAACCTCAGTCATTCACAGTATTTGACCACAACTCCCGACTTTTCTGGACTGAAAAGCCTTGAGAAGCTGTTGCTTCATGATTGTTCAAACTTAGTCGAAGTGCACAAATCTATTGGATGTCTTGGCAAACTCCTCGTCTTGAATTTGTCCAACTGCAAAAACCTTAGAAATATCCCATCCAGCCTCTCAATGTTAACATCTCTCAAAATTCTAGATCTCTCTGGCTACCCCGGACTTAATGAGCAAGCAGAATTCAAAGGACCACTCTCTATATTTCAACAACTAACAATTGCAAGACCTCAAAAACGAGTAGCAATCTCATTGTCTTCGATACAGGGATTAAGTTGCTTACAAGTTTTAAAGCTAGCAGATTGCAACATGTCATATGTTCCCAGTGAAATTGGCAGTATACAATCACTAGTAGAATTGGTTCTCGATGGGAACAAATTTAGTACCCTTCCCTCTAGCTTCAGCAACCTTGATAATCTCAAATATCTTCTTTTAAACAGGTGTGTACAATGTAAATCACTTCCAAATCTTCCAAACAATCTAAGGTTCCTAGGTGCATCCCACTGCCCAGCTTTAGATGCTTCATCTGCTCTATCACAACTAGGGAAAGTACCATGGATGAACTTTGACAGTTGCGCCAAATTTGATGATAATAATCTCGTAGGAAATGTCCTCCAGTTGTACCAGGGACATCCTGAAGTTGTTCTCTTTCTCCCTGGTAGTGAGGTTCCCTGTTACTTCCCGTTTCAGGGTATTGGATCAGGCTTGTCATTTATCGTGCCTCCAAATGTAAATGAGAAACTTAGAGGATGGATTGTATGTGCAGTGGTTCGTAATCCAAATTATATCTACATTAGGCAAGTAGTATATAATAAAACCAAGAATACTGCTACTTATCATCCGCGTAATCCTAATGGGCGGTCAGAAACTCTTCCCATGTATGGTCCTGAAGACATGATGTGGCTGCATTATGTATCAAGTTCTAAAGATGGGTTTAACATGGAAGAGGGTGACGAGGTGTATGTAATCTTCATCTGTCATGATTCCAATGGTGCGCAGACCGAATGTTGTGAGGTAAGATGTGGAATAAGATTGATTTATGAGCATCCTGGCGAGGATCTGGAATCAAGCAAGGAATCAAATGATCAAGTTGATATTGATTAATTAGCCATTGCCTCTTGCTGCAGATATAAGGTATGAATTTATGATCTTGTCTCTCTTTATTTACTTAACTGCGCTAAATCGTTTATCTGTTCTTATCAAGAGTTCTGCTTCTGCTGGAAAATGTGTTCCTTACTGCAGTTCCGTTTTTCCTCTCTCTCTCTCTCTCTCTCCCTCTCCCTCTCATCTTTTTCCTTTTAGCTGTTAACTAGTACTCACTATCTTTCATAAAAGAGTTGCATTTTAAAATCATGTTATGTGCGATTTACTTTTACTTTATATCTTTTTTTTTTTTTTTTTTTGACAATCCATTAGAATAGTACCCCTTTTGTTTCTTGGGTATGTGCTTGGTTGGTGTGGGGAGGCAAGGGGGTAGCCTCTGGCTTAATGGAGAGAGTAATAACTTTGCAGTTATTTCCAGACATATTGATATCCTCTGGTCATGTTTTTCTGATGTTATTGGTGGAAGATGAATTGAAATCTTCGTGTTTCCCAAATGTTAAAGGTGAAAAATTATCTGGTAAGACTGTTATATCACATCCATTTGGCTAATATTTTCACACTCAACTTGATATTAAAATAGAACAAGCTCATTTGCCATTTCTCATTGTCCCAAAAAGTTCTTCCCATTTCTACAATTTGGTCTTAAAAGTGCATAAACAAAATATGGCTAGTGAAGCAAGTGTTCATATTCTTAAAAAGTTTGAATAATCAAATGGGAAGATCATTTTGGGACGGAGGGAGTATATTTTTCTGGATGATTTTTCTACTCTGTATTGCCTCTTATTTATAGTCCTAAAAGAAACGAAAACAAAGTAACCGAAGCAATCTTCAAGCCCTTAATTCAGCATCCAACTTTAGCCAATTATAACAGCTTTATGATCCTAGCCATAATCTCAGCAACCTTTCTTCCTTTCCATTCTTGAGTCTGGAGGTCTATCATGTTATCGGTGAAAGATGAATTGACGTCTTGTTGTTTCTCAGATGTTCCTGGTGAAAAATTACTGTAAGACTGTTAGCCCCTTAGCTTCTTGTGATTGGCTTTTATTATTGGGGAATTAGGAGTTAATAATTGATACTTCTCTCTCCGTAACGTAACTTAATTAACAAACTAATACTCCGAATTTCGTGTTTATATTTAGCTTAAAAAGCTTCCATTTTACCGTGTGGAAGGGTGGAGTTGAAGGCTTATCTTGAGGGAGCGTGTCAAGAAGAATACGGAGGAACGGACTGTGATTTGGGAATAGGATTTCCGCTGCAGGCTCCACCTTTAGATGTCCTTCACCGTCAACCAGTTCAGGAAGCATTTTGCTAGAGCACTGCAATTGCATGCAGTTTCTAAGCAATAAATTTCCTATCTAATTATGAGAAGTCATAAAGTTTAGTACCCAACTTGAGCTCCCTGCATGTGTTAGGTGCCTATCATAAGAAAAAGCCTTTTTTTTTTTTTTTTTCTTCTCTCTTTATTTTCTTGACTGCATTAGATCATTTACTCCCTCCATCCCAAAAATGATGCAACATTGCATCAATCTCATAACCACCAGTTTTGGAACATTGGCTTTTTAAAACATATTCGAGTTGTTGAACTAGTACAAAAATTCTTGCTAAAATGAGTTGCCTAGAAGCTACATCCACGCTAAACGCCCACCTCCAGTCTGAAGCAACATTGCATCAATCTCTCTGTTAGGATTAGAGTCCTAAAAAACATAAAGAGACAAGGAGGAATTGCATCAATCTCATCTGTTAGGATTACAGTCCTAAAACATAAAGAGACAAGGAGGAAAATGAGTTCATACCATACGGGGGTTGGAAGGAATCAATGAGAAGTCGAAACAGAAGAGGAAACCGAAAAAGTGGGCTGAAGAGGGAGATCCGGCGGACCACACAAAGGACCCGGCCGGACCTAGGTGGGATCCGACCGGACATACTGTTAGAATATTAGATAAAGATGTCCATATCTTAGATAATATTCTGTAAATATTTCAAAAGTGTAACATTATCATTTCCATAGGAGTAGTGGTTAGTTTCGTGAATAGCTCCTAGTTTAGTGCTAACTAATTAGATTAGATCCTAATATAGTGCTAGGTAATTGATTCACTTACTCTTGTATATATACTGACATTATCAATGAGAAAGGAGAGGAACAAATTCCTTTATGGTATCACGAGTTATTGGGTTTCTTTTTAGACCTCTTCTGATGCGCCCAACTCTCGTGTTCCTTCTTTCTTTCTTCCTCTGAAATGATGTCTTTCTAGCAAGTTTCATTCGGCTTTTGCTGTTTCAAACATCAAGAACCATCTCTCTTTAACCCTTGAATTGGAGAATGTTCAATACGCCACTTGGGCGGAATTGTTTAAAGTCACTCCAAATCTCACTTGGTTATTCACCACATCAACACTCCGGCAAAAGGCAAGGAAAAGGTGCCTAAAACCGATGAGGAAATTGAAATGTGGGAGGTTCTTGATTCCACGGTCTTGGGTTGGATCTATGCTACGATCTCCCCCGACCTTCTAAACACCATCCTTGTCCCGGATTGCACTGCTATGGAGGCGTGGAATAGCCTCCGTGAGATTTTTCAAGACAACAAGAACTCACGGGCTGTTGCACTTGAGCAAGAATTTTCACGGACCGTTATAGATGATTTTCCCAACACGTCGGCCTACTGCCAACACCTTAAGCAACTCGCAGACCAGCTTAAGAATGTTTGAGCACCTGTGTCCAATGACAGATTGGTATTGCATATGGTAGCCGGACTGTCTGAGGCGTACAATGGCGTTGCTACTTTGCTTCGTAACATGATCCGTTACCCAGTTTCACTAAGGCCCGATCGATGCTTACACTTGAGGAAGCTGGTCTTAACAAGAAGGCTTCAATGGCCTTGGCTATGATGGCTCGGGAGGTTTCTCCGTCGGCGATAGTGGTGGATCGTTCTCAAGCTTCGGGTAGTTCAAATGGTGGTTAGAAGGGTAATAACCGAGGTAACGGTAAGAATCGTGGTGGCACAAATCCTGGGAATAATTCTGGGACTAAAACCAGTGGCAAAGGCGACGGCAAAACAATCAGACGGGAGGTCAGAAGGGTTCATCTGCTGGCTCTGGGTTTTCTCTGCCGTGGCCTCAACAGTGGGGTGCAGGTCACCACCGCAGTGGGGGTCAAATTGGTCCTGGCCTTGGGCTCCACCTCCATGCCCTTATCCGTCTACACTAGCTTCTTGGGTCAGACCCAATTATTCTTCTGCTCCGCCCCAATCTAGTGTCCTTGGTCCTCGGCAAGTACAAGCCCATGCGGCCTCCAGCTCTTCATCTCCTACTGACATTAAAGCTGCGATGTATACTCTCGGTCTCACTCCACCCGCAACTGCTTGGCATATGGACACGGGTGCATCCGAGCAAGGTACTCTTTCGTCCTATACTGATATGAGCAATAATTGTAAAATACTTGTTGGAAGTGGCCATTCAATTCCAATACACGATTTTGGTAATACTAGTTTTTCTTCCCCTCATCCACCTTTTGTTTTAAACAATGTTCTTCATGCCCCACGAATAGTTAAAAATCTTATTTTTGTTCGTAAATTCACATCCGATAATTCTGTATCCGTTGAGTTTAACCCCTTTGGTTTTTCTGTGAAGGACTTCCAGACGGGGGCACGTCTCATGCGATGTGATAGTCGTGGCGATCTCTACCCGGTCACCTCTCATTCCACAATCAATAAAACACATTCTTTTGCGTTAGCTGCTGTTTCACCTTATTTGTGGCATCAACGTTTGGGGCATCCTGGACCTCCAGTAGTAGAGATTCTTAGGAAGAATAAATTGATACGCTATCGTCCATCTAGTGTATCTACTATTTGTCATTCTTGTTCGTTAGGTAAACATGTTAGGTTACCTTTTGTTGATTCGATTTCTAGTATGTTGTTACCTTTTGATATTTTACATTGTGATCTTTGGACATCACCGGTATTAAGTTCTTCGGGACATCGTTATTACATGCTCTTATTAGATGATTATTCCAAATTTCTGTGGACTTTTCCTTTGGCTAAGAAATCTGATGTTTATTCTACATTTCTCTCTTTTCAAGCATTTATACGAACCCAATTCGAACGTAATATCAAAAACATTCAATGAGACAACGGGACCGAATTTGATAATGGTAATTTCTTGGCGTTTTGTAAAAATAATGGTCTTGCATTTCGTTTTTTCGTGTCCTCACACCTCCTCTCAAAATGGAAAAGCGGAACACAAAATTCTTTCCATTAATAATATTATTAGGACCCTTTTGGCTCATGCCTATCTCCCTCCATTTTTTTGGCATCACGCGCTCCAAATGGCTACCTACCTCCTCAATATTATCCCAAGTAAACTCCTTCGATATCAATCCCCACTTAAAATACTCTACTAAAAGGATCCCATTTACTCCCATCTCAAAGTGTTCGGGTGCCTATGTTACCCTCTCTTCTCGGCCACAACAATCAACAATCTTCAAGCACGTTCTACTCCATGCGTGTTTTTGAGATATCCTCTTAATCATAGAGGTTATAAGTGTTATGATTTGTCTTCTCAGAAAATTATTGTCAATCGTCATGTCATCTTCGATGAAACACAATTTCCATTTGCTTCCCTCCATACACCTTCTCCTCCAAGCTATTCTTTCTTGGATGACGGGCAAAATCCATATGTCACGGCCCATTAGCCTACTTTCACTACTCGGCCCACTGGTCCAAGTCCGGACAGTCCTACTCTTGTGCCCCCTAGTCCAGTGCCTATGGTGTCTTCTCAAGCCACACCTACTGTCTCTCCAAATCCAATCCCTCATGTTCTTCCTACTTCGGTTCACTCTAACCCTCCACAAGGTCCGGTCACTCGTAGTCAACGTGGAATATTTAAACCCAAGAAATTGTTTAATCTTCACACTTCTACCACTGAGTCTCCGTTACCTCGTAATCCCGTGTCGGCTCTTAATGATCCGAATTGGAAAATGGCAATGAACGATGAATTTGATTCTCTTATTAGTAATACGACGTGGGAGTTGGTTCCCCATCCACCTGGGACTTACATTATTCGTTCTATTTGGATATTTACTGATGTAGGAGGAATTTCGGGCATAGCAGGCTTTGCACGGGCGCTCCAGGTTGAAGACCCGGCTGTGCAGACTAAGGGAGAACAGGAGGGGGCATTCGACTTGATTGGCACGACCGTGTCAAAACAGGAGCACGACCGTGCCATAATTCGGCTGCAGTGAAGTGCCAGGCAACAGAAATAGCACGGCCGCGCCATCCAAAGGTCACGACCGTGCCCAGCGGCAGATCTGATTTTTAAGTTTACGTATTTTCGTTTTTCACGCATAATAGCTAGGTTATTTTTGGTATTTGCTGAACTAGGGTTTTGATATTTTGTTAGGAAGTATAAATACTCTTTTAGTTCATTGTGTTAGGGTTAGCTTTTATTATTGATTGAATTTATTCAAAGAGATTTCTCTCTTTTATCTGGTGGATTCCGGGTTTTCTCTGGTGGATTCCAGATTTGTGTGTTTGAGGGTTCATCGCTTGTGAACTCTTGTGATTAGTGCGCTAATCACGAATACTATCGCTTCCGTGCTGCGTCATTTACTCATAAACACAGGTCGGATGGCTCTTTTGAGCGACATGAAGCACGGTTAGTTTGTGACGGTAAAACCCAACAAGTTGGGATAGATTGTGGTGAAACTTTCTCTCCAGTGGTTAAACCTGCAACTATAAGAACTGTTTTGAGTTTGGCTCTATCTAAGAAATGGTCGATTCACCAACTTGATGTCAAAAACGCATTCTTACATGGGGATCTCTTGGAAACCGTTACATGCATCAACCGCTGGGTTTTCGCAGCCGTGCTTACCCTGATCATGTTTGTTTATTGAAGAAATCTTTATATGGCCTTAAGCAAGCTCCACGGGCTTGGTACAAAAGGTTTGCCGATTTCGTTTGCTCACATGGGTTTACTCACAAGCGGTCGGATAATTCACTCTTTGTTTACAAAAAGGGTGCAGATATGGCCTATTTGTTACTATATGTTGACGACATCATTTTAACATCTTCTTCGGACACTCTCCGTCAGTCTCTCATTGCTCTTCTTGGTTCCGAGATTGCCATGAAAGATCTTGGTGAGTTACACTATTTTTTGGGTATTGTCGTCCGCAGTCACAAGGGAGGCCTATTTTTGTCTCAACATCAGTATGCCAAGGAGATCCTCCATCGAGCAGATATGGACAATTGCCATTCCTCCCACACTCCTGTTGACACTAAACCCAAACTTGTTGACACTAAATCCAAACTTAGTGCCCATGATAGCGAACCTTTTGACGATGTAACTTTGTACCGTAGCCTCGCCGGAGCTCTCCAATATCTTACTTTTACTAGACCAGATCTTGCGGATGTGCACTCCGACAACATATACCAAAATTCGTTTTAAAGTGCCCATGAAAAATGGCTCAAATTTGGAGATTTTCTTCAAAACAATCTGTTTTAATTCAAAACATAATGATACAGACCAAATATAATTATAAGAAGGGAAGGGCTATTGCCACTACAATTTTTACTGATTCACTACACTTTTTATGATTTGACAAAACTATCCATATAAGTTTTTAATGATTTAATGGAAAGTTGGAGAAGATACTAAATATTCATGAACCAAATTCATTTGTTTTTTTATTTAATTATTACAAAACCAGTTTAGCCGCATCTGGTGAACAATTTATACTTAGAACTCATGTCAGGATGAAACAACCCGAAATTCTGCTCAACCCCAGCCTCCTTCACGTTTTCATCAAAAAAAGCAAATGTAAACATATCCATGACCGCATTCGGCCTCCTCGGGGTCCCTTCGTTCCTGAACAAATGATGATACAAATTACTATTATAAGCAAGAGCATTATCCGCATTCACGATATTCGAATCACCCCCACTGGTTGGCCAACCCGATTCAGATATAGAAATAGCCACATTTCCCGCATTGATTTTTTCCAATGCAACATGTACCGCATCGACCATGGCATCAAATAAATTACCGTACTTGTAACCTCCATCAGTAATATCACCATTAAAACCCACAGCGTAATCATGAGAAATATGACCAGGGTCCGAAGCATAAGCAAAGTATGGATACACATTAAGCATTAGTGGGGCCCCAGTACGTGATAAGAATGATGTGATGTCTCTCATTGGATTAATTGCGGATTCTGAGAATGCACCAGCGGATGGAGGGTATGACGTGGCGAGTGCGCTCATCGAGACTACTGTGGTGATGTGGACACCAGATACTGCTTTAGCTAGATTCTCCATGGCTCGGGTAACGTAAGGGCATCGTTTGATGGGACAACTTCGTTGCCTACGGTGATCCAACGGTACAGAACGTCGCTTGAGTAAGATGTGACGTAGGCATTGACCCAATCTTTCGCGAATTGTGGGTCGGATGCTAGTCTTGATATGTCCTCGTTGCGCGTGCCGAGGGCGACATAGAGGTTTGAGCCTCGTAGGGCTTCTAGAACGTCATAGTTGGGTTCGAAGAGCCTTATGGCGGATATACCGCATTGTTGGTAGAGGCCAATAACTTCGCGCGGGGACGGGAGATTATTCCCGTTCAGTCCATAGTTAACACCATAGATAAACCCTAGAAAAAGTGATAATCATGAAGACATATTTTGGTTTATTTTTATAGTTTCCCAAAACAATTAATTAACACTATAAATTTTCAGAGTAAGTAAGAGTTTTAGCCGGATTTCGAAAAAAATAAGGAAATAATAAGAAATTAGTAAACTATTCAAGTAGATTCACATTGCAGGCGTGTTCAAGTAAGTTAGTAAAGTATTGGTTAATTTGTAACTATACAAATACTAAAAAACAAGGTTTTCTAAACACTATTTATCATTTGTTATTTTTAGGATGAGAATCTTACTATGAACATATGAAAATGAAAAGTAGTACTCTTACTTTAATTTTTAAAATGGAGAAAGAAAAATGGAGAAAGAAAGGTAAAACTTGTAGCTACTAGGAACATATTAGTATTATATACACCCGAATTAGGATTTTTGGATTAGGCACGGGGATTAAGGAAAAAATGGTAGTGGAGTAGGTGTTGTGAGTATGAAAAGTGAAGTAGGAGAGAGAAAGTGGGGTATAGAATAATGAGTGAAAAGTTGTTGTGAGTGTGAATGTGGGTCCCATTAAATAAAACACTTCCATTTTTGGGTTGTCCTAATTCGAATGAGACACCCAAAATGGAAATTTGTCATAATTCGAGTGGGACGGAGGGAGTATTACTCTACAACCTCTATTTTGTAAAGATGTCTGCCTGTTTTCTACTCCCTCTACAAATTGAATAATATTTTTGTTCCAAAATGAATGATTCTTTAAAACTTTTACATTAAAAAACTTTGTCCATAAATAAATATTTTTTTCAATTTTTTTTTCTTCAGAAATCATTTTATTTTGGCAAAAACCAAAATTTTAAAAGTGAATAGCAAGAATGTTTAAGATTTTTTAATTAAAAATCAATATTTTCCAAATTACTCTTACATTCAAAATAATCATTCATTATGGGACGAGAGTATTTCATTTTGTATGATAATCCATGTTAGAGCTTTAAAAAAATATGCTTTTATTAAAATGTGTTGTGCAAAAATATACTCCCCTATGTCCCGAAAAGTTTGTCCCGTTCTGGCTTTTTATAGTCAATACAAATGAACTTTGATCAAATATTGATGTTGATCTATTCATCATAATGAAATTCAAAAAATTGTAATTAATAAATTATTAAGTGATTTACCAATAACAATTTCATTGTGATCACTAGAATAAATATATGGTAAAAGTTAAAATATGTTGAAAAAAAAAATAATCAAAATAAGACAAACTTTTCAAAACAGAAGAAGTATTATTCAATATTTTAAGCTGGAGAAGAGACGGTTAGAACTATTGGATTAACTTCATGAAATCCAGTTATCTTATGTAATCAATAATACTTTTTTTTAGAATTATATAAGAAGAAATTGTGTTTTCATGTTCAGCTGAGCCGACAAAAAAAAAATCAACATGAAACTATTTTTCCGGAACATCGAGGGAGAGTATTGCAGTTAAACAACAACCGAAAAGACGTTTTGAATCCATATATTACCTGTGCATGGAAGCAGTTGAATTGCAACATGAACCAATGTTAACCATAACATGAGCATGTCACGATATTTATTCCCCTCCATCTCCTTTGTCTTAATTATTTCCTTGATAATTATTAATTACATATAACAATTGAATGAAATTATTGAAGATTAGAAGGAGGCATCCATCTAATATATATGCAAGTAAAAGAGTAATAACATTTATTAATTAAGCTCTTTACTTATAAAAAGGTTTAGTAATTATTATATCTATAACTTTACAATCTATTGTGAAATTCTTCAGAATTTCCATTTCTCTTTAATTGTAATTAGTCACTTTAAAATTTATCTCCCGGATAAATATAAAGTCACAAAAACTAGACCGATTGCTATAATATTACTCATATCAAAAAGACAATATGTAATCAACCAGCTATTTCAACATTTCACGCATATTGCTCTAATCTTACCTTGCATATATATATATATGAAAAATAATAAATAGGAATTTGTGTAATACTCATATCTTCTAATTTGAGCCATGAGTCATAAAATGAGGAGCCTTTCAATGTTCATAATCCTTGCCTTGTTCCATTTCCCTACTAGGAGTGATGCTTGTTTTTTTTTTGGTAGTGTCAATCGAACGGTGTACATTATAAACGGTCTCTCTGATAATATTTGGGTCCGTGTCAAATCTGGTGATGATGATCTCGGACCTCATTACTTGTCACCCAATCAGAATTATCATTGGAGCTTTTGTTCGAGGATTGATGGCCGAACCCTTTATTTTGCTCACTTTTGGTGGGGCTCAAAAGACAAAAGTTTTGATGTGTTTAATAAACGCATAGCCAGATTATGTCTAGAAATTGATTTGGGAATTCATCCGTGCCGTTGGTTAGTCAGGAGCGATGGATTCTATTTGTCTAATGAAAATTATTCATTTCCTACTGATTGGTTTAAAATGAATGATTGGTGATTAATTAAGAATGTGTTGACTATTGTGATTAATGAGTCAAGGGCTATATATAATATGTAATTTACTGGCTTTCTGATCTCCTTCAATATGTGTATGTACGCGTGTATGAAAAATTTTAGGGGGGGTAATACTCTTTTCGCTTATGAAACAAAAAATGCGTATATGACATATATAAGTGAATGATTGGTGATTAGCAATGGAGTATGTGATTAGCAATGGAGTATGAGCTTGTCTCCTGTACAACCGCCGCACAGCGTGCGACGGCGCACGGCCGACCCTATTTTTTATTTTTTTTTGTTGCCACCTCCAACTATTTTTTCTCCCAACAAAAGTAACACTTATTATAACGAAATGTAACACTTTTTTTTTTCAAAATGGACCACAATTTTACTGCAATAGTTTAAAAATAACATAAAGATGGACAAATAAATTAATGTCACATAACACTCTTTTTTTCAAATGTAACACTTTTTTTTTCAAAATTAACATAAGATTGACAAACTAAACTAATGTTACATTTTATAAAAAAGAATGTAACATTTTTTTTCTCAATTGTAACAGTTTATATTCTTAAATGTAACATTATATCTTAAATGTAACAATTGAAATTTTGAAAGTAACAATTGAAATGCAAACCCAATTTTTTTTTTTAAAAAAAAAAACTGTTGTTAGATTTAACAGTAGAAAGTGTTACTTTTTGAATATGAAATTGTTACTTTTATCAGAACATAGTGTTACATCTTTAGCTGATGAGCAGCTCAAACTTTTTGTGTGTAAAAAAAAATATATATATTTTTTAAAAATAAAACCATATCATGACCTATGTAGTTTTATTCGTCTCGTCGAGACACAACTCTATTTTTATTTTTCAGATTTATAAATCTCAAGATATAGCATTTTAAAGTTATTGGAGTTTTTTTTTTAAGGAGGACACATGGCAGCTCGCGGCTGGGTAAACCAGCGTGTGGCTCACAGCGCGCCACATGTCGCGTTGGGGATGGCAGAGAGGCTGGCGGGCGGGTTGGCCCGTCGCACAACCATGCAACCGTTGCATATAAGACTTTGTCATGGAGTATTGATTCGATCCCCATCTAATGCATTTTCAAGTGCACTCTTGTAATAGCTTAAGACATTTATTAACACAAAAAAAATATAAAAAAAATATCTATTCCGGAACTCATTTTATGCTCATTCTTGGGTTTTATTGTGTTTTAATGGATTTTTATGGAGATATGTGTTAAGACAGGGAAATAGGTACTTTTGGGATGTTTTGGGACTTAATGGAAGTCAAGGAATGCATGAGGACGGAATCAAACCAAAAAAGGAGGAGAAAAGAAGTACAGCGGTCCAACATAGTGGGCGGCCTCACAAAACTAGTGGGCGGTCGAACACTTGTGGCTCATTTGGCCTGGTTTCAAACCTGAATTGTTGGGCGACCGCACACCGCATTATGGGCGACCCCACAGTCTAGTCGAGCCAGAATAGGCAGTTTCCAACTTTCATAAGGATTTGATTTGTTTTTCATATTGTAACCCTATTTAGACGCTAAGTTTGTACATAAATACTTCAGGAGCCATCTTAGACAGTTTTTATCCTTTTTCAAGCTTTGTAACAGAGATTGGAGATTTACAATTTATTCAAGTATTTTCCATTCAATAATTCATGTTCATCATTGAAGATTTGTTGATGATGATCGTGAGTATGCGCGGCTAAATCTTCTATTCTACGGATTGGAGGTGACATGTATGGATTTAGTATGTGTTAAATAATCTTATCGTCAATCATCTTGTTGGGTTTTTCAAAAGTAATTTTAAAAGAGTTTTATTGTTACAATCTATTGCTAAGATTAAATTGACTATTTAACTAATTTGTGTATACGGATTTCGAGTGATCGATTGATGTATACAAAGTCTGACTTTTGAAGAACATAATCTAGGTTTGCAAAGTGATTTCTTACCAAAATTGTAGATTTAATATTCCTAAGGTTTTAATGGGTTCTTCGAATGTTATGCGGACTTTGCAGAAAGTGTAAAATTTGGGGAATACTAAATTGTGGTATGTGTGAACGCCCAATTTTACATAAGAGAATGAATCCCCAACAATGATTGATGATATTATTAGTTATGCATATTAATGAAATACATGTGAACCCAATCCGTTGACTCTTCTCTTGTCGCACCCCAACCCGTGGTCCTACTTGGCCCCACGTTCAGGACACGCACGAAATACGTCATAAAACACTTTTAGAAAATTTTTCGAAATATACTTCCATAAAAGTTTAACAAAATCCACACTCGAAGTTCAAAGACTTCCATTAAACTTTCAAACAACTTTACAAACAACTTTCACAAAAGAAAGTACTTAGCCCGAAGGCTTACAAACTCTTATACAAATGAACGATCACCACACTTTAACAAAACAAGTGATACACGAATACAGTCTCGGTTACACTACCCCAAAGGTTATACATTTATACAATGTAACCTTTAAACCACACTTACTTTTCAAAATGGATTATCAACCCGACGTCCTCCCTTGTGAAGTGACCTATCCCCTTGGCTCACCTTTATCTAAGGAAAACAACATTGAAAGGAACGGGGTGAGAATAAATCTCAGTAAGCTACTAAAATGCAACTACGTTACATGCTGAAATGATACTCGTAATTGAACAATGTCAATAAACATTCACATAGCACGTAACATGAGAGGCAAAGCCAACTCATCATACCACACATAAGGCGGAAATAAATACTCATACGTGGATATTGAGCCAAGGTTCTCGAATCAAACATAACCATCTGAGAGGTATCAACTGAGCAGCACCAAAGGGCTGAAGCCGGTTCCGAAACCAAACAATAACAACAACAACAACAACAGGGAGAAAATGACACAAAGTCATAACCCAAACGGTGACTAAACTCACACAAAAGAGAGCTAGCCCAAACCCAATCCGTGGCCCAAGGAAAGGGGTTAAAATGGGAAACCAATGGTAGAAGCCTTACAATGAACTTGGCTCGTGTGCCATTATAATCCCTACCACTGCCCGACTCCACAACAAGAAGTACCAGCTGGACTTTAACACGAGAATAGTAATAAATACTTGCTTTAAACAACAACCGGGGCATGATTCCAAAGTAGGGAACCACACAAGCTCATCATAAAGATGCAAACACGTTACTCATAAAAGAGTTCACAACATTGACATTGAGTCACAACACAATCATTTATCAATGACATTAAGTCAAACAACACAATCCTTTACTATTGACATAAAGTCACAACACAATCTTTTATTAATGACATTAAGTCACAACTCGTTTTTTATCAATGACATTAAGTCATAACACATTATTGCACACAATTGAACACGATCCTCAACAACCAACTACGTTAAACCCATTTCGCACAGAAGGGATTACAAAGTAAGAAACCCCACGAAAGCATCATAAAGATGTACAACACCCAAAATGAACCTAAACGGTTACATCATTCTAAACTCGATCACAAACGGACTAATTCATACCATTTTGTGATAAAACACCTATCGGAGTATCATAGGGTAATAACTAGAACCTAGTCATTATTTGAACCTTAATTCAAGTTAAATAAACCAATTCATCGTGTAGTACTCGAAAAGAGCTTTCCAACGATAGCTTACACGTACAAAACGGAGTCCGGATCAAGAAGTTATGGCCTCCGGAAGATTGAACATAAAACGGACAAACTGCAAAAGAAGAGGGTGCGCATGCCCTCCCTAAAAGGGAGCGCACGCCCTCCTTGATCAGACTCTTTATTTTTGAGAGACAAAAGGGTGCGCACGCCCTCCCTAAAAGGGAGCGCGCGCCCCATCCTACGAATAGGCTTTTTGGCCTTCCCTGGTAGCTTAAAACTTGATACTTTTACTCCCTTCGTTCCACCGTCTCAAAAGTACTAACACCCTTACCTCTTACATAAACCTTAACCAAGGGAACCCAGGAAACATACTTATACTTCCCTTACCATTTCAAAACCAACATTCCACATACGCCCTTTGTCCCAAAATTACAAGTATCACAAAAATCATTCAAATCACAAAATTAACAAGTACAAGTATCAAGTATAACATATATGACCATTTTAACATTTAAAGGGGAATTAGTAACCTACCTATTTCCGGAAAAATATCAAGAAAATAATATTTGATCGGGTAGAAATGACCTATTCAACGCCCTGATCATTTTATGTAATTAGTTTTTAAAACGGATAAGTAATTAAAAAGAAATAAAATCAAAATGAAATGAACTTACTTTCTTTTCCATGGATACATAGAGAGTAGAAAATTAGGGAAATTTTAGTGTGTGTGTGTGACGCAGAGAGTGAGTGAGGGAGGGATAAGCATAACAAGTTACAAAAGATTTTTGCCCCAAAATTATACTTTGGTCACTTTAGTTTCATTTTCAACACTTAAACCCCTGAACTTATATTTCCAATAAGGATCCTAAGGTTTCAACTTAATCAATTAACTCCCTTAACAATTATTACTCCCCACATTTAAGCTAACACAATTAATCAAATAAATAATGCAAGTCATAAAATATGATGCAACACATAAAATGCACACATAAGTTCAAATTAAAATCTCCAAAAATATAAAATAAATAGGGACGGGTTTTTGGGGTCGTTACATCTCTCATTGCTTGAATTCTCGGTAATTTCGTTCTACTTTTAATTAATTGCTCTCTTATTTTAAATTTAATTGATTTCATAGGATTAGATAAACCAAAAACCAGTCTTTTTAATTTCTTGTTTTTAATTGTTGAGAACCGAACTGTTGTTACACAAGTCTCTGTGGATCGACCCTCGCTTTCGCGCGTTACTACTACGGTAACTAGTGCGCTTGCTAGGAATTTTATTACAAGATGAGTTTTTCTCTATCACGTGCATATGTCTGTCTCATATACTCCCTCCGTCCCAGCTCACTTGAGACTTTTTGACCAAAATTAGTCAACTTAAGGTCGGTTTGACCAACACTTTATAGAAATATTTATGATCCGAATAAAAATTTAAAAAAATGTAAAATGATCACCATTAAAAATCCTCTCAATAACAATTTTTTGAATTGTTTTTGGAACATAAATATTTCTATAAAGTGTTGGTCAAACCGACCTTAAGTTGACCAATTTTGGTCAAAAAGTCTCAAGTGAGCGGGGACGGAGGGAGTATTCGTATATGACTTTCTTTACCTAATTTATTATACAACTAAAAAAAACTAATTTAATGTTTCTTTTAGTGTTTTTATGATTTTTTTTTTTATTCATATTACTTGTTAGTAGTTTCATTTTAATTTATATTAAAATTTAAAAATAACCATATATTTTTGAATAAATATAATTAGTTATCACTTAGTAATATTAGTAATTAAATATTTCTACCATTGTCCTTCCTTCACCGTAACCATCAAAAACCACCAACAGAAAGCCACACGTCGGTTGAAATCCAGAGATATTCGGATTTCGTCAGTTACTTTTTTCTGCGTTTGATTTTGTACTCTGGTTATTTCAATAATTTCTGATTTCAAATCAGGTTTGAGGCTATGGATTTGAAGAAGATAGGTGGTAGTCGAAGTGGCCAGTCATAACAACCGCTCCTCTTGTTGTCGATTTTGTCGTGCAATCAAAGCAATTTTCTCGTTATATTACATGTTTTGTCTCCTTCCTCGAGAGCGTTTGACTTCACTCATTCGTCGAGTGGCTTTTCCTTCTCTCCATTGTGTTGAGGGTCTTTGCGTATTGTCTGGATTTCTTTTCATTGTCATCCTAATGTTTGGTCATGTCTTCAACGCAAAAAAGTTTTCATGTTGGGATTATTCGAAAGTCAATGTTGGGCCGTGTTCAAGACGAGTTAGGCTTTCCCATGTAGTCAGGCGGTTTTTCTTTGATTGCACTTCTTGATCAAAATTCTCTCTATTTGTTGGAGCCTTTCTCTTGGATTTTATTAATAAAAATTTGTGTTGCTTGCTAAAAAATAAATAAAAGTAAAGTGTTGTCACATTTGCCACGATTGAAGAAGTATGTATTCTTTTTGGACGTCCATTAGTAATGGGTAACATTCATTTTATAAGGGTATACTCTACTGCAATTAATCGACTAAACTAACTTTCATTTATCAGCATGTTTTTTTTTTCCGAAATCAAACAATGCATTATATTACGGCACCAAAATACAAATGTATGAGTAGTTCTCTACAAGTGTCAGAGACTTAACCCATATATTGAATAAAACATCAATCACTACAATGACATTTTGAAGTACATAATAAACGTAAAAAGAGAAATGACAATTGATAGTGCTTCTGCTTGAAGTCGCAATGCCAACAAAGATGTAAATATCCTTATGAAGCCATTGATCATCCAAAGTTTGGCTGTGATGACTATTCTCAATCTTCCACTTTGTAACTCGCTTGACAATGTTGAGGGACGCACAGAAGTCTCTCCAAGCATAGCTTGGACACTGCCATATCTTGGCATTCACAGAATCTCTCATCGAGTAATATTTAAATTTGAGAACACAATAATATGAGGCCTCTGGGTTGGCTATAAATAGCCAACCAAACTTCCCAAACAAAGCGAGATTGAATAACTGAAGATCACGAAAATTCATGAATGATTTCATAGGTAAAGATAGAAGACAAAAGAAAAAAATTCAAGGCTCTCACTACATAGAGAAGGCAACAACATCAAACATCAACTTACCAACATTTCTCTTAATTATTTAAAGCCAAAGAAGAGAAAATAAAAATCAAATATGAGATTAGATCGAGAGATGAAAAGTGATTTGAATTTGATATACGGGTTTGTTCAAGATAGACTTATAGAAAGAAAAAAAAGAAATCCTTCAAACTCTTGGATTTTGAAGTCAAAATCAAAAGTTGCAAACTCTTAATCCTTCTTTAGAAATGTAAAATCAAATACGATTAAAAAAGAAACAAATCTTAACAAGCAATCCTAAATTACATTTATTAATTGATAAATTATCAATTAATAAATGCAAAACTTGGGATTATATAAATATAAATAAATCAATGCAATAGAAGAATGGAAGAAGATTTGAAAACGAATGAAGAAAATGAACTGGAAACGCAGAGACGAATGAAAGTTTATTTATCAACATATTTGAAAATGCCAAAAAAATGTATTGTCACATTTCCAGTCTGACTGTTACAGGAGTGTTTGGTTAATGCCTTTGAATTTGGGACGCCGAGTTAAAGGATTAGACACAGACGAATTTCGTAAGTCCGGGACGAGCACAGAACAGGGGTCCGGCCGGACCAGAGCAAGGACTCGAACGGACCAGGAAGACGTCGGAAATAAGGCTTTTGGAAAAGAGGAAGATCCGACCGGGTATAGCATGGGGTGCGGCCGGACCAAGCATGGATCCGGTCGGACCATGCCTATGACTCGGGCGGACCATGAGCCAGAAAGTCCAGATTTGCGGTAGACTTCCAGTTTCACAGAAGGAAAGGTTTCAAGTCCGTTTTGGACTTGAATTCCAAGTTCTTACCAGATTTTGAGCTAGGCTTTGAGTAGTATAAATAGAGGCTATTAGTTAAGATCAAAATCACACCTCAGATTGTCATAGACATATTATTAGAGTGCTCAGAGAGATCTATAATTCTAGAGTTGCATAGTTAGGAATTTTATGATCAAAATTCGTGCAACAGTACTAGTGTGATCTTTGTAAATGTTTCTCCAGATTGATAATAATATTCTCTCCCATCCCCGTGGACGTAGTCAAGTTAGTGAACCACGTAAATCTGTGTTCTTGTGATTGCTTGATTTTCTCATCAAGTCTTGTTTATTGCTCTAACAAGTGGTATAAGAGCTTCGGTAACAAATGGCACCAGAGCTTTGGTTCGTGGTTAGAGATTCAGGGATTCCACTGCAGAGAACGAGAAGATGGGTCAAGGAGCATATTCGATCGACAAGTTCAATGGGAAGAAGAATTTGTTGATAGACAAAGATTTATGGGAATCGTTAAAGATTGCAATCAGGGATCGCAAGGATCTCAAGGGTAAGGCAGACGACACAAGATCTACCCCTGCGGTAGAATTGTCAGAGAAGGACAAACAAACAACAGCGAAAGAGGCAGCAGCGTTGAAGAAGTTAGATCAGAAGGCTCATGCTAAGATCATAAGACAGTTGGATGATGAGATTCTAACCAATGTTGAACGAACGGACTCCAGAAGCGATCTTTGGTTAAATTTGGAATATATGTACATGACACGTTCATTGACCAAAAAGTTATACCTGAAGAAGAAGCTGTATGATTGTCGCATGACAGAAGGTTCTCCCATTAATGATCATCTTGATAGATTTACTTCTGCATTAATTGAACTGCGTAATATAAGAGTTATTGTGGATGATGAGGATGCAGCCTTGCAGCTTTTAGTATCTTTACCTATGTCTTCTGAACATTATGTCGATTCGTATATAAATCATAAAGATGGTATCACTCTAGAGGAAGTGAAAACTTCTCTCAAGAGGAGGGAATTACACTGAAAGACGAGTGGGAATGGGGCAGATTTCCAGTCATCAGGTTTGGTTGCTAGTTATAGCAATAAGAGTTCTAGTGGGAAGAAGAACAATAAAGGTAATTCTTCACACAAGAGGGGTCCAAAACGTGGGGATGTATGTAATTTCTGTAAGGATAAGGGGCATTGGAAATTCGATTGTCCCAGAAAGAAGTGAGGCGAGGCACCAGTCAGAGCAGAGGCCATGGTGGCTAGGGGTAGCAGCTAAGATGAGAATTATGCTCTAGTTACATCAGAATCAGCACGCTTTCTATGCGTGGATTCTTGATTCAGGAGCTTCTTACCATATCAGTCCTAGAGCATGGCCAACAGTGTAGCCTGAAAGGTTTTCGGTATTGGTTTGATCAAGGTCAGGACTCATGATGGTAGGTTTGTCACTTTGAACGAGGTTCGACACGTTCCGCTTATGACAAAAAAATTAATTTCTTTTAGTCAGCTAGACAGAAAAGGGTTCAGTTTTAAAGGTAAAGGTGGAGCAGTTAGTGTGTGTGATGGTTCAGAAGTGGTGCTGAGAAGCCTTAAGCGGGGTTCCTTGTATTTCCTCCAAGGAAGGACGCTTTCAGGGTCAGCTATGGTTGCATCATCGATCAGAAGTGAACGAGTGAGATATGTCTAATCTGTGGCACATCAGGCTCAGGCACATGAGCATTCGAGGGATGCAAGAGTTGGCTAAAAGGGATCTTTTATGTGGCCATAAGATCAAGGATCTTAAATTTTTTGAGCATTGTGTGCTAGGGAAGATGAAGCGTAATAGTTTTCCCAAGGGAATACATAACAGATAATGGTTTGGAGTTCTGCAGTACTGAGTTCGATGTGATGTGCAGAGAGGTAGGGATTTTTAGACATCTCACAATTAGATGTACGCCACAGTAGAATGGTTTAGCAGAGCGCATGAATCAGACATTGCTTGCGAGGGCAAGGTGTATGCTCTCTAATACAGGGTTGTCTAAGTGGTTCTGGTCAGAAGCGGTTAGTACAGCATGTTACTTGATTAATCGTGGACCTCACGCCGGTATTGGCCTCAAAGTTCCCCATGAGGTATGGACCGGTAAGCTTGTTGATTATTCTATTTTAAGAGCTTTTGGGTGTACTGCTTATTATCATGTGGATGATGGGAAGTTAGAACCTAGAGCTAGAAAGGGAGTATTCATGGGGTATGGGGACGGTGCCAAGGGATACCGTATTTGGTCTCCATCAGAAAATAGGGTAATTATTAGTAGGAACGTCGTATTTAATGAAGTTATTAACCCTATTATGAAATCTATTGTCCCACAGTCAGATGGTGATCAGAATCCACCAACAGAGACAGAGACTGAAGCACCAGAAAGTTCACGTTTAGTTCCCGATGAACATGGGTTAGCACAAAGAAGGTCTAAAAGTAGCCCGATCTTACGGAACCTTCTACTTTCATGGAAGCAGTTACATGTTCAGAGTCATCTCAGTGGTATGCGGCTATGAGTGATGAGATGGAGTCTCTTCACAAGAATCAGACTTGGGAGTTGACCAAAAGGCCAGAAGGCAGAAAGATTGTGACATGCAAGTGGATCTTCAAGAAAAATGAAGGTATGTCACCGATAGAAGGGGTTAAGTATAAAGCTCGCGTTTTTTCAAGGGGTTTCACACACAGAGAGGGGGTGGACTACAATGAGATCTTCTCACCAGTGGTCAGACGCACTTCGATCAGAGTGTTGCTAGCGATAGTAGCACAAAGGGATTTGGAGCTTGAGCAACTAGACGTCAAGACAGCTTTCTTGCATGGAGAGTTGGAGGAAGAGAGATACATGACAGAGCCGGAAGGATTCCAAGTTCCTGGTAAGGAAGATTATGTTTGCAGGTTGAAAAAGTCCTTGTATAGACTTAAGCAGTCGCCTAGGCAGTGGTACAAGAGGTTTGACAGCTATATGACAGCGATCGGAAACACAAGGAGCCCGTATGATTATTGTGTGTATCAAAATAAGTTGGTAGATGGGTCGTACATCTATTTGTTTCTCTATGTAGATGATATGTTGATAGCAGCAGTCAAGAAGTCAGAGATTTAGAAGCTCAAAGGTGTATTGTCCGCAGAGTTTGAGTTGAAGGATTTGGGTAGCGCGATTTTTTTTTGGGTATGGAGATTTATAGAGACAGAGCCAAACGAAAACTGTTCTTATCCCAGAAAGGTTACATTAAGAAAGTTTATAGATACTCCGAGTGCAGCGAATGCACGGTTTGTTATTGTTGGTGCCCTAGCCACGCTTGTTAAACGTTGTATGTTATCATTTTATTCATATTAATAAAGAGATGTTTTGATTATTATTGTTGTTCATGTTTACTTATAATAATCTCCTTCCCTAGTACTTGTGAAGCACTAGTATAAAGGCTAAATGATCATGGGATAATTATGTTAGATTTATGGGTACTTGTTTGGAACAAGGTACTGGACATGACCCGCTGTATGAGATTTATGTCATGGTCAATGTCATATATAGATCTCATATTAGTTATGTCATTTGAATCCTTAGACATGAAGTTATTATAGTATTCCACTTGATGAACATTATGTTTGACATATTCAAATGCTACCTTTAACCAGGAAGTTATAAAGGGTATGATTGGCATAATCGGATTCACGTAGGGAAGAATAATAAGCTAAGTTGGATTTGTCCCTCTTCGGGGATATGTCAAGCTTGGGCCCCTCGTAGAATGATGTTGATGAAATGTTTGGCCAAACTCAAATGAATTGATTGGATCAATAGCATTTGGATTATCAACATATTCGGTATCGATAAAGTATTGAACAATACAAATTGACTTGTTGACCATGATTTGTGTTCAATGACATCGTGGACAAATGGATTGTGACATGTTCTATAAGGAATACGAACTTGTATATAGTTACACTATTTGGGTAGGTATAACGGTTTGCTAGAACCTAATCATATCTTATGGTTTTATGTTTAAGCCTATTGCCAAATTAGTGTAATCCTATAGGGTCACACATAAATAGAACGAATCTTAAAAGGACTTAGTTGGAATTATGGGTCGAAGGACCTTTGAGGAATATTAGGAATTTAGAGGAAGAAAAGTGGAAAAAAGGAAAGTTCGGTCGGACCTTGTAAAGGACCCGGCTGGACCCTCTTGTCCCCCGGGCGGACCAAGTGTAGTACCCGGTCGGACCATGTTTGGATCCGGCCGGACCTACTTGTATACCCGGACGGACCAGTCCTGTTTCGACTTGGGTTTTTCCTGTTCCGTTTTCTTGCGGGTTTGGTCACTTGTTACCTATTTGGAATATGTGTAACAAGTATAAAACTCCCCACTAGTTGCCCTAATCAGTCCATAGCTTTGTGAGTGCCTCCAAGGGTTTGAGAGGATTATTTTTTTGTTCTAAGATCTCTTGGGTGAAGAACAAGAATACACACACATAATAATTCCATGTAGTTCATATAATTGTGATAGCATGTTTCACAATTCGGTCTAGCAACCAAGATCAAGTGTTCTTGATATTCGTTCGAAGGTGTGGATACCGATAGATGGTGAAACTTATCATCTTCAAAGTTTGTGTTCTTGCTTTGTTCGTGATCAAGTTTCAAGTCTCCACCAAGATTCAAAGTTGCAAAATCAAAGGCATCAAGGGTTAGTATTCTAGTATTCATTATGCATGTATTTGACTTAATCATATGAATGGATCTATGGGCTTTGGGTTTCATGAAATTTTAAATTCTTTATTCCGCTGCGTATGTTATGAGGAAACCCAACACGGTTATTAGTCGCGTTTGGGCCTAAGTCGGTGGAGGAGAAAGAGTATATGGCTTGAGTACCCTATGCTAGTGCAGTTTGTAGTTTTATGTATGCTATGGTGTGTACTAGGCCGGATCTTGCACATGCAGTTAGTTTTGTTAGTCGGTTCATGGGTAATCCGGGTAAAGAACATTGGCAGGTTGTGAAGCGGATCTTTAGGTATCTTCGGGGTACCAGTGACGTCCGTCTTATCTATAGAGGTGGAGCAGAATGTGCAGTCGAGGGATTCTCAGATTCGGACTATTCGGGGGATGTTGACACAAGAAGATCGATGACCGGATATGTATTTACGCTTGGTAGGTCAGTTGTCAGTTGGAAGGCTACATTGCAGGCGAAAGTGACTTTGTCTACAACAGAAGCAGAATACATGGCATTGAAAGAGTCCGCTAAGGAAGGAATATGGTTGAAGGGATTGATCAACGATCTTTGGATACATCAGGATCAGGCTATCATTTATTACGATAGTTTGAGCGCGATTTGCCTAGCCAAGGATCAAGTTCATCATGAGAGGACCAAGCACATTAATGTTAGATATCATTTCCTAAGGGATGAGAAACGGGTAAAGGTGAAGAAGGTAGGGACGACGGACAACCCTGCAGATATGTTCACAAAACCCGTAACGAGGAGCAAGTTCCAACATTGTTTGGACTTGCTTAATGTTCGCAGCTATTAGATAGCAGAAGTGGCGATGGGAGAGAAAAGGTTTGTTATCATGGAGATTCATAATCAAGGTGGAGATTGTTGGGTTAATGCCTTTGAATTTGGGACGCCGAGTTAAAGGATTAAACATCAAACGAATTTCATAATTTTGGGACGAGAAAGAACAGGGGTCCGGCTGGACGAGAGGAAGGACCCGACCGGACCAGGAAGACGTCGGAAATAAGGATTTTGGAAAAGAGGAAGATCCGGCTGGGTATAGCATGGGGTGCGGCCGGACCAAGCATGGATCCGGTCGGACCATGCCTATGACCCGGGCGGACCATGAGCCAGAAAGTCCAGATTTGCGGCAGACTTCCAGTTTCACAGAAGGAAAGGTTTCAAGTCCGTTTTGGACTTGAATTCCAAGTTCTTACCATATTTTAAGTAGTATAAATAGAGGCTATTAGTTTAGATCAAAATCACACCTCAGATTGTCATAGACAGATTATTAGATTGCTCAGAGAGATCTATAATTCTAGAGTTGCACAGTTAGGAATTTTGTGATCAAATTTCGTGCAACAGTAATAGTGTGATCTTTGTAATTGTTTCTCCAGATTGATAATAATATTCTCTTTCCTCCCCATGGACGTAGCCAAGTTGGTGAACCACGTAAATCTGTGTTATTATGATTGCTTGCTTTTCTCATCAAGTCTTGTTTATTGCTCTAACAAGTGGTATCGGAGATTTGGTAATAAGTGGCACCAGAGCTTTGGTTCGTGGTTAGAGATTCAAGGATTCCGCTGCTGAGAACGCGAAGATGGGTCAAGGAGCAGATTCGATCGACAAGTTCAATGGGAAGAATAGTTTTTCTCTCTAGCAGATCAAGATGGAGGCTTTATTGATAGACAAAGGTTTCTAGGAACTGTTGGAGATTACAATCAGGGATCGCAAGGATCCCAAATATAAATAAATCAATGCAATAGAAGAATGGAAGAAGATTTGAAAACGAATGAAGAAAATGAACCGAAAACGTAGAGAGGAATGGAAGTTTATTTATCAACATGTTTGAAAATGCTAAAAAAAATGTATTGTCACATTTCCTGTCTGACTGTTACAGGAGTAATATTGTTTTTTCTTCCAGCCAATGTCCAAGAGTTATGAAAAATGTTTTTTTTTTCTAATTTTTAGGAAAAACATGTTTTCTTAAAACACGTGGTGTCATTTTTCGTAAATTACTGACACTTGTTTTAAAACAGGCGGAAGTATTTTTGTAAATAACTGGTAAGCGCATATCTACATCGTAAATGCAGTGTTAATGTTACAAATAGGCCGTCATTCATATTGGGTTTTATATATATTGAAACTGGCACTTTTCATAGCTATTGATGGATGTGTTTTGACTCATCCAAATGATATGCTTCTATGACTTATTTGATACTCAACCTAGGGTGTTTTAACGTTTTTTGGAGGGTTTATAAGTATAGAGAAAAGGAGAAAGATTGCCGGATTAATGGACTTTAAAGTGCGAAAAGGAACAAGAAAGAACAGACCAGAAAATAAAATAAAGAGATGTGACCATTGTGAAACCAAGTACATTGGATAGTACTTGAAAAGAGCTATCCAACGATAGTTGGCACGTCCAAATTGGAGTATATATGAAGAAGTTATGACCTCCGGAAGTTCAGTTGAAAAAGGTACAAGTCGCAGTGCATAAGGTGCGACCGCACACTAAAGCACCATGCGCCCGCACATACACCGGATCCAAGCCCGAAACCTCCCAGATTCATTGGGTGGTCGAACAAGGCATTCTGGGCGGCCGCACAGCCCAGGAACCTTAGAGGAATTTCCAAAATTTGGAGGATTTTTCTGGAATTTCCAAAATTCTAAGGGTTTTTTGGATTTTCCAAATTTCGGAGGGCTTTTTTGGAATTTAACATATATTGGAGGCTTTTATGAAAATATGAAAAATTTTAGGGATCATAGAGGAAATTCGGATTTCAACCTTTGATTTTATTCTTGTTTCCTAATCCTTTTCTTTTCCTTATTATTTTACAACTCCTTTTAAGTTTAGGTTTGTTTTCTTATAAATACTAGCCTAGATTAATTGTAATAGACATTCATAATTCTACCCTACCTCCATATTAATTCTAGATATTATTTCTTTGTCTATGAAGACTTAATTTCGTCATCTATGGATTGGAGGTAACATATATTTATTCTTTATGCTTTAGTTAATTTTATTATTGATCTTTTTGTTGGGTTCTTCAAAAGTGTTTTTATAAAGGTCTTCTAGTTACAATTTAATGCTAAGTTAGATTGACTATTTAACTAATTTGTGTATAAGGATTTCAAGTGATTGATTGAGATATACACAGTCCGACTTTTGAAAGAATATAATCTAGGTTTGCAAAGTGATTTCTTACCGAAATTGTAGATTCAATATTCCTAGGGTTTTAATGGGTTTTTCGAATATTACGCGGACTTTGCAGTGTAATATTTGGAGAATACTAAATTGTAGGACGTGTGAACGCCCAATTTTACTTGCGTGAATGAATCCCCAACATTGATTGATAATATTATTAGCTTTGCATATTGATGATATACATGTGAATCCAATCCATAGAAAATTTCCTCCATATCTCTATCCATTTATTTTTATTTGTTTTATTAGTTTATTTTATTTTTAGTTAATTAGTTTAATAAATCAAAATCAAATCTTTTATTTTATGTTATTTTATACTAATTAAATTACTATCTTTCCCAAGTCTCTGTGGGATCGACCCTCGCTTTCGCGCGTTACTACTATGGTAACTAGTGCGCTTGCTAGGTATTTTATTACAAGTGGAGTTTTTCTCTATCAGCTGTCAACGCTAAAGTTACAAAATGTCGGATATTTTTACTGACAGTTATAAACATTGAAACTTGCAGTTTTCATAAGTGTCAATCGTAGTGTTAAAAAGTGTCATTCATTTACACTGGCATTTATAAACACTAGTTAGTAGCCCGTATAATCAACTGATTTTGACAAAAAAAATATTATTTGAGCTCTTGTCAATTCTTTTAGTACACTTCATAAAGAAAATGACGACATATATGAATAAATAAACCTGTTTAGCATAAACATATTAGATGATGCCACATGGAATTCCACATCATAATTCCATGTATCGCGCTATGAAATAAGATAAAAACTCTGGTTAGATTCTTAAGAGTGAATATTCAATATCAAAAGGTCCAAAACTTAATGTTTTAACTAACGAGTTGGTCTCCTGTAAAACGCGTTTTTCCTAGTGGTTAGGAAAAACGTGTTTTTCAAAACCTTCTGGCTATCACTTTCAAAGGTTCTGGTTATCAATCTCATATCTAAAAAACTTTATATTGATATCCAAAAGACTTTGTACTGATATCCAGGACCCTTCTGGCTATCACATTCAAAGGTTCTGGCAATCAATCTCATATCCAGAAAGCTTTATATTGATATCCAGAACCCTTATGGCTATCACTTTTAAAGGTTCTGGCTATCACTTTCAAAGGTTTTGGCTATCGATCTCATATCCAGAAGGTTTTATATTGATATCCAGAACCGTTGAGAAGTTCCGATTATTTACAAAAATTTCACCGCGCATTTTTTTAAAGAAGTTTCACATATTTACAAAAATGCCACCATGTTTTTTTAAAACACGTTTTTCCTAGGCATTAGAAAAAACGTGTTTTTCCCAAGATTTTGTGTTAAATAATACTATTAAGTCTGGAGCTTTTATGTGATTAAAAACTTGATTTTCATTTTAGACAATGAGGTGATATGATTATAAATATTATTCAATATTTAAAAAAAATAATAAAATTAACAATTCAAATATAATAATATAATAATCTTTATCGCATATCAATGAATGATTAGAAAGTTAGTTTCAATACATTTATTAAATTTAATTATTTAAACTACGTTGCGACAAATGATTAGTGCAATCACCAAGACATTTGTGGGCCCATTATTATTTTGATTAATTTTAAAAACTATTCCAAAAACACAAAAGAATATATTGTAATGCATAAACATTATTTTCAGTTTGTAGAAAACAACTCAAATAATTGTTCAATGTTTTCTAGACATATTTTAAAAATATATAAAAAAAAATCAAGTTAATTAATAGAAGAAAAATACATAATCATCCCTAATATTATTTTAATAGCTTCTTATAACCTTGTATTTTATACGTAGGTGTTGAAATGATTGTTTTTAAAAGAAATTATAATAATTATATTAAGAGTATTGATCAGTGTTCAGAATTTCCTAAAGAGAAGGGCTATTGACACTACACTATTTGCTAATCCACTACATTCATTAAAGTTTTAATTAATTAATTAACATCTTGACACAATTACCCTTAATTCACCTTACTTTAAATGAAAAGAACTTTCCATAATTCCCTAACATTTTTTTATAGAATCCTGAATTTAAATTAAGAATTATCATTTATTAAGGAAAAATGCAAAAAAATATAAAATGAATATTAGCTGGTAAAAGAAAATAATACATGAGTTTTTTTTTTCCAATAAAACACACACAGAATATTTAAAAATAAAAATTGTTAATTGCAATCACAACTTAATTCCATCGTTGCTGTAATTTTTTTTCTTACCCTCACATGGCAACCACTTTATTTGATACTTCATTCGTCCATTTCAAAATATCAAAATATACGTATGTTTTTTTTCCAGAAAAAAACTATATATCCTGATTAATGCTCATTTAAAAAAAAAAAAAAAAAAAACGTTTGCCCCTGCTTCAAAAAAATAAATAAAACGTTTACCCCTATTTATTTTTTTTAAACCATTTGTAATGGTTTATTATATAATTGAATAGCTAAAATTTAAAAATGTTAGCAAGGATATTTATAGAATTTCACTATTCAATTTTATCTAATATACTATGAAATATCCTTTAAAAAATCGATATTCATTTGAGATAGATGGAGTACAATTTTTTATTAATTTTCATTCAACGAGAAAACGATTTTTTTCTCAAATAATTCCCTTATTTCTAAGTATTTACCAAAGTATCACATTTTTCAAAGTATGTACCAAAATGACCAACTTTGAAGTAATTCGCTTCTAGAAAAAGCGAATTAAGTAATTTGCTAATGCCAAAAGCGAATTACTCTTTGACCAGATTAGGCGCGCTTTGCATTACGGGGTTAATTAAGGTTAAGATAATTCGCTTCCTGCAGTAGCGAATTACGTTAATTCGCTTTTTCAAGTAGCGAATTACATTAAACCCACACAATAAGATAAGGTTTCAGTATGTGCTGCTCATTATATCTCCATCTTGTCTGAAAATAGAGAGAGAAAGAAGAAGGGACGCAAAGAGGAGAGGATTTTGCAAATCCATTTCTTGAAATACTCAGATCAAGCAAAAAGGTACACCAAGATCTCTATCTATATGTCATTTTTGTGTTTGATGTTATTTATTTTAGGTTTTTTAGTGAATTTGTAGAGAGAAATGATAAATTTAAGATTTTGACTGTTATTATCATTTTCTAGGATTCTAGGGTATCGATGAGTGGGTTACCGCTTATTTTCATGTGCTACTAGGGAGGGGATGATGAAGATCCATTTAATGGTCCTCTTTTTGAAAAAGGACCAAAATTTGGTCTTAGAGCGATACATAGATGGACTTACACTGAGTTGATTGATCAGTTGTATGAACATATTGGGGTAGATCGAACAAGATTTCAGCTGGAAGTTATTTGTAGGTTTCCTCATTCCTTTGACCATGGAATTGCAAATTACTTTCCATTTCACATCCAAAACGATAATGGTGTGGCGTTAATGTTTGATGTTAATGCTCAATTTGGTGGGTTGGGTAACTTGCAGTTGTATATTATCATGAAGGCTATTGAGGTGTTTGATATCCGTGGGGGTGGGACTGACATTGGTTATAATCAAGAGACGAATGAACGTTATGCAGAGGCAGAGACACTTTATGTGAATTCGCAGAGTTACAACCGAGAGCCTGACGAGGGTCCAAGTACAGAGACATTCTATGATAATTCACAGAGTTACAACCGAGAGCCTGACGAGGGTCCAAGTAACCAGAGACCGCGTCGTAGACGAGTGCCACGTGAGGATGTTCCGGCTGATGATGATGTTTTAGATGAAGATGATGAAGATGATGAAGACTATGATGCACAAATAGATAGTTTGTTGTTTCCTGATGATGATGATGATGATGATGAAGAAAACAGCACCGGTAGTGAGATTAGCGAGGGTGACGATGGGCCGAATGATGGGATTGAATCAGATTTAGTAGCGTACGAAAGGAGAGAGAATCGAATGCATGAGAGAGCAGACTATCCTCTTTATCATGATATTGGAGAAGAAGTTGATGTGATTGCTGTTAATAATCAATGTAGTTTTCCGATATGGGATGGAGAGAAGGGTGGATTGGCTAAAGGGATACGATTTTCTAAGAAGATTAAGGTGCAATATGAGATAAAGAAGTATCACATACATTCCAATCGACGTTTTAAGGTAAGAAAGAGCACACTCCGAACGTGGGCCATTGAGTGTTTGTTGAAAGACTATCCATGCCCTTTTTATGCTCGTGTGAGTCAGAAGAAGATAGGATATTGGGAAGTGACCAAGTATAGAGGCCCTCATTGTTGTTTTGTATTCTGGACTTAGTCTTGATCACCCCAACTTGGATGCTAAGTTTATTGGTCGGCATATTCTCCATAAGGTCAAGGCTGATTCTGATTTGAATGTTCAAGTTATTATTGCAGATATAAATGAGAAATACGGTAGGACAATTTCTTACAAGAAGGCATGGTGTGGGAAACAAAAGGCCATTGGCTCAGTGTTTGGAGACTGGAAGGAATCTTATGCTCGGTTACCTCGTGTCCTAGGTGCTATTCAGAAATACAATCCTGGAACTATTGTTGAGTATTATAATCCTCCTCCACCTGGTGTATATAAAAAGTTTGATCGTGTTTTCTGGGCATTCGGGCCTTGTATTCAAGCTTTCACTCATTGTAGGCCTGTCGTGTCTGTTGATGGAACGTTCTTACATGGACGTTATAAAGGGGTGATACTCATTGCTATGGGTGTTGACGCCAACGACAGCATCGTTCCTCTTGCTTTTGCTATTGTTGAAAAAGAGGACCATATTCTCTGGAGTTGGTTTTTACGCCTTGTTTGTCAACATATTATCAAGGGTCGTGAGGTATGCTTACTTTCTGATCGTCATAATGGCATTCTTGCTACAGTTGCAGAAGATACTTGGTGGCCAAATGTGCATCATCGATATTGCTTGAGGCATATGAGAGCAAATTTTCTGAAGAAGCATCATGGTAGTGATTTGAAGCGTCTGTTCTGGGTTGCTGGTTGTGCTCACCAAGATAGAAAATTGAAAAATACTTTAGAGTTGATCCGTTTAGTTGACCCAGAAGCCATCAAGTGGTTTGAGCATATAGATAAGAAGAAGTGGACACTGGCGCATGATGGTGGTTATAGATATGGTATTATGACTATGAACTTATCTAAGGTCTTTAATGGGGTCATGAAAGGATCACGTGGTATGCCAATAACAGCTATTGTTGAGACTTCTTTCTACCGTTGTGTGGAATACTTTCACAGCAGACTGGGGTTTGCAATGAATGCATTAGGGGGTGTTACTAATAACCCTAATGCACTATACAAATTTAGCCAAAGGATCCATCGTCGATACAACTACAACACCAAAAAGGCTGGGTCACACCATGTTCGACCGTTCAACGTAAATAACAGGGGAGTGTTTCAAGTGACAACCGGACGTCGTGGTGAAAAAGGTGGAAATACTCAAATTGTGAGATTTGATGAGCGTACATGCACATGTGGAAAATGGGTCGCATATCACTTGCCGTGTTCCCATGCAATCGCATGTTGCGCATTCATGAATGTCGATGGTCGTAGTTACGTTGATCAATTTTACACTCTCGGGTCATACTACAAAACATGGTCAGGGACTTTTGAACCATTGCAGCATGAGGACTATTGGAATGTGGATGGTCGGGTGCCAATATTTGAACCAAATGATATGCTTCGACGCGATGCAAAGCAGGGACGACCACAATCAAGACGGCTTCGAAATAGTATGGACTGGCAATCTGGAAAACGAATAATCCATTGTTCAACTTGTAAGAAGGAAGGACACACGTGCCGGAGGTGTCCAACTAACAGGGAATAGATTTGAATTGGGTCAAATTCCACGTCATTTCAATGGGATTATGTTGTAAGATATTTATCTTGTGTCTGTCTTTCATTTGTAGTGCTAATGAACTTGTATTGTTGTAAGATATTTGAATTGTGTTTGTTCTATCATTTGTAGTGCTAATGACTTTGTATTGTTGTAAGATATTTGAATTGTGTTTGTTCTATCATTGTAGTGCTAAAGACTTTGTATTGTTGTAAGATATTTGAATTGTGTTTGTTCTATCATTTGTAGTGCTAATGAAATATAACATAAATAAAATAATTCAGTGACCACATCCCGGTCACATAGGAAATATAACATAAATCCAAAAAATTCAGTGACCACATCCCGGTCACATAGGAAATATAACATAAATCCAAATATTACATGTCCAACAAATTAACTTAACAATCGTTAGGGAATACCTTAAAAACATTGGAAAGTGTAATGTTAAGTACTTTTTTTGAGCGTGCGAGGGCGAAGACAACAACCTAATATCATCAACAAAACAAAATATTTAGAACAAAATGTTAAGGAAAATATCCTTAGGGAGTGTAATGTTAAGGAAAATATTTCATACCTGCTTAAGAATCAGAACAGCACCAACATCTATGTCACTTCCATACTCACTTCCGTTAATCACTTTGGGGCCAATGATAGATTCAATTGTATCAGTAGGATCCTTTAAAGTCACCTTAAGAGAGCCAGTATCTTGTGGTGTGCACTCCGTGACAACAACAACAACCTGTAGTAGTAACCAAAAAAATAACGACCAATTATTTTTAAATATTAACCTTAAAAATAAATAATGTTGATATCATACCTGATCCACCCTATCATAGTTATGGCATTTCTTCTTGATGGCCTTCAACGGATAATATGTACCCTCTGCAGTGAGATAGTCCATTGCAGATAGCCAAGGTCTGCGCTGGAAATGATCATCCTCCACCGGCTCTTCAAGCTTTCTCCTTATGGCCTCTTGGGTCGACTGAGGGGGTCCCTGAGAGACATGAGCTTTTCCGGAGTGATACCGACGTACGGCGGCCTGTGCGACACCAGCGGGACCAGGCACATTATGAGGTGGTGGAGATTCTAACTCTTGTTCGATCTGAGAGAGATTAGATGAGGATTGGAGGTTTGACCAGGATGACCGGGAAGAGGTTGTCGTCTACGATACCAGCGGGGAGTGATGGATCCATCTGTGTCAATTAAATTACATAATAATTACTCCTTACATAATATCTAGTACAAATTAAATACTAAGTTTTGACCAACCATAACTCATTCAATTTAAGTCCAAATTAACCAAATAAACTGCCTAAAGAGAGATCATACAGAGTACAACAAAGTTTGTTTTAACACTTCTCGGCCTAATGATCACATCCCGATCATATAAGAGTACTAATAATGTTAAAAATAAATCAGTGGTCAATAGTCAGAAGGAGTAAACCTATTTGTAGGATTTCTTGTCCTAGACCCTTGCCTAGGCAATGGCCTAGACGGAGTAGCAAAAGATTAGAAGGCCCGGCTTGTCCAAATGGCGGAGGAATAGGTGGTCGAGCAGTAGACTGAGTTGATGCCGGAGGAGGAGGGTAAGACTGATCATCATCTGAATCCCCATCCTCACCAAATGGTAGAATAGGTGGATAATGAGGTGTCCCTCCCATACCCATTCCCCTCCACCACCCCCTCCCCATTCCCCCTCCCATCCCTGTGTATGACTGCCCCATCCCCCCTCACCACCATGTGAAGATCCCTCCCCTTGTCCACTACTATGACCCCATCCCTGTGCATTGACTGCCCCATCCCCCTCACCACCATGTGAAGATCCCTCCTCCCCCTTGTCCACTACTATGACCCCATCCCTGTGCATGACTGCCCATCCCCCCTCACCACCATGTGAAGATCCCTCCCCTTGTCCGCTACTATGACCCCATCCCTGTGAATATCTGCCCCATCGCCCCTCCCCCAGATCATCACCCTCACCATGTCCCTGATCTCCCTGATGTCCTCCCCCTCCCCCACCATGTCCCTGATCATCACCTCAGCCTCACCCTGTCCCTGATGTCCCTCTCCCTCCCCCTCCCCTGTCCCTGATCATCCACGACGACGACGACGACGACGGGACGTTGTCTCTGACCCTCATCTTCATGGGTACGGTCAACCGGTGATGGAGGAGGTTGACCCAGAAGTCGTCCTTCCTCTCTAATATGGGTCAGGGCATGTGTGATGATGTGTCGCGTTTGAAGTCGAGACTGGTCCCGTCCTTTCTCAATAATTGCTTGTTCATTAACGACATATAAACGTTGGAAGTTTTGAATCTGAAAAAAATATATTCAGAAAAACGTCATTTATTCTGGTACCCACCATCCTTACTGAAAAAGAATTAGAAACTCCCATCCCTTCTGTGAGGCTAGCATGTGACCGGTACCCACATCTCTACATGAGCAGGATTGTGAATCAACAAACGTTGATGCTTTTGTACCTTTTAAAAAAAATGTTAAAAATATTAAAATTTGTGCAAAGAAAGGAATAAATGTCAACTATAACATTTATTCCGGGATAGAGAGAGTATACAAAAAACAATAGACACTCACCAAAGCATGTACTCATGTGTATATGAATAGTCCATATCCACCTCGTCCTCTGACCTAGGAACCACATTGAACAAACGTGCTTCCCATTGTTGAATATAGGCGGCATGGTCATCCACCCAACTTATTCTGGGTCTACTCCGTCTATCAATCTGATGCAATCTAACATCAGTGTCAACTGGCCCAGGGATGTACTGGCGCATGCCAAACTGGCGCATAACTCGATCAGGCAGGTGCAACTCCACCCTCTCGAAACATATAAGAGGCAACCTCGTCCTCCAAACATCCTCCCCCTGCAAGCAATACCCTGGAGCAACACGCTCTCCATATGGCTCCACACAACCTGATCCGCAGTCAAACTATCTAACGCATCCCTATAGCCGCGCAGGTTATGTCTAGTCACATAACCAAACGATAACGCCCCTCGCCATCTGAAATTGAAAATCAAAGAAAATTATACTCCAAAAGCGTAAAAAATATATATCAATTCATTGATAAGTAGTTGTCCTATCATACCTAGCCCAAAGGGTCATCTACATCTGCCCCATATACAGCGCCTAACGACCGCGGCTGGTACACCTCAATCTCTCCCATGCCCAAATCTGTTCAAAATCAACATCAATATTTATAAATATATCAATATATATAAATATATACTATAAAATGAGATGGTGCACATGTATACTATATTTAAATAGTCATACCTGCACAATCGGCATGAATCCTCCACACTGACTAGTCTGGGGGGAAGTCGCCTTGCAAAGCTCTCGATAAAGGATGGCCAACGCAGCACTGCCCCAGCTATAAGATCCTACAACATTGATGTCTCTAAGAAGTGGCAAATATATGAGCTTCACCTTCGAATTACTGCGATCTGCCAAGATATATGACCCCAATAATGCCAAGATATAGGCACGTGTGTACCTATCATATCCGCTACTGTGGCATGTTCTCCCAAATTAAGATTCAAGATATGATCCTTAAGCCACTTGAGATTCAACATCCCCGTCTTCAAGTTCGGGGGACCAGGTCTGACACCTAACAACTCAAAACACAAATCAGCCCACTGGGCGTCTATCTATATGTCTGATAGCCCGTGACGGGCAATCCATCTATCGGCAAACCCATCAATAGACCCACATCCTGCAGCGTAATCGTCATCTCACCAACAGGTAGATGGAAAGTGTGGGTCTCCGGGCGCCACCGCTCGACCAACGCCTCAAATAAAGCACAGTCATATTTCTTCATCTCCCCATCCTGTAAACTCCGTAAAACCCCGCAACCCTTAATCTGTTCACAACCCTTCCATCTATATTTGTCGGGGGCTTTGGACCATGTCGAAACGATATACTACAAACCTCTTCGCCAGCCCATAGTTGAGAAGATCTATGGGAACCCTGTAACGTCAGCACCGTCCGGTTCAAAGGACCCGGATCTACAAACGGCTCATTTACATCCATCTGTAACAATAAAAAACCCACGATTAGTTGGAAAGTGTGGGACAAAGGGAGTGTTAATTTTCAAACAGTTAATCAATCACTTGATTAACTGAGAGAGCAACACAACACAAAGTCCTTCCCTAATTGAATCCATGTTTGCTTTACTGATAATAGGCTTCAAATAAAAATCAATCACATTTTTTGCATTAATTTTTCAGTACAAAAATAATTTTCATACTTTCAAAGAAAAAACTACAAATTAAAATCATCAAAATCCCATTTCAAAATCATCAAAATCCCCTTTCAAAAGCCCCAATTTCAAACCAAATTTGAAATCAACCATGCAAATACCACACATTCAATATAATTGTACAAAAACCAAATCATAACGCTACTTAAACTCAATAACCAGTCGACAATCACCCACGAAATTGAACCAAAAATGGCAAAATCCCAACCAATTCATATGATAGATATTTTGCTAAAAATAAAGAAATACTTACATTTTATTTAGGAACGGGGAATGACACAGCTTCGAATTGAGAAAACCCCTAACCAGTCGACAATCACACCAGGTCAATCGCCCAGATATCGCCCTCTCAAACTCTCTGTGTTCGTTTGTAATGAACTGAACTGAACTGAAGAGAGGGTATTTTTAACCTAATACGCTTCCGTAAAAGCGAAATCATTTAAACTTATTTCGCTTCTTGAAGAAGCGAATTACCTTGGCATAAATCGCTAGTACAGGAAGCGAATTAGGTTAACCTTAATTAACGCCCTAATGCAAATCGGGCCTAATCTGGTCAAAGAGTAATTCGCTTTTGGCATTAGCGAATTACGTTAATTCGCTTTTCCTAGTAGCGAATTACCTCAAAGTTGGTCATTCTGGTACATACTTTGAAAAAGGTGATACTATGGTAAATACTTATGAAAAAGGGAATTATTTGAGAAAAAAATCCGAGAAAACACAAGTTGAATTGAATTAAGTTGTGTTATCCAATTTCTTTACAGATATGTGACGGTCTTAAAAATAAAATTGATTTAATATTCAATAAAAAATCCATTCAAGACTCTATCATCCACTTTTTATGATTGCAATTAATAATTGCTATTTGATCATATAAAAGCCAAGCATCCCAGGTGTGTTAGAATAACAAGAAAAATAGAAAGAAAAAAAAAGAGTAACCTCCAACATTGTTTTTTTTAACAGCTAATATTTACTTTTTTTTTGCATTTATTTATTATTCATTATAATTTCTTACTTGAATTCTAAATTTCATAAAAATAAAAATTAAATATTTCGAAATTACAATATAAGTGGTAAATTGGAAAGTTCTTTTGAATTTAAAGTAAGGTGAAGTTAAGGGTAATTGTGTCAAGATGTTTATTAATTCATTAAATTTTAATGAATGTAGTGGATAAGTAAATATTGTAGTGGCAATAGCCCCTCCCTTTCCTAAATTACAATTATTGAACTCATTAACTATTTTTGGTTACTATTATTGCTGCTAGGGGTATTTTTGGCAATTGAAATTGGGCTAATGTACCTAGTTAACATGTTGTCTAAGTACATGTTTTGGAGGGAAAGTGTTCTAAGCACTTCAACCTTTATTTATATATAGATATAATCACTATTTTTGTATTTTCTGTTTAAATAAAATTATTAGAAAATCAAGTAAAGAGCTATAAGACAGAAAATCTTCTTTAAGTAAGATTATTGCAGCTGACTTGTCAAATCTTAGCATTAGTACGTTTATTTGTTTGTACGTTTCTCATAAATAAAGGAAAGTGAATGCCAATAAAATTTCAAAACCTTATTTTGTGCCCGAAATGAGAATAAACATAGTTGTATTAAAATACATATAAAAATTTAATGAATACACATATAGAAAAGTGAATGCCAATATAATTTCAAAACTCAAAATATTGTGATTGGTGAATTATCTGAGCTTTGATAGAAAGGAACACGTTCCAAAATCAGTGTCTCTGTTTTCAGCTTCAGTCACAACCGTCTCAACATACCTATCAATTATCTACCGAATAAAGGAAAATATAAATATATATTAGATAATGATTGTTGTATATCAATAAAGTAGTAGGGTAAATATGAGTAAAATAATACTCTCTACGTCTCAAAATGATTTTCCTACTTGCCAGTTTTCATTGTCCCATAATTTGGCCTTAAAAGCGCATAAAGAAAGCATGGCTAGTGAAGTAAGAGTTTGTATCCTTAAAAAGTTTAAATAGTCAAACATGAAGATCATTTTGGACGGATGAAGTAATAACTCACAGTAGAGTAGATTGTAATGTATTTCCACACAAGGATTTGACTCGGGAATGACTATGAGTGAGTGCTAACCAAATAATTAACCATCTTACTCCAGGCTAGTTAGTGGGTGATGGTGGTATAATATTTACCAGGTCACAAATCTTTGTTATGAAATAGACATTTGAATTACATCGCCAAAAGCATAAAAATATTTCTATGGCAAAGTATAGAATCACAACAAATAATCTTCCTCCAAGCAAGATTTTGAGAAACATATATTTGAAGAACTCAAATAAGTGTGAAGATAAGCCGTATTAGGATACAAAAAGTCATAGTAGAAAATTATGGTAAAGATTAACATAAATTTCGGATAAAAATTAATATTCAAATTTTAACCTTATGAAGATTAGATCTCGTTAGTCACTGACATTTGTATTTTTACTTTCAAAAAAATTAAATTTGGATAAAAATTAATATTCAAATTCTTTTCTTTAAGGGTTAATTGCATATTGGTGACCTGAGTTTGTGTCACGTTTGCAATCCCCAACCTAAGAGTTTAATTGTGCCAACCAGGCACCTAAGTTTGTCAAATTTTTGCAATGTGGTGAATAAACTAACTTTTCGTTAATTTTTTGACGGACCAAAACACATGTGCTCCGCACATGACTTTTGAGAAGGGTAATCTTGTCAATTAAAAAAATCCTAAGAATAAAAACCAACAAACTCAGAAACTATTCGTAAAAAAAAAAAAAAAAAAAAAAAAAAAAAACTCAGAAACTTAGAACCCAGAAACCATTGTTTCCCATTTCCGGCGACGCCATCTTTTCTGGCCGATCGGCGTGGTCCCCTTCACCCACCACCCTTACCCTATAATCTACCCCAACCAAATTCACCTCATTCTATCTGAGAAATCAAATTAACTTTGACAAAAAAAAAAATTTGCTAAGAAAAAAATAAACTAACAAAATCAGAAACTATGTGTCAAAAAAAATCTCGGAAACTTAGAACCCAGAAACCTTTCTTTCCCATTTTCGCCGGCGATACCATCTTTTCCGGAAAATCGGCGTGGTCCCCTTCACCCACCACCCTTACCCTATAATCTAACCCAACCAGATTCGCCTCATTCTATCCCATCCCCACCAAGCCACGCCGTCCCAATCGCACGCCATCCTAGCCACCCTCAATGCGTAGCTCCGCCTCAGCTTCTACTTCTTAATACGGTCCCTTTCCCTTGCTTCTCCGTCAGCGCCACCGTCTTTGCCATCTCAGTCGTACGGTTCAAATTTATCAGATCTGGGTTTGAAATATTTAGTTTGACTCCTTCTCTCTTACTTTCCAGATCCGATTTTAAAATCAAATCAAAATTTGAGGTTGTTGGGGTTGAGAATGGAGAGAGTTAGAACGTGAAGGAGACTAAATGGCGTTGTGAATGGAGATTTGTTGTTGGGAAATGGAGAGAGACGGTGGTAGTGATGTTAAGGATGGTGATGGTGATGGTAGTGGTGCTAGGGTGTAGGAGATGGGTAATTTGTTTTATTCTTCCCTTTATTTTAAAAAATTCCAGTTGACCCCCTCACTAAACACGTGCCTTGCATAGCCTTTAGGAATTGACAAGATTGCCCTTCTCAAATGTCATGTGCGAAGCACATGTGTTTGGGTCAGTCAAAAAATTAACGAAAAGTTAGTTTATTCACCACATTGAAAAAATTTGACAAACTTAGGTGCCTGATTGGCACAATTAAACTCTTAGGTTGGGGATTGCAAACGTGCCACAAACTCAGGTCACCAATATGCAATTTTCCCTTTCTTTAATGACAACTAATATTGCACGTCTAAATCCATGGGATTTGGCATTTTGAATTGATTTGGTCAATCATTGCAACTTACAAATATACCCTCTTTTGTTTTATAGATAGAAGGATATATTGGTCAATCAATGGATACTTGAATACTTGCTTAATCTAATAAGATGGCGCCACATGGACTTCCACGTCATAAATCCACGTGGCGCGTTGTATGAATGGCATTTGACTCTGCTTTTATATATTACTAGTAAGTAGCCCGTCGATACTCGACGGAGCATATTAAAATTAATTACTTTATAAATAATGATCCATATTAAAATGAATTAAATCTAATGAGATAAATACCATAAATATGATGATGTAATAGTCTAAAATTTGAAATTAGCGAGCCTTGATGGTTTTTCACTTAATAAAGAGTTTAAACATAAATTATTAATAACTCTAGACAATATTCACCTTCTTCGTCTTCCACAAACCAGCATTCAAGTCACCAAACGCGACTTTCCCCAGCCTACATCTCTCCCTCTCTTAAATAAAATGTCATTTTCATCAACAATGCCGCGAGCCACGATATCTTAACATGTCTTAGATGCACTTCTCCATTATATCTCCTTAACTCACAATATCACTAACCCATTCCCCTGTTTGTCCTTCCTCAAAGTTATTGCTATGTCCAGATTATGCATTTCTAAGATCCCTCATGAAACCCTCACCTGAAATTCTCTCAAAAATTGAGCTAAAAATGATGCTTACATTGTTAATTATTAAGATAATATAAAAGATAAAAATAAAATGAGTTGTTATAGATCAAGATTTTTTAAGAGGCCTAAATAATTTAGGAACAAAATGGTTAGTATAAAGGGTGGTGATTATTGATCGGTTTACTCATTTTTAAGGTTATACACATTAAGTTTGTTGTGTTAGTTTGTGGATTTAGTTTATTATTATTTTTTTGCGAAAAAATCAAACATAAATAAAACAAAATAATCAATTTCGACCTTCTATATATTTGTAAAGTTGAATTAAAATCTTAAAAGCATTATGAAAATTGATTTGTTTTATTATTTTTATGTGTGTTATTTTAGTTAATCATTATTATGATATTGTCTAAGAGCTATGAGTGTAAATTCAGTTAATTTTAATTTTGATATTGACTAAGAATGTTGCTATTCACACACGTCCCATTTTTATGGACACTCATATTCATGATTTAAAATGTTATATTTATCTATTTTAAGAATAAACACATAAATTTGATGTGTGTGAATATCAACAATTATTGGACAATAATCATAATTTGGGCATGCATACATATTCTTTGGGCATAATTGATTTTACTTAATTTTGTTCCTTGCCACTAAAAAAATTATGATTTGTATTATCTGATTTTCCTTTAATGTGGTATAAAGTTTCCAACTTGACTTGACAATGTTACACTAACTTTTAATTTTAAATTACTCTTTTTTTTCGCAAAATGAATATTGTATTTGATTTTTTAATATTTTTATTTAATCTAATTATATCATGACAAACTAAAGTTGTTTATAAAAAACTACTAATATTTATTTTGAGACAAAATAAAAAGATAAGTGCTACATTTATAATATGAAGAATAGAATATGTACTAAAGAACATACTTGTATATTATAGATAAGCAGGTATTGCTCATATTCTTTTAGTAATAAAATTGGTATTCTTAAAATACCATTTTATTATACTTGGCGTGATATTTAAAGAATGTGATTTACCTATTTACAAACTTGGTTAAAAAAGAAAAAATATACTTTTAATTTTAAGAATCATATTCAAGTATCAATATTTTTTTATTAGCTTTATTAATCCTTTCAATATTATTAAAATAGATCTTAAGAAGTATAGAATAAAAAAATGACATAAAATTACGAATAAAATATAGCTTAAAATATGAAATTAAAATACAAAATAAGAATACAACATAAAATATAAGCCATAAATATGGCATATTATATCACAAAAAATGAGAGTTTATTGTTTAAAAGAATTCATCTTTCTTTATCTCATGAATTACTAAGTCAGTCAGTCTAGCATTTTATCTGTTATTTACTTTATATAATTACATTAAAAAAAATTGTTTCTCGTCTATTTATTTTATATTTATAAATGTAAACAAATTATAATCTGATCTAACTAAATACAAAAATGATATACCTCAAACATTTAAAACTCAGGATTAGGATTTTTTTTTTTTTTTTTTGATTAAATTAGAATATAGTGAATGGCAACTGTGTCAAGTCATTTTTAATCTAAGTAAATATGATGGATACTTAAATTATTTATTTTAAATGACTTAAATTGAAGAGTATTTTGTTGCTATATCATAGGCAATTTGAAATTTGAATTATGATGCAATGTCGACATATGTCACAAGCTTATTGGATGGTGATGAGTAGAATTCCACATGGAATTATGACATGGAATTCCATGTGGCTTATTGTGGGATCTCATAAAAACTCTCCTATATTATAGATTTTTTTCTCAAATAATTCCCTTATTTCTAAGTATTTACCAAAGTATCACCTTTTTCAAAGTATGTACCAAAATGACCAACTTTGAAGTAATTCGCTTCTAGAAAAAGCGAATTAAGTAATTCGCTAATGCCAAAAGCGAATTACTCTTTGACCAGATTAGGCGCGCTTTGCATTACGGGGTTAATTAAGGTTAAGATAATTCGCTTCCTGCAGTAGCGAATTACGTTAATTCGCTTTTTCAAGTAGCGAATTACATTAAAACCACACAATAAGATAAGGTTTCAGTATGTGCTGCTCATTATATCTCCATCTTGTCTGAAAATAGAGAGAGAAAGAAGAAGGGACGCAAAGAGGAGAGGATTTTGCAAATCCATTTCTTGAAATACTCAGATCAAGCAAAAAGGTACACCAAGATCTCTATCTATATGTCATTTTTGTGTTTGATGTTATTTATTTTAGGTTTTTTAGTGAATTTGTAGAGAGAAATGATAAATTTAAGATTTTGACTGTTATTATCATTTTCTAGGGTTCTAGGGTATCGATGAGTGGGTTACCGCTTATTTTCATGTGCTACTGGGGAGGGGATGATGAAGATCCATTTAATGGTCCTCTTTTGAAAAAGGACCAAAATTTGGTCTTAGAGCGATACATAGATGGACTTATACTGAGTTGATTGATCAGTTGTATGAACATATTGGGGTAGATCGAACAAGATTTCAGCTGGAAGTTATTTGTAGGTTTCCTCATTCCTTTGACCATGGAATTGCAAATTACTTTCCATTTCACATCCAAAACGATAATGGTGTGGCGTTAATGTTTGATGTTAATGCACAATTTGGTGGGTTGACTAACTTGCAGTTGTATATTATCATGAAGGCTATTGAGGTGTTTGATATCCGTGGGGGTGGGACTGACATTGGTTATAATCAAGAGACGAATGAACGTTATGCAGAGGCAGAGACACTTTATGTGAATTCGCAGAGTTACAACCGAGAGCCTGACGAGGGTCCAAGTACAGAGACATTCTATGATAATTCGCAGAGTTACAACCGAGAGCCTGACGAGGGTCCAAGTAACCAGAGACCGCGTCGTAGACGAGTGCCACGTGAGGATGTTCCGGCTGATGATGATGTTTTAGATGAAGATGATGAAGATGATGAAGACTATGATGCACAAATAGATAGTTTGTTGTTTCCTGATGATGATGATGATGATGATGAAGAAAACAGCACCGGTAGTGAGATTAGCGAGGGTGACGATGGGCCGAATGATGGGATTGAATCAGATTTAGTAGCGTACGAAAGGAGAGAGAATCGAATGCATGAGAGAGCAGACTATCCTCTTTATCATGATATTGGAGAAGAAGTTGATGTGATTGCTGTTAATAATCAATGTAGTTTTCCGATATGGGATGGAGAGAAGGGTGGATTGGCTAAAGGGATACGATTTTCTAAGAAGATTGAGGTGCAATATGAGATAAAGAAGTATCACATACATTCCAATCGACGTTTTAAGGTAAGAAAGAGCACACTCCGAACGTGGGCCATTGAGTGTTTGTTGAAAGACTATCCATGCCCTTTTTATGCTCGTGTGAGTCAGAAGAAGATAGGATATTGGGAAGTGACCAAGTATAGAGGCCCTCATTGTTGTTTGTATTCTGGACTTAGTCTTGATCACCCCAACTTGGATGCTAAGTTTATTGGTCGGCATATTCTCCATAAGGTCAAGGCTGATTCTGATTTGAATGTTCAAGTTATTATTGCAGATATAAATGAGAAATACGGTAGGACAATTTCTTACAAGAAGGCATGGTGTGGGAAACAAAAGGCCATTGGCTCAGTGTTTGGAGACTGGAAGGAATCTTATGCTCGGTTACCTCGTGTCCTAGGTGCTATTCAGAAATACAATCCTGGAACTATTGTTGAGTATTATAATCCTCCTCCACCTGGTGTATATAAAAAGTTTGATCGTGTTTTCTGGGCATTCGGGCCTTGTATTCAAGCTTTCACTCATTGTAGGCCTGTCGTGTCTGTTGATGGAACGTTCTTACATGGACGTTATAAAGGGGTGATACTCATTGCTATGGGTGTTGACGCCAACGACAGCATCGTTCCTCTTGCTTTTGCTATTGTTGAAAAAGAGGACCATATTCTCTGGAGTTGGTTTTTACGCCTTGTTTGTCAACATATTATCAAGGGTCGTGAGGTATGCTTACTTTCTGATCGTCATAATGGCATTCTTGCTACAGTTGCAGAAGATACTTGGTGGCCAAATGTGCATCATCGATATTGCTTGAGGCATATGAGAGCAAATTTTCTGAAGAAGCATCATGGTAGTGATTTGAAGCGTCTGTTCTGGGTTGCTGGTTGTGCTCACCAAGATAGAAAATTGAAAAATACTTTAGAGTTGATCCGTTTAGTTGACCCAGAAGCCATCAAGTGGTTTGAGCATATAGATAAGAAGAAGTGGACACTGGCGCATGATGGTGGTTATAGATATGGTATTATGACTATGAACTTATCTAAGGTCTTTAATGGGGTCATGAAAGGATCACGTGGTATGCCAATAACAGCTATTGTTGAGACTTCTTTCTACCGTTGTGTGGAATACTTTCACAGCAGACTGGGGTTTGCAATGAATGCATTAGGGGGTGTTACTAATAACCCTAATGCACTATACAAATTTAGCCAAAGGATCCATCGTCGATACAACTACAACACCAAAAAGGCTGGGTCACACCATGTTCGACCGTTCAACGTAAATAACAGGGGAGTGTTTCAAGTGACAACCGGACGTCGTGGTGAAAAAGGTGGAAATACTCAAATTGTGAGATTTGATGAGCGTACATGCACATGTGGAAAATGGGTCGCATATCACTTGCCGTGTTCCCATGCAATCGCATGTTGCGCATTCATGAATGTCGATGGTCGTAGTTACGTTGATCAATTTTACACTCTCGGGTCATACTACAAAACATGGTCAGGGACTTTTGAACCATTGCAGCATGAGGACTATTGGAATGTGGATGGTCGGGTGCCAATATTTGAACCAAATGATATGCTTCGACGCGATGCAAAGCAGGGACGACCACAATCAAGACGGCTTCGAAATAGTATGGACTGGCAATCTGGAAAACGAATAATCCATTGTTCAACTTGTAAGAAGGAAGGACACACGTGCCGGAGGTGTCCAACTAACAGGGAATAGATTTGAATTGGGTCAAATTCCACGTCATTTCAATGGGATTATGTTGTAAGATATTTATCTTGTGTCTGTCTTTCATTTGTAGTGCTAATGAACTTGTATTGTTGTAAGATATTTGAATTGTGTTTGTTCTATCATTTGTAGTGCTAATGACTTTGTATTGTTGTAAGATATTTGAATTGTGTTTGTTCTATCATTTGTAGTGCTAAAGACTTTGTATTGTTGTAAGATATTTGAATTGTGTTTGTTCTATCATTTGTAGTGCTAATGAAATATAACATAAATAAAATAATTCAGTGACCACATCCCGGTCACATAGGAAATATAACATAAATCCAAAAAATTCAGTGACCACATCCCGGTCACATAGGAAATATAACATAAATCCAAATATTACATGTCCAACAAATTAACTTAACAATCGTTAGGGAATACCTTAAAAACATTGGAAAGTGTAATGTTAAGTACTTTTTTTGAGCGTGCGAGGGCGAAGACAACAACCTAATATCATCAACAAAACAAAATATTTAGAACAAAATGTTAAGGAAAATATCCTTAGGGAGTGTAATGTTAAGGAAAATATTTCATACCTGCTTAAGAATCAGAACAGCACCAACATCTATGTCACTTCCATACTCACTTCCGTTAATCACTTTGGGGCCAATGATAGATTCAATTGTATCAGTAGGATCCTTTAAAGTCACCTTAAGAGAGCCAGTATCTTGTGGTGTGCACTCCGTGACAACAACAACAACCTGTAGTAGTAACCAAAAAAATAACGACCAATTATTTTTAAATATTAACCTTAAAAATAAATAATGTTGATATCATACCTGATCCACCCTATCATAGTTATGGCATTTCTCCTTGATGGCCTTCAACGGATAATATGTACCCTCTGCAGTGAGATAGTCCATTGCAGATAGCCAAGGTCTGCGCTGGAAATGATCATCCTCCACCGGCTCTTCAAGCTTTCTCCTTATGACCTCTTGGGTCGACTGAGGGGGTCCCTGAGAGACATGAGCTTTTCCGGAGTGATACCGACGTACGGCGGCCTGTGCGACACCAGCGGGACCAGGCACATTATGAGGTGGTGGAGATTCTAACTCTTGTTCGATCTGAGAGAGATTAGATTGAGGATTGGAGGTTTGACCAGGATGACCGGGAAGAGGTTGTCGTCCACGATACCAGCGGGGGAGTGATGGATCCATCTGTGTCAATTAAATTACATAATAATTACTCCTTACATAATATCTAGTACAAATTAAATACTAAGTTTTGACCAACCATAACTCATTCAATTTAAGTCCAAATTAACCAAATAAACTGCCTAAAGAGAGATCATACAGAGTACAACAAAGTTTGTTTTAACACTTTTCGTCAAATCCTAGTCTAATTATGTCAAAAACAGCCTTCAAAATTTGATTTTGAAGGCTGTTTTTGACATAATTAGACTAGGATTTGACGAAAAGTGTTAAAACAAACTTTGTTGTACTCTGTATGATCTCTCTTTAGGCAGTTTATTTGGTTAATTTGGACTTAAATTGAATGAGTTATGGTTGGTCAAAACTTAGTATTTAATCAAAATCTTAATTTTTTGTTGATTTTGAAGGCTGTTTTTGACATAATTAGACTAGGATTTGACGAAAAGTGTTAAAACAAACTTTGTTTTACTCTGTATGATCTCTCTTTAGGCAGTTTATTTGGTTAATTTGGACTTAAATTGAATGAGTTATGGTTGGTCAAAACTTAGTATTTAATTTGTACTAGATATTATGTAAGGAGTAATTATTATGTAATTTAATTGACACAGATGGATCCATCACTCCCCCGCTGGTATCGTGGACGACAACCTCTTCCCGGTCATCCTGGTCAAACCTCCAATCCTCAATCTAATCTCTCTCAGATCGAACAAGAGTTAGAATCTCCACCACCTCATAATGTGCCTGGTCCCGCTGGTGTCGCACAGGCCGCCGTACGTCGGTATCACTCCGGAAAAGCTCATGTCTCTCAGGGACCCCCTCAGTCGACCCAAGAGGTCATAAGGAGAAAGCTTGAAGAGCCGGTGGAGGATGATCATTTCCAGCGCAGACCTTGGCTATCTGCAATGGACTATCTCACTGCAGAGGGTACATATTATCCGTTGAAGGCCATCAAGGAGAAATGCCATAACTATGATAGGGTGGATCAGGTATGATATCAACATTATTTATTTTTAAGGTTAATATTTAAAAATAATTGGTCGTTATTTTTTTGGTTACTACTACAGGTTGTTGTTGTTGTCACGGAGTGCACACCACAAGATACTGGCTCTCTTAAGGTGACTTTAAAGGATCCTACTGATACAATTGAATCTATCATTGGCCCCAAAGTGATTAACGGAAGTGAGTATGGAAGTGACATAGATGTTGGTGCTGTTCTGATTCTTAAGCAGGTATGAAATATTTTCCTTAACATTACACTCCCTAAGGATATTTTCCTTAACATTTTGTTCTAAATATTTTGTTTTGTTGATGATATTAGGTTGTTGTCTTCGCCCTCGCACGCTCAAAAAAAGTACTTAACATTACACTTTCCAATGTTTTTAAGGTATTCCCTAACGATTGTTAAGTTAATTTGTTGGACATGTAATATTTGGATTTATGTTATATTTCCTATGTGACCGGGATGTGGTCACTGAATTTTTTGGATTTATGTTATATTTCCTATGTGATCGGGATGTGGTCACTGAATTATTTTATTTATGTTATATTTCATTAGCACTACAAATGATAGAACAAACACAATTCAAATATCTTACAACAATACAAAGTCTTTAGCACTACAAATGATAGAACAAACACAATTCAAATATCTTACAACAATACAAAGTCATTAGCACTACAAATGATAGAACAAACACAATTCAAATATCTTACAACAATACAAGTTCATTAGCACTACAAATGAAAGACAGACACAAGATAAATATCTTACAACATAATCCCATTGAAATGACGTGGAATTTGACCCAATTCAAATCTATTCCCTGTTAGTTGGACACCTCCGGCACGTGTGTCCTTCCTTCTTACAAGTTGAACAATGGATTATTCGTTTTCCAGATTGCCAGTCCATACTATTTCGAAGCCGTCTTGATTGTGGTCGTCCCTGCTTTGCATCGCGTCGAAGCATATCATTTGGTTCAAATATTGGCACCCGACCATCCACATTCCAATAGTCCTCATGCTGCAATGGTTCAAAAGTCCCTGACCATGTTTTGTAGTATGACCCGAGAGTGTAAAATTGATCAACGTAACTACGACCATCGACATTCATGAATGCGCAACATGCGATTGCATGGGAACACGGCAAGTGATATGCGACCCATTTTCCACATGTGCATGTACGCTCATCAAATCTCACAATTTGAGTATTTCCACCTTTTTCACCACGACGTCCGGTTGTCACTTGAAACACTCCCCTGTTATTTACGTTGAACGGTCGAACATGGTGTGACCCAGCCTTTTTGGTGTTGTAGTTGTATCGACGATGGATCCTTTGGCTAAATTTGTATAGTGCATTAGGGTTATTAGTAACACCCCCTAATGCATTCATTGCAAACCCCAGTCTGCTGTGAAAGTATTCCACACAACGGTAGAAAGAAGTCTCAACAATAGCTGTTATTGGCATACCACGTGATCCTTTCATGACCCCATTAAAGACCTCAGATAAGTTCGTAGTCATAATACCATATCTATAACCACCATCATGCGCCAGTGTCCACTTCTTCTTATCTATATGCTCAAACCACTTGATGGCTTCTGGGTCAACTAAACGGATCAACTCTAAAGTATTTTTCAATTTTCTATCTTGGTGAGCACAACCAGCAACCCAGAACAGACGCTTCAAATCACTACCATGATGCTTCTTCAGAAAATTTGCTCTCATATGCCTCAAGCAATATCGATGATGCACATTTGGCCACCAAGTATCTTCTGCAACTGTAGCAAGAATGCCATTATGACGATCAGAAAGTAAGCATACCTCACGACCCTTGATAATATGTTGACAAACAAGGCGTAAAAACCAACTCCAGATAATATGGTCCTCTTTTTCAACAATAGCAAAAGCAAGAGGAACGATGCTGTCGTTGGCGTCAACACCCATAGCAATGAGTATCACCCCTTTATAACGTCCATGTAAGAACGTTCCATCAACAGACACGACAGGCCTACAATGAGTGAAAGCTTGAATACAAGGCCCGAATGCCCAGAAAACACGATCAAACTTTTTATATACACCAGGTGGAGGAGGATTATAATACTCAACAATAGTTCCAGGATTGTATTTCTGAATAGCACCTAGGACACGAGGTAACCGAGCATAAGATTCCTTCCAGTCTCCAAACACTGAGCCAATGGCCTTTTGTTTCCCACACCATGCCTTCTTGTAAGAAATTGTCCTACCGTATTTCTCATTTATATCTGCAATAATAACTTGAACATTCAAATCAGAATCAGCCTTGACCTTATGGAGAATATGCCGACCAATAAACTTAGCATCCAAGTTGGGGTGATCAAGACTAAGTCCAGAATACAAACAACAATGAGGGCCTCTATACTTGGTCACTTCCCAATATCCTATCTTCTTCTGACTCACACGAGCATAAAAAGGGCATGGATAGTCTTTCAACAAACACTCAATGGCCCACGTTCGGAGTGTGCTCTTTCTTACCTTAAAACGTCGATTGGAATGTATGTGATACTTCTTTATCTCATATTGCACCTCAATCTTCTTAGAAAATCGTATCCCTTTAGCCAATCCACCCTTCTCTCCATCCCATATCGGAAAACTACATTGATTATTAACAGCAATCACATCAACTTCTTCTCCAATATCATGATAAAGAGGATAGTCTGCTCTCTCATGCATTCGATTCTCTCTCCTTTCGTACGCTACTAAATCTGATTCAATCCCATCATTCGGCCTATCGTCACCCTCGCTAATCTCACTACCGGTGCTGTTTTCTTCATCATCATCATCATCATCATCAGGAAACAACAAACTATCTATTTGTGCATCATAGTCTTCATCATCTTCATCATCTTCATCTAAAACATCATCATCAACCGGAACATCCTCACGTGGCACTCGTCTACGACGCGGTCTCTGGTTACTTGGACCCTCGTCAGGCTCTCGGTTGTAACTCTGCGAATTATCATAGAATGTCTCTGTACTTGGACCCTCGTCAGGCTCTCGGTTGTAACTCTGCGAATTCACATAAAGTGTCTCTGCCTCTGCATAACGTTCATTCGTCTCTTGATTATAACCAATGTCAGTCCCACCCCCACGGATATCAAACACCTCAATAGCCTTCATGATAATATACAACTGCAAGTTACTCAACCCACCAAATTGAGCATTAACATCAAACATTACCGCCACACCATTATCGTTTTGGATGTGAAATGGAAAGTAATTTGCAATTCCATGGTCAAAGGAATGAGGAAACCTAAAAATAACTTCCAGCTGAAATCTTGTTCGATCTACCCCAATATGTTCATACAACTGATCAATCAACTCAGTGTAAGTCCATCTATGTATCGCTCTAAGACCAAATTTTGGTCCTTTTTCAAAAAGAGGACCATTAAATGGATCTTCATCATCCCCTCCCCAGTAGCACATGAAAATAAGCGGTAACCCACTCATCGATACCCTAGAACCCTAGAAAATGATAATAACAGTCAAAATCTTAAATTTATCATTTCTCTCTACAAATTCACTAAAAAACCTAAAATAAATAACATCAAACACAAAAATGACATATAGATAGAGATCTTGGTGTACCTTTTTGCTTGATCTGAGTATTTCAAGAAATGGATTTGCAAAATCCTCTCCTCTTTGCGTCCCTTCTTCTTTCTCTCTCTATTTTCAGACAAGATGGAGATATAATGAGCAGCACATACTGAAACCTTATCTTATTGTGTGGGTTTAATGTAATTCGCTACTTGAAAAAGCGAATTAACGTAATTCGCTACTGCAGGAAGCGAATTATCTTAACCTTAATTAACCCCGTAATGCAAAGCGCGCCTAATCTGGTCAAAGAGTAATTCGCTTTTGGCATTAGCGAATTACTTAATTCGCTTTTTCTAGAAGCGAATTACTTCAAAGTTGGTCATTTTGGTACATACTTTGAAAAAGGTGATACTTTGGTAAATACTTAGAAATAAGGGAATTATTTGAGAAAAAAATCATTTTGTTGCTATATCATAGGCAATTTGAAATTTGGATTATGATGCAATGTCGACACATGTCACAAGCTTATTGGATGGTGATGAGTAGAATTCCACATGGAATTATGACATGGAATTCCATGTGGCTTATTGTGGGATCTCATAAAAACTCTCCTATATTATATATATATATATATAGATTATTATATAGATAACCATCAGGCTTTAGCCTAGTGGCCAGAGCTCATGGCTTCCAACTTGGATGTCATGGGTTCGATCCCCCCTCCCCCCAGAAGTTAGAGATAAGTTTTTATCTCCCTAAGATTTGTCTCCTAGGCGCTTCTGCCGATGATTATGTATTGAGTTCAACTATGAATTAAATTTGAAAAAAAAAATTAAAGATTATTATATAGATTTTAGAGGCTACATTTTAGGATATTATAAAACCTGATACTAAATTTTAGGAATATTTATTAACTTTTGAATTATTTTGAATCAATATGTAGCATAAGCCTATTAGAGAATGCCACATGGAATTCCACGTCAGTGGTAGTGTTAAAGAGTATCAGTGCGTGTGTTAAAAAGTGTCAGTCCTAGTGTTAGAGTGTGTTAATCATGTGTTAATAGTCGCTACACTTTCAATAAAGTGTCAGTTATTTACAAAATTGTCACTGCGCATTTTCAAAACGTGTTTTCCTAATTTCTTAAAAAAAATACATTTTTTTTCTAAATTTTCTATGCAACAGAACAATCAATAAGGAAATCTACCGCAGAGAAATCCTTACGAACAAGCCCAAGAAGACTTGAAATATCACACACAAAGTTCAAAAATTGCAAAAGTGCAAATTTGATTAATAATAATAAAAAAAATGTGTTTGTGATTATATTAGATGAGTATTTTAAATCCCTATTTAATTCATTCAACAAAATAATTTCTAAAATACAACAAATTTCAATATAAGCATAAAATAGAATTTTAATGCTTAAAAATGACAATTATTTTGAACAAATTTTTTTATAGAAAAATAACAGTCAGACAGAATGTGTGGCATGATTTATTACAATTGAATACCAACAAGAAAGTCAAAAGCACAAGAAAAATGAAAATAGATCGACCTACAATAAACTTATCAGTTAAAATGATGATATAATTCCAATATTCTCATGGAATATATATGATTATATAACACAAAATCTTGGAAAAAACCTGTTTTACACTAACTTATTGTAAAACATGTTTTTAAGCCGGTGGAAAACTTGTAAATATTAGCTTGCGCAAAAAGCGGAGAACGCTGTGAGAGGCGCGGTGGCATTGATGTAAATAACTGGAACTTATGAAAACTCACCAGGCACTTTCAAAACTGTAGGAGGCATTTTTCAATATTACAGCAGGCATATTTTAACACTAGAGCAGGCACATGTTTTGACATACCTGCTGTTTTTTTTTTTTTCAAGTGCCAAAAAAAGTGTCTTCTCTAAGGTAAAAAAAATGCCTGCTTGAGTTTAAAACATGCCTGCTTGGGTTTTTTTTTTTTTCAAGTGCCAAAAAAGTGCATTCTCTAAGGTAAAAAAGTGTTTGCTTGAGTTTTAAAACATGTCTGCTGTTTTTTTTTTCAAGTGCCAAAAAAGTGTCTTCTCTAAGGTAAAAAAATGCCTGCTTGAGTTTTAAAACATGCCTGCTGGGTTTTTTTTTTTTTTCAAGTGCCAAAAAAAGTGCCTTCTCTAAGGTAAAAAAGTGCCTGCTGTGAAAGTTCCAAAAAAAATGTCTGCTGCAAAAATATTGGAAAGTGCCTCCTATATTGTCGAAAAGTGCCTGCCCAAAATCCTTCTATGTGGAAAACACGTTTTACACTAAGACTAGTGTAAAACGCGTTTTTCACAAGAACGACTCATTATATAATTATATATGGAGATCTTATTTATGTTACTACTCAAAAATCAAATTCAACGATATGTAATCCTCCAATTATGCCAATCTTTCATATCGCTATACTATTATCTGTATAAATAAGAAAAACAATAGCTATAAATTAGAGAAAAACACATGTTTTTCGTAATTGAGCCATCAATCCTACAATGAGGAACTTTTCTTTGTTCATAATCCTGATAATTGCCTTCTTCCATTTCTCTAATGCTTGTACTGTTTTTACTACCAGATGGAATATGACCATAGTCAATGGTATTCGAAATGATACAATAAGGGTCCACGTCAAATCAGGAGATGATGATCTCGGATCTCATAATTTGACATTTATGCAGCATTTTGATTGGTCGTTTTGTAATAGGCTCGATGGCCGCACTCTTTTCTATGCTTACTTTTTTTTGGGGTGCGAAACAAAAAGTTTTGATGTTTTCAACAATCACATAGCAAATGTATGTTCAGATGATCGGGGTGGTACGATATCTTGCTTTTGGGGTGTCCAGACTGATGGATTTTGGTTATCTAGGAGCAGTAAACATGATAGGCAGAAAATTAATGATTGGTAACATTAAATGTTTGGCCTTTTTGTGTTGGCAATCAATGGTTATATTTAACATATATAAAAATTACTATACTGTGTTTTGTGTTTCTTCATATGTTTATGTGTACTGTTTTTTCTCCAAATTTTTATTTAAATTAATGTCAGGAGCAAAAACGCTCACAAAATCTCAATTGACCGTCTTTATTTTGGTAATTTAATACTTGAACCCATAAAACAAACATTCAACTAAAGACTAACACTTATATTTGTGAGCATAATTTTGTAAACATTTTGTCCCTCTAATTAATACTCCTATTACTCTTTTTTTTTTTTTTTTTATTACAGGTGTGCGAATGTAACGAAAGTTCTTTAAGTGGTAAAATGATTCTATTTACCTATTTTTAATCCGTCTCATACTAAATACAATAAATAAGTAATAAAATAAAATGTAGCATATTTCTTTTTGTCAGTTCTAAAATTAAAAAAAAAACGCAAATTAAATAAGGATTGTGTCATAGTGCAATTCTATCATTGCACAAGCAATACACACACTAGAAATGCATATTATTTAAAGAGGTGGTCTCCCATGAGAACAAGGGGATCCGTCTCATGCATGAGACGGGTCGACCCTTGACACATGGGGCATGACCCGCCACGTGGCAGCCTCCCAGATGTCCAAATTTTTTATTTTTTTTTTAGTTTTTATATTATTTTTTCGGCTTTTCAGCCGTTCACCAAAAGTAATAGTTACCAAAAGTAACATTGTTCATAAGTAAACGTAACACCTGTTTTACAAAAACAAAAGCAAGTTTTACCTATTTTTTCAAATGTAATACTAACTATAATTACATGTAACCCAAAAAATATCTAAATGTAATTATCATTTATACTGAAATGTAATAATGCTTTTAAAAAAATGTAAAATATTGTGTATTTTGATTTAATTTTTTGAAAGAAGTAACATTTGAAAAGTAACAACTCATATATGAATGTAATTATTTGTACAAGTAAATGTAACATTTTAATAAAAGAAATTATAACATATTTCTATAGATAATGTAATACTTTACATGTAACACTAATCAAGTGTTTTTAGCTCTAAAAATGTAAATGGTTGAATTATTACTTTTTCTATACATATGTGTTACAATTATGTATAAACATTATTACATATAAGTAACACGTTCGTTACATTTTAGTTGTAATAAGTATTACTTTTGGCAAACGAAGAAAACATAGAAAAAAAACACTGTTACTTTTCTGTATATATGTATTACTTTTATGTATACAAACTGTTACTTTATATGAATACAGTCATTATATTAAGTTATAGTAACTATTACTTTTGACAAACCGAAAAAAAAAAAAAGCAAAAAAAAAAGCAAAAAATAATTTTGGGCCTATGAGAGGCTGCCACGTGGCAGGTTCCACCCCTGGGTCCTGGAGCCGGTTCGTGGGTCGGGCGGGCGGGTCAAAAACCGACCCGTCTCATGGAGGAGACGGATCATGCATGTGTGCACACAAGTTTTTGTCTTATTTAAAATGTTGACAAGTCAAATATGAGTGTATGACATGAGGCAGAAAGAATATTTCAGTCCAATTTGAAGGAATGAACCTTACAAAAATTCAGTTCAAAAAACACTTAAATTTCCTCTTGAATAAGAGCAAATCTGAAAAAATAAAAAATGCCATTCATTTTGAAATGGAAGCATTAATAAATACATAAAAAAAAATAAAAAATAGGTCTTTTAAAATTGAAGGGGCCTGAGCAGTGTTGCTCACCACGCACATGTTAAAAGCCGACCCTGTGTTTTGGATAAGCTTGCTTATATCTTGTTTAACTCATCCATGTCAAGGTGGTCATCCTCATCATCTTCAGGAACAATTTTTTAGTAGCTGGGGTTGAGGAATTTGGTTCGTTTGCCGCAGAATTTCCACTCCCTGATAGTCAAATCGATTTAGTTCAACGTAGCGAGCAATACACATGATTATATGCATGCAAAAATTAAAAATAAAATAAAAAATGTACCACACCGTCCCAATATAAATGTACTGATCAATCAAGAAAAAAATCTTTTATTTTAAAGAGATAGTTATATGTAAACGAATAAATCACACTTAAACAACTCAACAATAATGAAAAGTAGGGTCTGAAATATTTTTGCCCATCTCATTACATATTAAATCTTTTATTTTAAAGAGATAGTTATATGTAAACGAATAAATACATTACATCATTAAAAAGAGTTGGAGTTATACATTTTTGGGATTGGGACGGTGGTTTTTTTTTTTTTTTTTTCCATCCTAATTAATTCACTCAGTAATATAATTTCTAAAATACAACAAATTTCATACAAGCATAAAATGGAATTTTTCATGCTTAGAAATGACAATTACTTTGAACCAATTTCTTTTATAGAAGAAAATAAAAAAAGTCACACGGAATGTGTGGCATGATTAGTACATTCAATACCAACAAGAAAGCCCAAAGCAGAAGAAAATGATGAAAATATATCGACCTGCAATAAACTTATCAATTAAAAAAGATGATATAATTCCAATATTGGTCATGGAATATGATGATAATTATATGGAGATTTTATTATTATGTTACTACTCAAATAATCAAATTCAATGCTATGCAATCCTCCAAATTTGTTAATCTTTCGTATTCCTATAATATTATCAGCATATATAGGAGCAACACACAGTTATAAATTAAAAAAAAAACACACACACAAATGTTCACAGTTAAGCCATAAATCCTACAATGAGGAACTTTTCCTTGTTCATAATCCTGATAATTGCCTTCTTCCATTTGTCCAATGCTTGTATAGTTTTTTCTACAAGATGGAACATGACCATTGTCAATGGGATTCAGAATGATACTTACGGTCCACGTCAAATCGGGAGATAATGATCTCGGGTCTCGTAATATGACGTTTATGCAACATTTTGATTGGTCGTTTTGTGATAGGCTTGACAGACGTACGCTTTTCTATGCCTACTTTGTTTGGGGCGCGAAACAAAAAAGTTTTGATGTTTTCAACAACCATATAGCAAGTATTTGTTCACGTGCTCGGGGTGGTACGGTTCCTTGCTTTTGGGCTGTCCAGACGGATGGATTCTGGTTATTTAATGGCAGTAATAAGGATATGCAGAAAATTAATGATTGGTGATATTAGAAATGTTTCACCCTTTTGTGTGGCAATCAATGATTATACTACGTATTTAACATAAATAAAAAGTTGTACTATGTTTTGTTTTTCGTCACATGTGTTATGTGTGTGTTTTTTTCCACAAATTTTTATTTTGGGCAATGAAAAAAACACAAAATCTTGCTCACAAAAACTCAATTGACAGTCAGTTATTGATATTTAGATCACGGTTATTGATATTTACATCATTTAATACTTGAACCAACAATACAAACATCCAATCAATGATTAACACCTAGGACTGAGCAATGTTAGGGAACAAAATGCTCACAAAATTTTAGTCGGCAATCATTGATTAGGGTTGAAATCAATGAACAGTTTAAATTCAATCAATGAATGCCAACTGAGATTTTTGTACATTTTTTGTCTTTAATATTACTCGTTAAATTTTTATGAGCAAGATTTTAAATACTTTACGTATATCCCTAATATTACTCGTTAAATTTTTATTGATATTTACATCATTTAATACTTGAACAACAATACAAACATCCAATCAATGATTAACACCTAGGACTGAGCAATGTTAGGGAACAAAATGCTCACAAAATTTTAGTCGGCAATCATAGGTAAATTATGATTGAAATTCCAAATTATAGGTTTTTTTTAAAAAATAATTACTAAAACAACAACCCTAAAAACTTATTTACCAAAATAGCATTTTTTGGTAAAACCGGAAGTGGGAGTGCCGGTTTAGGGTTGAATCCGGAAGTCCCACTTCCGGTTTTGACCCTTTTATTTTAATTTTTTTTTTTTGCGAAATCTGATATTTATTTATTTTTTTTGAAACCGGAACTGAGACTTCCGGTTTTAATTTTTTTTTTTTTTTCGAAATAACAAAAAACATTAAAACTTGTTTACATAGGAAAGGGAGAAGGCATAGGGGGAAAAAAAAAAAAGAAGAAATAAATGATTATTATTTTCTTAGAATTTATGTATTGTGGTTTTATTTAGTGACCACATTCCGGTCACATAGGAAATAAATAAATAAATAAACTTGTTCACAAATTTCTGTAATATTTTAGAATTTTATGTATTGTGGTTTTTTTGACCTTTTGTTTTTTTTATTTTCGCGAAATCTGGGATTTTTTTTTTTTTTTTGCTTGAATCCGGAACTGAATACTGGCATTGGAAAACGTTGATTTTATAGGATAGAATAAACTTCTCCACAAATCCAACATTAATACATTCAAACACTTAGTGACCACATCCCGGTCACATAGGAAATAAATAATATATAAATCCAATTATTCAGTGACCACATTCCGGTCACATAGGAAATATATAATACATAAATCCAATTATTCAGTGACCACATCCAGTCACATAGTAAATATTACATAAGTCAAAATATTCAGTGACCACATCCCGGTCACATAGTTAATATTACATAAGTCCAAATATTCAGTGACCACATCCCGGTCACATAGGAAATCCGACATAAATCCAAATATTACATATCCAACAAATTACTCAACAATCCTTAGGGAATACCTTAAAAACATTGGAAAGTGTAATGTTAAGGACTTTTTTGAGCGTGAGACGGCGAAGACAACAACCTAATAGATCAACAAAACAAAACATTTAGAACAAAATGTTAAGGAAAATATCCTTAGGGAGTGTAATGTTAAGGAAAATATTTCATACCTGCTTAAGAATCAGAACAGCACCACACCTATGTCACTTCCATACTCACTTTCCTTAAGCACTTTGTCACCAATGGTAGCTTCAATTGTATCCGTAGGATCTTTCAAAGTCACAAAAAGAGAGCCATAATCACTTCGTGTGCACTCCTTGACAACAACAACAACCTAATAGACCAAAAAAAATAACGACCAATTATTTTTAAATATTAACCTTAACTATAAATAATATTAATATTATACCTGTTACACCCTGTCATATTTATGGCATTTCTCCTTGATCATTTTCAACGGATAATATGTACCCTCTGCAGTGAGATACTCCATTGCAGATAGCCAAGGTCTGCGCTGGAAATGTTCATCCTCCACCGGCTCTTCAATCGCTCTCCTTATGGACTCTTGTGTCGACATCGGGGGTCCCTGAGAGACATGAGCTTTTCCGGAGCGATGCCGACGCATCGCGGACTGTGCGACACCGGCGGGACCAGGTATAATATGAGGCGGTGGAGATTCTAACTCTCGTTCGATTTGAGAGAGATTAGATTGCGGATTAGAGGGTTGACCAGGATGACCAGGAAGAGGTCGTCCTCCAAGATACCAGCGGGGGAGCGATGGATCCATTTTGAAGATGAATTAGTTTTGAGGTCGAGGGGCGGAGGTTTGGATGGAAGAATAGAGGAGGGATGGATACGTTAGGTTGAGTTAACCGATCTTTTTAAAGAGAGATAAATGTATAAAACCGGGATTGGCAGTTCCGGTTTTGAGATTTTCGATAAGACCGGCATTGATAGTTCCGGTTTTGAGATTTCTGATAAAACCGGCATTCGCAGTTCCGGTTTTGAAAGTTCAGTTAATTAATGATAACTAAATTTCCATACTATTTTTTACAAAACCTAAAATAACAATAACACAAATTTTTAAATAGATAAAATAACAATATAGAAAGAAACATCGTCAGAGACTACATAAATAGTGACCACATCCCGGTCACATAAGATAAAAATCCCTCAAGGATGATCGGATGGGGTGTAAGTTGCAGGACGACGTGTTTCCCTCCTATTTGTTCTTCTAATGAAACGAGATAGTAATGATGATTGTTGTCGTGGTTGCTGTGATGACGATGAAGGAGTAGGGTCTATATGAGTACTACCACTCCCACTATAAGATGGAAACACTGAATGGAGGAATAGGAATACTACTACCAGCATATGGCTGAAATCCGAAGGAAGGCTCTGGAGTCTGAGGAACATTTCTTTGTGTGATGCCGCTCTGCCCACTTGGTAGATTGAAGTTACCAAAATTTTGCATCTGTGAATGTGGAAAACTGATTATAATCAAACATGTTCGCTAATCCTCCAATTCCCCCCTCTGCATTCCATTGTCCACGATATTCCGGTGGTGGTGGTGGTGGTGCTGAAAGATCCTCCTCTTCCTCCTCCTCCTCCTCCTCCTCCTCCTCCTCCTCCTCTTCTTCCTCCTCATCCTGTAACTGACTTCGCCTCTGTAACATACCTTGTCCATGATCTTACGGTGGTGGTGGTGGTGGTGGTGGGGGGGGTTAGCTTGGTGGGCATCTAGTCGTTGCACTTCCCGAATCGTTGTCAACGATTGTCGGATAATTGCACGGTTATACTCACAGTTGTTGGAGATGTATAGTTGTTGCAAGTTTTGAATCTGTTAAAGAAATAAGAAATATAATTATAGCAAATATAATTGTAAAAAAATGGAAAAAGCATTATATAATCTTACCAAACTCTCATAGGCAGTAGCATGTGTCATGTACCCCTCATTAACTCTATAGAGAGGATTTGGATGAACCTCCGAGTAATAGATCTGTACACATATCATATACTCATGAGAGTAATCCACATCCTCCAGACCATACACCCCATTAACGACCAATCATCACGTATGTTCCATATATCTATGAACTGGCGGTGTAAATCCATAAAGTTAGTCTTCGGCCGACCTCGTCGGTCAATCCGATGAAGTGCCTGACTAGTGTCACAATCCTCTGGGATACTCTGCAGCATACCGAACTGCCTCATAACACGATCTGGAAGGTGCCATTCCACCCTATCAAAGCAGATAAGGGGCGCCTTCGTCCTCCACACATGCTGTCCCTGGAAGCACTGATAATTTTGAGTAAAACCTAAGTATGGCTGCCAAACAACCTGATCCACGGTCAAAGAGCTGCAGCTGGTCTCGGTATCCATTCAGGTTGTGGGAGGTAATATGTGTACGGGACAACGGACTCCGCCACCTACATATATAGTAATTGACATAAAAATAATGATTAAAAAACTGAAAATATATTAAACAAGTCATAAGAAAAATAAAATCAATTTAAGTATACCTGCAACCAAATGGCAACGATCCATCCTGCTGGGGTATATCTAATTGCAGTCTCATAGGTCGTGTGCAAGACAACCTCTCCCATGCCCAGAGCTATAAGGAAAAATATTCACGTCACATAAACAACATGTGTTAATCCACTACTATCATGTCATTAAATATTATTGACATACCTGGACAATCGTCAAGAAACCAGCACAAGTTTTTGACTTGGGTTTTGTAGCTACACACAACCCCCTATATAGAAATGCCAATACTGCACTGCCCCAACTATAATCTCTGATCCCTTCCATATTCATCAGTAGTGGAAGGTAAATTAACTTCACGAGGTTATCACTTGAATCAGCCATAAGATTCGCTCCTAAGCATAGAAAAAATATATGCTCGGGCGTACCTCTCAACCAACCACCCTTCAGGGCGTGCGGGAAGTGCATAAAGTGAGGGAAGGCTTGTAGAATCCTTGCAACAGACAAGGAATTGGATTTCATTTCTGTGGGAGTTGGGTGTAATACCAAGTAAAGTTTGGCATAACGCAATCCACTCATCCTTAGACTTATAAGTTTCATCACTAATGACTGCATCTCCGTCTATAGGAAGTCCAGTTAGCATACCAATGTCCTCCAAAGTGATTGTCATCTCTCCAATGGGTAAATGAAATGTGTGCGTCTCCGGACGCCATCTCTCAACCAACGCCTCTATCAAATGCCAATCAATTTGGAAATGACCCAATTTGTGAACCCCATAAAATCCTGTATCATTTAACTTCTGCTCTATCCTCCAATCTAATATAGTTGGAAGCCTAGTTGAAGGTCTAATTCTTAATCGCTCAACTTCTTGACCATCCATATAAATTGTGATCGATGTAATGCCTATGAAGTCAATACTGATGTATCTATCGGCCCTGGATCAGCTAAAGGCTGCGCTGCGTATTGATTCATCTAAAACAGAGAATTTAGGGCCAATAAAAATCAAGATTTTGATTAAATACTCAACTTTGAGCAACCATAACTCATTCATCAATTTAAGTCCAAATAATACAATCAAATTTGAAAACATCCTATAGAAAGATTAATACAGAGTACAACAAAATTTGTTT
>JAOWBW010000084.1:0-70271 GCA_026119855.1 Campanula takesimana
TACGCATCCTAGATCGATCGCGATTGGCAGAAGTCTCGGTGTTTCTGTTTGCGAGAGATCCAGCATCTATTATTTTAGCATTTCCTAATATCTGCTTAGGATTCGTATGGTTGCAGAGACCTCGGCGCCTCTATGACATACGCATCCTAGATCGATCGCGATTGGCAGAAGCCTCGGCGTTTCTGTTTGCGAGAGATCCAGCATCTATTATTTTAGCGTGATCGGCAGAAACCTGGGCGTTTCTGGTCGAGTTCTTGTCCTATTATCCCTCTTGCTTCAAATGACTTCATTTCCTAACGAATGTTCGTTCTTCATACAGGATAGGGTCCGTAGGTTTATTATCCGCAGCAGAAGTTCGATGTCTCGTTTTATCCCCAGTATCTTCGAACTACGACCGGCTTGATTCCTCCGAGGATACGTAGGAAGCCTGAAAAGGTTCAGCCACCCGACCGCCTTGGTCATTTCCTATCCCCTCAGAACTACGACCGGCTTGATTCCTCCTAGGATACGTAGGAAACCTGAAAAGGTTCAACCATCTGATCGACGTGGTCATCTATCATCCCAGCAGATGCACTTTCCCCAGCAGAAGACGTTGCTCCCCATCAGAGGACAATCATTCTCAATTTCCCCATCAGATTTGAACTACGTTTGGCTTCATTCCCCCGCGGATACGTAGGTCGCCTGTCAAGGTTCAGCCGTTCCCTTACCTTTCATCTGTTTTGAAACTCATGTTTCAGACTGTTTTGAAACTCATGTTTCAGACGGATCTTCTTTTATCGTCGACCCCACATTGCCTTGCAAGAAGCGTCGCCGAGGAGCTACTGTTAGTACCCGACCTGAAAATGAGTTTAGTAGGACTTTCCCAAAAAATACAAGGACTTTATGGGAATTAGAAACCTTTGCAAAGACTTGTTCCGAATTCCCGAAATACCTCATTTATGACAAAATCTATCAAAATAGGTAATAAATGGTTTCCTTAAAACCATGCAGAAACCCTAGCTTGAAAATTAAGTCAGCCAGCAACGATGGCCACGCGGCCACATTCGCCCAAGCTCCAACCTTGGCCACGCGGCCAACGTCGCCGCGCCCTCCATATTGGCCACGCGGCCACATCCGCTCGGATGATCCTGACCGTCAGATCTCTCCATCAGTTTCCTATTTAAAGACCTCCCTTGCCTCATAATTGGGGGGATCCGATTTGAGAGCTCTTAAGGGACGATTTTTCTCCCAAATCAAGTCATTCAAGCCTCCAAAAAACACTCTCAAGAATCCAAGAAGATCCAAGGTTATTTCTTGCCAACAAAGGTAAGTTTTCTAACTTTTTCTTCATGTTCTTGCATTATTTTTAATGTAGATCTTTTATATTCATGTTCTTACATGTTTATTCATAGTTTCTTCATATGCTTTGCATGTTCATTCATATGTTCATAATATGTTCTTCGCATGTTCTTCGTGTTCATAGATTAAAACCTTATTTATGCTAATATTTAGGGTGGCGATCTTCATAATTACATGTTATTCATAGCCGATGATGATCTAGGGTTCATCAAACCGAGGATGATCTAGGAACTACTCCTAAACCCTAATCTTTAGGTAATTCCCCCCTCATTATGCATGATCCCGATTCTTCTGCCTATTCTAATTCTCTGCGAACTACGCTGACCTGAGCTTCTCACATTCAGAGGAACGTAGGCAATCTTCGGATCCGGGTCTAAATCACTAACACACTACTAACACATTCATCATGATAGAAAGACCGATCAATTCGTGAAATAGGAGTGATAACGTTCAATATCTTCCTTGTTGTAATTTGACCCCCGAACCCACTAAAATGCTTTTTTCAATGTTTTGGCTTTAATTAAAAACGGCGTGGCGATCTCATAATTTTAATGTTGCAATGAATATCTCAAATTCAAACACACGTATTCACAGATAGGCCGTTCTTACTCCACTTATAATCAATGGTGGCAACTCTAGGGCTACACTCAAGTTGAAAAGTTCTCCTTTGGCAAGAAGCATTCACTTCACTCTCAACAATGGCCCTAGCAAAGCCATATGCAACATTTGAAGCATCCTCAATTATTTTGGCACCCAAGGTCTCAAGAGGCTTCGCAATCTACAATCTTTTGGGCTACGACATTACAATAACCCGAGCAAAGGGCAATATTGGGGCTTTGCAATTGGAAATCTTTTGGGGAATGATACCCGAGCAATTCGGTATGGGGAGTGGTCTAAGCTTAAAGGGTCTCTCAGTACTTCACGTCAAGGTTTTCTGGTTTGAAAGAAGGACTCCGAAGTTATGAATGAATTTTATGATTCTTGTTAGAACTTACGACGAGGTTATGAAGAAAGTCTTAGAGAAAAGGAAAAAGATTCAATATGCTAAACTCTATCAAAACAGGGTTATAGTGGGAAATGCCTTGGCCAATCCCAATGTTTCTGCAATTCAGCACCCCCTTCTCCAAGATCAAAAACAAAAGTGCGGCTTTCGAGCTTCAGCACTAGTTGTATCCGAAGATCCGTCTTTAGTTCGACTCAAGGAAAACTCAAGCAAGCATACCCATTTAGGACCGTATCACACCAAAACCTTATCATCCGCGACCTCGACAAACACCACAAGGCATTACTGCATCTTTTAACATAAGTCCTCCGCCATTTGGTACCGACCACAATAATCTTCAGATCGGTACTAACAGTAGCCCCTCGGCGACGCTTCTTGAAAGGCATGGAGGGTCGTCGATTAGAAAGGAACTGATCTTAAACATGAATTCCACATCAAGGGAGAGAAGTAAACGGTGACCGGTTGGTCGAGTGGCTGAACCTTCGTCGGCTACCTACGTATCCAAGTGGAATCAAGCCGATCGTAGTTCGAGACTTACGGGGAAAGAAAGAAATCGTTCATCGCGGGGGATAGACAAACATCCGTCAAGCAATAAAGTCACATGGACCATACTGGGGAGAAATAAAAATAAATGAAACATCGTTTGAGCAATAAAGTCGTTGCAGATGGACCTTACAGGAACGAATCATCATAGAACAAATAAAGTCATTGCAGATGGACTTTACTTGGGGAAAGAGATAAAAAAAGGAAGAAACCAAAAAGAAACGAGATATCATCTTTCCGCTTGAGATCGACAACACTCGTGAAGCAATAAAGTCGTTACAAATGGACTTTATTAGGGAAAGGAAAAAAGGAAAAAGAAACGAGATATCGTCTTTCTGCTGAGATCGACAAACACTCGTGAAGCGATAAAGTCGTTGCAAATGGAATTTATCGGGGAAAGGAGGGAAGGCCATACGCACGGTTCGACAAGAAGTTTAAAGAATCAAGAACAGAAATAGGGATGAATTCTAACTTCCTATAGAGCGTACAGAATCGCAATAATTCTTGATAATCCATGGTACTTGACAAGTGCAGTTCCTCAGCATCGCAGAATCTGGTAACCGGTAACGCTGATTGTTCCTCGGGACACAAGTGCCTCAAGCTCGCACGGGCTACGCTTAATAACTTTCTCAATATGAAGGGTTTTTGGATGCATCCCACCTTCAATTATAATCTTTTGGTTTATGGATGATCTGACCTCCAATTATAAATTTATTTAGTTATTTAAGGATTTTACGACGGTTTCCTTAATCCGCCTTGGGTTTATGGATGTATCCGATTGCCAATCATAATTTTAGGGTTTAAGGACGTTCCCAGCCTTTAATTATGGATTGTTTTGGTAGTTTTTATGGTCTTCCGGACCAAATAAATTTCTCTCAAATAGGAAGGGTTTAAGGACGTTTCCAGCTTCCACTATAATCTATAGGGTTTAAGGACGCTCCTAACCTTTTAATCATAGGTTGATTTTAGTTATTTAAGGATTTTAATACGGTTTCCTTAATCTGCCTTCGGGTTTATGGATGTATCCGACCGCCAATCATAATTTTAGGGTTTAAGGATGTTCCCGCCTTTAATTATGGATTGTTTTGGTATTTTTACGTGTCTTCCAGGCCAAATTTGGTTAATTTACGCGGTCTTCTGGACCGTTTTCATTAAGTTTTGTGATTTACGCGGTCTTCCGGACCGGTTTTGTGTATTTGCTTTGGTAAGATACCCTTTTGTTTAGGTTTTAGGCATTGAGAAGTTTGAGTGAAATTACCTATAGTCTAGGGTTTGAGCTTTGATGTTGATGTTAGAGAGATTTTGGATGTGAATTTCCAACGTGTGGGGTGTTTAAGTGAATTTTGTAGAGGTTTAGTTGTATTTTACCCATAGTTTGGGATTAAATGAATCTTATGTAGATTGCAAAGAGTTTTAACTTGTAGACTACCAAGTTTGGGGTTTACTTGCATTTTACTTTGATTGTAAAGATTTTGATGGTAAATTACCCAAGTTCGGGGTTTATGTTAATTCTTGTTGATTGTAAGAGTTGTAATTGTAAGTTACCCAAGTTTGGGGTTTTAAATATTAACCGTAGAGGTTTTAATTGTGAATTGCTCTTAGACTTGATTGTGAGTTATTTTGGAGCGAGGGACTTGATTGGATTTACTTGATTGAAGGGTTTGATTGTTGATTACTTCGAACGAGAAGGTTTGATTGTTAATTAGTTCGAGCGAGAAGGTTTGATTGTTAATTACTTCGAACGAGAAGGTTGATTTGTTAATCACTTCGAACGAGAAGGTTTGATTTGTTAATTACTTCGAACGAGAAGGTTTGATTGTTAATTACTTCGAACGAGAAGGTTTGATTGTGAGTTACCCAAAGTTGCGGGGTTTGGTAATTGATTTTGTACTTAGGGTTTAATGACCTTAAATTGGGGTTTTCATGAAACTTGTAGATTTTGACCCAAGTTGATTGATTTATTTGTGGTATGTATAATGTATTGATCTTGGTGGTTTTGTTAAAAACACAATTTGTGTTAAGTAATTTTTGGGTCTGAAAATGTTGTAATTTTTGACTGATCTTGCACTTGGTTGACTTTTTTTAAAAGTGCCTTTTGTGTTGCTTGACTTTTGTTAGAGTGTAATTTACATTATTGTTTCGTTGAGAAGGCTTATTTGGATGAAGTTACATTTTTGTCCGTTAATTATTGAAATGTTTCGGACTTGTTCAGAGTTGACTTGGATTTGTTTTGAGTTGACTAGTATTGTCCTAGGAAGACTAGGGTTTTGATTGTGAGATATTTATAGTATTTGATAAAGTATTCGCTTGGGAATTTTGGGATTCTCCTAACGCAAAAGTCCATATATGAGCATGCATCATAAAGTAAATTGCTAGATTGATTGCATACCTTTACTGTGTATACCTGTCTGTGTTTGAAGGTTGTATTGCCATCTTTGAAGTTGAAGGGCTCGTGTAGTGTTGTGCATAGCTTGCAGGAGAAAGACTCCAAAGACCGTTCATGGCTTGTCTGGGTTTGACTTTACCTATTCCAAGAGCGGGTATGATGTATGTTGGGCGGCCATAGGAGGCAGTATGAGGAGATGTCGATGGCTCTTTGAGGCCGGAGGTGGTGATGTAGAGGTAACTTCCCATCTTTGCTAATTTCGGTACTACGGCGATGATTGCGCTGTTGAGATGCCCAGTGGACTTGGATGTAGTGAGCAGACTTGTTTGATGGGTTGACGGAGTTGTACCGTGCTCTAGATCGGAGTTGTAGAGCGCATTTGTGCTTGAGGCAATAGGCCAGTGGAGGTTGTTGGTTGGACATGGCAGAGGTGCATTTTACTTGATTGAGAAGGTAGGTCCCTAGGATGGAGTAGGTAGTGTCTACTTGGTTCCGGTGGATCCTCTGTGGTCCATGACTTGTTTCAACATCTTTGTCTGACTGGGTTAGGTTTACCAAGGGCTTTGATGCTAGACAATCTGTTGTAGGGGGGCCTCGTATGGTGACTTTGTTGGGATGCGCCTGGGGCTCACGCGCTGTGATAGAAGAGAAGCTGTGGAGATGTGGCCGTGGTATATTGAGTTGTGACACCGGGCTCGGCAGGTCCCTACATTTTTGGATCCCCTCTGTACGATCAATGTAGATGGTGATGATGACCCTCAGTGGTGCAGCATGAGAAGAGTGAGATAGTTCTGGAGTTTCGGATCCTGGCGAGTCATGTCAGTGTATGTACCTTACCTTTTCTTTTATCCCACTTCTGTCTTTAGTAATCCTCTAGTTAGGACTATGTTGACACACTTGTGTTGTCCTTGTCTAGGTGACTCCTCGCATATGAGACTATGACATGTCGTGAGGCCGCCTACGATCGGTGATTCAGAGTTTACACAAGAAGTTGACGAAGTGTCTTCTCAAGGTGGCAGAATGCGGTGGTTCTCCTCCTTTCAGTGATGACGATGATGCTCCAGGCGGACCTCCTCGAAAGAGGTCTTGAGGTGATGCTAGTGGATCGGCTTCTTAGTTCCTGCATTTTGTTAGCGTAGAGCACATACAGTAGCATAATATATATTGATGGATGACTGTATAAAATTTATGTACTATGTAGCATGTAGAATGTATATAGCATGTAAAAGCATGTAAACAACGTGTAGCACGTAGAGTAGTAAGTAGCACGTAAATAACATGTAAACAATCTAGGAGCGTATTGCACAGGCTAAGGGTACCCTGGTTGAGTTGAGGGCGGCTGCCTAGGGGAGATTTAGGGCTTTAGACCTATGGGAGGCGAGATGTAGGACTCAAGGGTAGCCTAAGGTGTAGGACCGAGTCAGTTAGGACATCACGGAGATGAGATGAAAGATATTTTGTAAATTGGTGGAGACCGAGTGTGCGGATTTATTAACAATGCGTCGTGATAGAAAACGCTTTTGAAAATGTAAAGATGCCTTATAATTAATTACAGTCTAATTAATTCAAGAACTCGTCCTTCGTTAGGTTTGTTGATTAGGGTAGCCTTTAGGGTGACTGAGATTTTATCGGGTTGCCGGTGATTTCTGAGTAGCCAGGGAGTTGACCTAATTTCGTAGGAGAAGCCCCAGTTTGTTGAGGGTATAAGGTGGGGAAGCTACATCCTTTAGACGCACCCTATTTTTTCTTTAGACCGCCCTTGCGGGTTTTCAGTTTAGGTAGGTATATTCTTTTAGCGTCGATGTTTTTTTTAGAAGGACTCAAATAAGAAAAAACAGAATTGTACAAACGACTTGCAGGAGCCTTTTCGTTATAGTGAGAGAAGAGAGAGAGAGAGAAACAAGAGAGGGAGTTCTCATATTTAGACCTTACAGGAAGTATGTGTATAAAAGGAAGGAAGCCCCTGCTTGACAGAAAGTAAGTGTTTAGCTCTTTCCTAGATTGTAGAATAGAAGACTTGTCGAGAAGTTTGAAAATTGTTATTCAGAATTGTCTTTTGATTGCTCGAGAATGGACCTCGTTGATTAGGTACGTATCTTATGATTATGTTTTAGACAAGTAGTCTCGAAATAATAAACGCCTTGATTAATTGAGAAAGATAATAGAAATTATAGTGAATGGGGAAGAGAGAAAAGAATGAAAGTTGGCTCGAGGTGGGTTTGCGTATATTTTTGTGGACTGGACCAGGGGGTTTCCTACGTTCCTCTTGGTGTGAGAGGCTCAGGTCCGCGTAGTTCGAGGATGATCCGGTTGATGATGATACCGGTATTGAGTGGTGGTTTGCTCCATCGTTGCTTGTTGCTTTGGACTGCTTCGTTTGTAGTTGCTGCTTTGGACCGCTGCCGTCGAGTTGAGTTGAACTCCTTTGAAGAGGAAGAAAATTAGAATATAAGAAGTGAAAAGAAAGTGGGACTTTTACTTTTCCTATGATGATAGCCCCTTCTATTTTTCTTTGCTTTGATCTATTCTTTGTGCACACCCTTATTTTTGCCTAGGCCGCCCTTGCGGGTTTTCAACCTAGCGGCTTCTTTTTTTTGTGCATTTGCTCTAATTTTTGCCTAAGTCGCCCGTTGTGGGTTTCGACCTAGCGAGCCTTTTTATTTTATATATATATATACATATGAAACGTGGGGTAAGATGAGCCCCTAGTTCGCCGCTTTCGCCTTTGGGAGGTAGAACTCGTGGAGGGGGTTTGAATAGCCCTTGCATTTCGTTGACATCTTCGAGGAGGATGGGCAGCCTCAGTGCATCGTCATGGGAACGGATGGCTTTTATGATTGTGCGGACGCTTCTTCGATGGTGAGCAGTTCTGCAGTCATGTCTTCTTCATGGGAAGATGGAAGTGTATATGAGGAGTATTAAGGTGGGTGTACACAGTGGGTGTACATGAGGGATATATTATGGAGGGTGCACACAGTGGGTGTACACGAGGGGGAGTATATGGAGGGTGCACACAGTGGGTATACACGAGGGAAATATATGTGGAGGGTGCTCACAGTGGGTACACTAGGAGAGTATATGGAGGGTGCACATAGTGGGTGTACACGAGGGAAATATATGTGGAGGTGCACACAGTGGTGTACACTAGGAGAGTATATGGAGGGTGCACACAGTGGGTGTACACGAGGGGAATATATGTATATAGAGTGTGCACAGTGGGTGTACACGAGTGGAGTATATGGAGGGTGCACACAGTGGGTGTACATGAGTTTTATATGAGGGTAGGTATAGAGAGTGTATATAGAAAAGAGGAAACAATTCGATTGACCAAAGCGTTTGTTATTTTGAGACTAATTGTTTGTTAAGTTATGTATGATGGTTTGTGGCTCCATTTACCTTTTAATGAGTCTTCATTAACAAAATATTTGGGATTAATTCGTCATACAAAGATATAGCAATCAATTGTCAATTAAGATTAATAAAATTTTGAATGGAGTTGCTATATATGCAAGATTATGTCTCAAGTCTAGAGAGAAAAGAAATAAAGACACTTTTATTAAAAGACTCGAATTAACTAGTCCGAGGTGGACTTCAACAATCTAACTAATGTCCAATGTAGATTTGCTAGTAAAAATAAAAGACTGATGTCCGAAGTGGACTTTGACTAAAAGACTCTCTAGAACCTACAAAGACTGAAAGACACTTTTTTATTTTTTTTATTTTTTCGAAGGAGTAGCCCCGGTGTAGACTTTGCTCACGCCCATTTGTTTCCTTGGCGGATGATGGCTCCACTATCAATGAGGCCTTTGGATCTTCCTTTTCAGTTGGATGCAGTTCTCAGTGTCATGCCTAACGTATTGGTGATACTTGCAGTATTTTGAGGGATCCAAGTTTGTCTTCTATTGATCGGTTTGAAGTCGAGGATAGGAGATAACTTGCCGGCTTGAACCATACTTTTGAAGCATTCGTCCAATGGCATACCCAAATCATCGAACTCGCGCTCGTGTTTCTTGTCAGGCACCAACTTGGAGGGTGGTTTAGTCCCGGTATTCCTTGCTGATGAGTAGTTTAGGAGAGGTATCTCACTGGGGAAAGTCTTTGGCGACCCATACATTTGATGAGCGTATGGATGTCGAAACTGAGCAGGAGGGAGAGTGCGGTTGAGGTACTCGTAGATGCCATAGATATCAGACCAGAGATGTTCCTCGGTGTCCTTTAGAGCTTTGTATACCACCTTCTGGAAGCGGTCTGTTCGTTTGAGGAGAACAGTCTCAAAGAATGCTTCTTGTTCATCAAAAAGAGTTCGGGAGAGAGTTGCTTGCTCCTTGAAGATAGGCTCATAGTGGGCCGCTTGCTTGTCGAGGATAGTCTCGTAGAAGGCTTTCTGATTGTTGAGAAAAGTGTTAAGATGGACCGCTTGCTTGTCGAGGATGGCGTTGAAGTGGGCCATTTCCTCATTGAGAGTGGTGTGGGGTGGAGAGTTGTCTCGAGCTCTTGGGTGGTAGCTTCGGTTGTGACTGTGTTGATCCCTTCGGCAGACATGATGCAGGATTCTGTAATTGTTGGTGGAGAAGTTAAGTATTTGAATTGAATTAGATTTAAAATTAACGACAAGGCATCATTTATAAAATATTTTTTTTAAAAAGACTCGATCTCCGTATTTTCGAAATGTTCTTTGAATGAAAAGACTAAAAGTTTGACCAGGCCGGTAGCTGCCCACGTTCCCCTTACTATGCGGGAGAGGTCCCACACAATGAGAGGCTCAGGTCACCGTAGTTCGGGTTAAGTAAAACAAGTGGGAGAGTGACCGCAAGAGGTCAGTTATTTTGAAAATATAAGTATTAGAAGATGACCGTAGAGGTCTAAAAGTAAGGGAGATGACTCGGTCCTTGGTTAGGTATAGGTGGATGGACCTAGGTAAGGTGGCTTTTTTACTTGAAGTCGGGTGAGTTTTGACATGGGTAGGCTAAGAGGTAGGTCGTTTAAAATTAGTTAGCTTGACTAAAGGTAGGGTCAAGATGAAAGATTGACCTAGATTGGTCAAGGTGGCGGTTTGACCTAGATGGGTCGAGGACAGATTGCCTTAGACGGGTTGGAAACGGATTGACCTAGACGGGTCGGAGACGGGTTGACCTAGATGGGTCGGAGACGGGTTAACCTAAGTTGGTTGAGGTAGGGTTGACCTAAGCGAGTCGAGATATTGGTGGATTGACCTAGATGGGTCAAAGATAGGTTAACCTAAGTTGGTTGAGGTAGGGTCGACCTAAGAGAGTCGAAGTTGACTTAGGAGGTCAAAGGTTGATCTACATGGGTCTAGAGTAAACTAGGTTAACCTAGGCGAGTTAAAATTTGACTAGAATTGATCTAAGGTAGACTAGGTTGACCTAGACGGGTCGAGTGGTAGGTCGGTTGACCAAAGTTGGCCAAAGTTTGACCTAGACGGGATGGCATTGAGTAATTTGACCTAGGAAGGTCAGAGGTTAACTAGGGTTGACCTAAACAGGTCTAAGGTTTGACTAGAGTTGATCTAAGGTAGACTAGGTTGACCTAGGCGGGTCGAAGGTTGACTAGAGTTGATCTAGGGTAGACTAGGTTTACCTAGACGGGTCTAAGGTTTGACTAGAGTTGATCTAGGGTAGACTAGGTTGACCTAGACGGGTCTAAGGTTTGACTAGAGTTGATCTAGGGTAGACTAGGTTGACCTAGACGGGTCTAAGGTTTGACTAGAGTTGATCTAGGGTAGACTCACGCAACATGATGAATGATTTTAGTTAAGATTATGCTTACTTGTTTTGATAAGTTTTCTTAACTCGATCAAAGTGCATGGTTTAGAAATGAACAAGGATTAACCTCGACCGCTTCAAAAGTGAAAACGGTGAGTTAGATAGCCCGGGTGCCACGAAGATAGAGGCGACAGGATCACCAAAATCTATGCACTTAGCGGAGTATCCAGTAGGGTGTGCAGTGTGACACAGACTAGTGGTAGTGTGCCATTTGATTACGTATTTTAGGAATGATATGCAATGCAGGAGAGAAGTCTACTAGCATAACAATTCATAGTAACAGTATTTAAGCATGAATCAAACAGAATTAGAGTAGATCTAGAACATTTAAAGCATGCTATAAACACATAAAACCTGCAAGAAATCATTAGAATCAGATTGCAGATAAGGGGAGCCGTACGGCTTGACAGCCGGCGTACGGGGGAAAGGGAGGCATGCGGTGCTTAACTACAGAAAGGACAGAAATTACAGAAGTGCAGTTTTTTGAAGAAAAAGAATGCGGGGGCAGTTAGAACACACACAAAATCGTGAAGTTAATGAAAGTTAGATCCACTTAAGTTTTGAAAAAAGGTTTGTTCGAAAACAAGTCCCCAGCATAATAATGTATGATAAGACTTAGATCTAGTATTATAACAAGAACATCATGAATACATATGAATGAACACATAAACATGCTACCCTAGTTATAGCATAAATTATGAATCTAGACTAAGAATATGAAGAACGCATGAAGAACATATGAATATAGATGTATAGACATAATGAAAACATGCATAAAATAGATCTATCCTAAGAACATAATAAGAAAAGTAAGAGGACTTACCTTGATCGGTAAGAACTATGATTGAAGCTTCTTGAAGATTCGAAGAGGCTTCGAGGGTGCCCAAAAAGCTTAAACTAAGAGTTTTCCCGTCAGTTTTGACTCTGAAACTCGTAGAATGAATTGTCTGTCTATTCCTGGGGCTGGAGGCACCTATTTATAGGGGATTTGGGCCAGCAGAAGTGGCCGCGTGGAAACTCCATGACTGGCTGCGTGGCCAGTCTTTCCGGATCGCATGGTTATCTAGATCTCCGTGAATCCTTATCAGTTTATTCTCGGGATCAGGTCATTATCCTGATAGAATTTGACCTAGAACTGATTTTGTCCAACTAGAACTCTGGAAAGCTGTCGGATAGGTCCCTGTCAGGTTTTTATTACCTAAAAGATCCTTAGAGATATCTAAAGGTCTAGGAAGTCCTAAATCTTCAGATCGGGTACTAACAGATACCTCATGAGATGATATCCGACAATGGTACACACTTTGAGAAAGAATGTGACCAACTGCTTGCAAAGTATAAGATAGAGAGACATCAGTCATCACCGTACCGACCACAGACCAATGGAGCAGTCGAAGCTGCTAACAAAACCATAGAGACCATCATTAGAAAAATGGTTAAAACTGGCAGAGACTGGCCCGACAAGCTACCTTTTGCACTCTGGGGCTACCGTACTTCAATCCGTACCGCTACCGGCGAAACTCTATACGCCCTAGCCTATGGGATGGAAGCAGTGTTACCAATCGAATTAGAAGTGCCATCAGTAAGGGTTCTCCTAGAAAACCAAGTGAATGAAGTCGCATGGTTGAACAGCCGTTACGAACAACTAGCCCTGCTAGATGGACGACGACTTCGAGCCGCCGAGCATATCCAAGCATATCAACGGAGAATGGCCTGAGCATTCAATAAGAAAGTCAAATCCAGAAACATCAAAGAAGGGGACCTTGTCGTACGCGAACATCGTCCCAGAACATTCAACCCTATAGGAAAGTGGGGACCAAGATGGATAGGCCCTTACATAGTCAAGAAGATCTTCTCCGGAGGAGCGGTAAAACTCGCAGACCTAGATGGGGACCAACTTCCGAAGCCCGTCAACATAGACAAGCTGAAGAAGTACTACTCGTAGCTCCGTCCCCTATGTCAAAAATAATATAATAATAAAGGCACGAGAAAAGAAGCCCGCTAGATTGAAAACCTGAAAGGGCGGTCTAGGCAAAAATCAGGGTGTGCATTAAAAAAAATAGGGGACAGTCTCGTACGAGACACCTATGTCTCGTACGAGACATGTCAGTCAGCAGACATATTTTCCCTTTCCTTAACAAGAACTACGATGACCTGAGCTCCTTATTAAATTGATGTAAAAGGAGAACGTAGGCAGCCTTTTGGTCCGATCTATTCAATAAATAAACCAAAATCTTGTTTTCTTATTAACTGAATGCATTTCAAGAAAGCAATAGGAAAATTTCTAACATGAATACAAACTTGCAAAAGAAAATAAATAAAATACTAAAAATCTAAACATTAGTATATCTAGGCAATCTCCCGATACTCCTAAAGATTTATTTCTTCCTTGACTTAGTAGGGGCTTGACCACGGTCCGCCTTGTCATTCCTTTTCCTCTTATGCAAAGGTATCTCGAAACCGGCAGGAACGTCAAGTCTACTGAATACCGAGGGAGTCAATCTTCCAAACACATGAGGCCTGTCAAGAGCCTAAAATTTACCAGGAAGCCCATTCGCCCTCTTCTCGTAAAAGTCACTATCCAGAAAGTCTTGGGTGGCATCTACTCTGACATTAGAAGGATCCTCCTTAGCTTCCTTCTTCCTCAAATTCAAGCTAGGCTCGAATTGGTCCCCCAACAGAGAGCGGCGAATCTCATCAATACCCTCGACACTGGGATGGAGTCCTTTCATGGACCAATCTAAATATTTATCCGACAAATAGATGCTCCCTCCATCATAACGAATATTGGTCCAACGATCCATAGTGGTGGCTTTCCCCCAAGCACGAGCCAAGCTCGTAGAGAATTCTGAGTCCAGGAAAGAAATGTCTTGAGGCTGCCCCCTAACGCGAAAGTGTCCTGCTGTTGACCGAATTGTTGCATCACCCTTCGAGCGAAGTAAAAAGAAGAATCTCTCAAATCCGAAAGGACGACTCTGTCGTATCCAAGGGTATTAGCTACGAACCGCTTCACCTTCCAAAAGGATGGGCACCAAGCAATATCATCAGTCTCCGCTTTGGCAAAAAGAAGGGCCCACTCCTCAATGCTGAGACCCTTCACCAATAGTCTCCACCTATGGAAAGTATAAGGAGAATACTCGGTCGGAGAGTCCAACAGTTTAAAATGTTCTCTGAGCCAAATAGTCAACAATAAAGGACTTCCCCAAGTCATAGAGCCGGTTCGGTGTAGCTCATCAAGACCATGCAGGGTCTCCCCTAAGATAAGAGGAACAATGTTGAAGGCCCGTCCTCTAGCTTACAGAACGATGTCCACGAGCTCCGTATCCGCCATGCCGCACTTGCTCATGAAAAGCACGCTTCGTAATAAGCACAATGCCAAGAGGCAACATTGGGAATCCACCCCGTGACCACGAGTCACCCGGACTTTAAATCTCCTAGGCAAAGCGTGGAGATCAACATGGCGGTTATGAATATAACTCTGCGCCTCAGGAAGGCCTATACTCAATAAATCCCTGAGAGACTCCACCGGTACCTTGTCATACTTGGGCACCGCAATCACCCCCGTCAATGGCATATCCAGGATAGCCGCCATCTCCTATACAGTGAGGACCATCTCATTAAGTGAAAAGTTGAACAGATGAGTCGAAGGATCCCAAAAACGTGCAACTCCCTTTAAAAAGTCCCAATCCGGTTTTAGGTTCTTCAAGGTGAAAAGAATCTTAAAACCGAACATCTCTATGAATCTTCCTTGACGAGCCTTGTAAAACGAGCGAAAGAACATTGCTAGGTCATTCTTGTAGCACTCCACTAATTCCGAGTCCAAGGAGAACTCATCAACAATTATTAATAAAGGGACGGACTTGCTTGGGGCAATTGGGAGAAAAACGTTGAGAATTTTACTTCAAAAGAAAAGTTCCCAGAACTGATCTAAGGCTGCATGGTATTCTAGGATGGACTAGAGGTGTTTATATACAAGTTCAGACACCAAATCCTTGAGGAAAAAGGAGAAACAGCCGTAGACTCAAAGGATGACTCGTACGAGACATCGATGTCTCGTACGAGGCGTCTCCCAATTCAGATGACAGAAACTCTGCTCAAATCTCAGGTTTCCCAATGAGTCAAAACATTCCTCAAACACCTCAGAAATGCACTCGAAACAGTTCATACATCACACACAAATGACCCAACACGAATCCATCTCATAAAAATACCCCTCGGTTGGCCAACCGGATGTGAATCAATTCATTACACAGTCAGAAATAAAAACTAAAATTAACAAAAGTATTGTGTGTTAGAGTTAGGAGTTAACTGTTGCATAGGTACAAACCAAAGAAAGAGAAATTGTCTTCGCCTACGCTGAGGCAATAAATACATCATCAACAAAAGAGGGGACAAAGGGGATCCTATCCACCCGGGCATCAAAAGGAAGGAGACGTCGCCACCGCCACGTGATCATTCATCGGTCTGAGGTCTCTTCCCACAAGAAGCCGACTCTGCTGTCTGGCGAGCCAATCGGCCTAAGAGTCTGACGGTCTCTCTCTTTACCCTCTTGGCATAGGCCATGAACTGGGCAAGCCATTCTGTGACCTCTCTATACTCAGCAATAGGCACCTGTTGAGAAGAAACAAGTAGGGATGTCAAAAATCTTCAGATAAATGATAAACGGAAAAATGAAATGATGGAATGACGGAAATGATGGAAGAAAGGTCATAAACCATACCATGGTCGCGTCAGCAGGAGGTACGAGTCCCTCAGGCATATCATAATCGGGGGAAGGTCCTCGGTGCTCTCTATTCCCTCATCCATGCTTTAGGTAAATGAAGCCAGTCCGAGCTGCGGATGGAAAGGGACATGAACAACTCCCCGGGCCTGAGCCTGGTCACCCTCCTGAATCAATCGAGGCATGAGACGAGTAAGAAAGTCCTGATAATCAGCCTCAAGATGCATGTGGTCAAAGGTGTCCTGATCGATAATAAGCTCCTCTCTCTCCTCATCCTCAAAAGTATGAGAGCTAAGCATATAAGCCGGTGGATCCAGAGGGACGGTGAGATCAAGCCTACCACCATTATGCTGACGAGAGACTCGTTCTCCCATGTAAAAACATCCCCCACCGAGGCCAATCATCAGTAATCTCATACCAGAATACCCATAAGCCTGATGAATCTCTAAACTCCTCCAAGGGAAGAGAGCAGTGTGAACATCAGGAACAACGGTCTGCTCATCAAGGTACCGCCTCATCTCCTTTATAGGCAAGTCTGCCCCCTCATTCTGCTCATCATGGGTATCCCAGTTGGCCCTACGCCACCTCAATGTGTCCGGAAATATGGCAGCATTATCCCGGAGTTTAAAACTGAAGAGTCTCAACATAGTGTAACCCAAAGCTTGCAAATGGGAGAGACACACAAAAATGTCAACATATAATGGCTAAGTGAGAATGCTACCAAGACTGAAACTAAACTGGGGCTGAAATAAAAAGAGGAATGCAGTGGAGAATGAGTATCATACCTCCCAAGCATGGCTGTAGCCACCCAAGCCAGCATTCGCCCGATCCCGCGAACTCTCATCCATAGCCACGTAACAGTGAGTCAAGCCGGCTAGACCCCAACTAGAATCGGTCACATGCTGAATGTCCCTCAAAACGATCAAAAGAGTAAACAAGGCAGTCAACGCATGATTAGCAAAAAATCATTTCAGAGAAAGCCCACCACAGAAAACCACGGACAGCTACAATACGGGTGCCGAGATGACCCATCTGACCGACATTGGCAGCAGCTTAAGCATCCACCTTATCCCTCAAGGCTTTGAGAGGGATGCCCCTGCCTGAGGTACGCACTGTGAAGCCCAACAGCCGCCTCATGTCATCACTACTAGGGAGGAAGTCAGGATTCACCTCGATCGGCTAACCGGTGATAGAGAGCCCGGTGATAGCATGAAAATTAGTAGGGGTCATGGTAAACTCACCCCACCACATATGCATATTATGGGTGCTATCCCACCAGTGCTCCCTGATGACCTAGAGCACATGGGTGTTTCTCCTCTTACCCACCAAGCCATTAAAGAAAGGCCTGAGTCCCATATTCTCAATCTCGTCTTTCAACTCCGCATCTAGAGTTGCCCACCTCTCGGCAACTGCCCGCATACTGCCCCTGCAGTTGTTAATCACTCTGAATGACTGCAAGCAACAAAGACAAAAGAGACAGATGTCAGAAAAGTGGTAAAATCCTCATTTAAGCATTTTACCCGAAAAATCGCAGAATTGCCTAGAACAACAGTTGAAATCATGTACTACTATACTACAATGATTTTCAACATCAACAAGGGAAAAATCCCATCAAAAGATCAGCCATGCATGATAAACCCTAGCAGCGATGATTCCAGGCAAAAATTGACAAAAGTCAAATTACGAAGGCACCCAATTGAGACATGCAACAGCGAAATTGACATGGAAACTCAGTCAAAGGAAGAAATCCTTACCCGCCTGGTCCGAACGTCGTGAGAAACGTGGTCTTTAGGGAACGGGCACAACTTATCCGTCTCCCACCTCTTCTCCTTTATGTGCCTACCAAAGAGGTGTTCTTTGTGGGATTGATTAGCACTGGCCATCAGAAAGGGTTGGGAATCACTAGAGCTTGGTGAAAATGATGATTTTTTAGAAAGAAAATCACCTAAGGTTGAGAACTCTCGTAAATGAAATAAGAAAAGTGATTTGAAAATCCACTTTCAGCGCCTGATATGCGCCTGTTCTACGTAAAACCAGTGATGACTCGTATGAGGCATATATCCCTCGTACGAGGTATCCTCAGAAAAATCTCAAAAAACCCTGTTTCCTTGGGAAATTCTAGAAAAGTCATGCTTTTAACAGAAATTCCAGAAAAGCCCTGTTTTTTAAAAGTAAGGTCAGAAAAAGCCATGCTTTTGACTGAAAAGTTGAATCTGAACCCCATTCAAGATGGAACATTGAGTCGTCAACAAAGTAATATTTTTAAAATTGGAACAAGAAAAGTTGTTTCTCAGTACGAATCTATTCTCACCGCACATCCAAGATCATGGGTGTGTAACAAAATCTGCATCAGCAAACTCTAAATCCAACGACTGTCATCAAGACATATGTTAATGGCACAGGATTTACAACCGGGTATCCCACGAATGTTATCAAGATGTAAGTTAATGACACAGGATCCCTCCATTTAGAGTCCCATAATTACCATCGAGACGTATGTCAATGGCAGAGGATTCATTTTTCTAACGAAAAGGAAGTCGCGTTGGAAGGAAAAGACAGGTCCGAGTAATTGGTGTCTCCACATTCAGTGATCCCATAATTGTTATCAAGGCGTATGCTAACAACATAGGATTCACACCCCTCAGATTCCCGTAATTGTCATCAAGGTGTATGCTAAAGACATAGGATTCATATTTTCAACAGAAAGGAAGTCGCGTTGGAAGGAGAAGACAGGTCCAAGTAATTGGTGTCTCCAAAACCTGGAATCCCATAATTGTTATCAAGGTGTATGCTAATAACATAGGATTCACCCCAGAACTGAAGATGGGTCGTCATCAACAACAGGGTATATTCAGAATTGGAGTCAAATAGATTGATTCCTCAGTATGGATTGCAACTGGAGATGGTTCGTCATCAACAAAAAGGAGTTGTAGATACCCCGGGGAACCACGGCTTGGCTAGAGCGGTGAATTATCCTAGGATGTCTAACTTGTTTTAGATTGTTTAGAGTCGCCACCTATGTTTTTAAAGGAACATAAGAAAAACCTAGAAATAGCCTAATTTATGTACAAAACCAGAGATTCGGGAGAGAAGGGTTCGGGGGTTAGGTGACGGAGTGGGAAGTACTTAAACACCCACTCCGCCCCGCTTATGCGGGTCTTGCTACTATTGGTGTTCTAATGCTAAATGTCCTTCAATTTATTAACAATGCTAACAATTATAATGTAAAGAAAAAAGGGGAAAAGAATGATTTTATTAATTTAATGCTAAATAATTACATATTGGACTAGTGCTAAATGGTTACATTAAGAAATGAAATATAAATTAAATGAAGTTTGGAATGTCGGGATGTAACCTTGGCCAAACTTCAATAGTGAAGTGGCCTTTTGGTTGTATCCCTTTTTATGGATATTGCATACTAGTAAGACTAGACAAATAAAATAAGAGAAGAAAAGAGATGTTGTACCTTAGGAAAGAGGACTTCAAACTTGGACTTGAAAATGGTGTTGTTGTAGAGAAAATGTTGTGCAAACACTTTGTGTAGTGTTTTGTAGAGAAGGATTGTTGAGATGATTTGTGTAGAGTTTTTGTTCAAGTCTCAAAAATTGGGTCCTTTTCTAAGGTAGAAGATGGTGGTTTTTATAGGTGAAAAAGAGAGGGAAATGATGGAGGGAAATTGGTCATCCATGTGAAATGGAATTGACCAATCAAAAATAAGATAAATAAAATAATAAATAAAAGAAATAAAAGAAAATCAAATAAAATAAAAAGGAAATATTTTGTTTTAATGAAAAGGCTAGAAGTGTGGGATTGGGAGTTAATGAGAAAAGGGGGGATGAATGTGAATGTAAAAAGATGGTTTTTGTGATCAAGAAAAGATGTTTGTAAATAAGAAAAGGGAGGGAAATAAGGTGCAATCCGTTACTGCCATATCGGACAGCGCGCGAGTCCCGCCTTTGGGACGGGAGGCGCGCGCGGCCCGTTAGCAGTGCCGGAAGCGCGCGATCCTAAAAATGACAGAAAGATAGAAATGACTCTAAAATTAATTTTGTTATGCAATTCAGTCCAAAACTAACGGAATCAGTTAGGAACTTAACCGAAGTAACAGAAATCAATGAAAATAAGTTAAATAAAAATACTTTGTATGCAATCGGGGTGAGAGGTCCAAGGCGGGGTGTCTACAGAGCCCCTCGGTGGCATGGATTGCGAGGCAAAACGCGTCGACGAAAGAAAGACAACCGCCGAGGACATCGACAAGAGAAAACAAAGACTCGATAAAGCAGGAATTTGAAATTACAAAGGATAGAAATTCGCTCCCTGAGTGAGCAACTTTTGCTGATGGAAGATGTATGGTGATTTGATCGGTCCACCATGGACCAAAATTGGTGCGCGGTGCGGCATATTCTGATGCGCTGTGCGGCGGTATGGTGATTTGAGCGGTCCACCATGGACCAAAATTGGTGCGCGGTGCGGCATATTCTGATGCGCTGTGCGGCGGTATGGTGATTTGAGCGGTCCACCATGGACCAAAATTGGTGCGCGGTGCGGCATATTCTGATGCGCGGTGCGGCATATTCTGATGCGCTGTGCGGCACTTGTTGATTCTGGTGCGCGGTGCGGCAACTGGTGCTCTGTCCGACACCTGTTATGTGTATGCTTTGCAGATATACGTGCTTGTGTGAGATGTGAAAATAGGAATTGCGAGAGAAAATTGTGATTGTGGTGTGATATGATCTTGAAAGTACCTTTGTAATGAGAGAGAAGTAAGAATGTAAAAAGTGATCTTGTGTGCGGTGTGATTTTGAGGAAAACGTCGGATGTATTCATACCTTCACTTACCATTGCCGCTTGAGTGGAGATGGATTCTTGATGTCCGCGGAGGATGCTTTGATGGAGAATGTCCATTCTTTAGATGTTGATGAGAGAATGCCTTTGATGTTGGGTTGGCGAGATGGTATTCTGGATGATGGGTTGGTCGTGCCAAAAGGCTGCCTACGTATCCCTTTAAGAGAATCAGACCAGCGTAGTTCAAGGATGATGGAGAACGCTGAAGGAGAGGCTAGGAGCAAAGCAAAGTAAAGCACATACTTTTGCACATAGAAGGAGAAAGAAAAAGAAAAATCTTCTTTTTTTTTTTTTTTTTTTTTTAGATTAGAAAGGAAAGAATATGCACACATGAGAGGAAAAGATTTTTTTTTTTTTTTTTTTTTTTTTTTTAGTTCGTGGGTGAACCATTTTAATCATTGTGTGCTTGTGAAGCCAACCCAAGATCAAGTCATGTTCAGTCGAAGTCCGGATTGCCTCGCTTGAATTCTGTTGTCGCCGGTGTGCCGAACGAAGATTTATGTCTAGCCCCAAGAGATTTGTCGATTATGGGGCTTCAAAAGGGCTTTTGATGCCGAGATGAGGGGTTGCTGATTGTAAAGCCCCTAGAATGCCTTTGATGCCAAATTTTGAGGGACTTGCATAGCTCCAAGATAAATCAGCTCTTGGCCCAGTCGAGTGAATCGCCCTTTGTTGTTGTAGTGAGCAATCCCCAAGAGGAGATCGTTGATGCCAAGCTTCGAGAGATTGCAAAGCCCCAAGTGTCGTGGGCTTGTAGATGGCGGGATGTGAAGACCTTTCATTGTAAAGCCCCAAATTATCTCGTGATTGGCTCGGCATTGAGAGCGGATGTACCGTTTGGTAGAATTCTTGATAGATATCTCCTTCTTGCTCTTGCTGGGGAGATGAATGGCCTCATTGTGGTTGATACCCAAATGGCTGAGGGCTTATGTCAAAGGATGCAGTAATGTCTTGCGGTGCCGTCGAGGTCGCGGAGGATAAGGTCTTGGCGTGATAAAGTCTCAAATGAGTATGCTTGCTTGACTCTTCTTGAGTTGAACTAATGACGGATCTTCGGATGCAACTAGTGCTGTGGCCCAACTTTATCTGAGCTGCACCTTGTGCTTTTGATCTTGGAGAAGGGGGTGCTGAATTGCAGAAACATTGGGATTGGCCGTGGCATTTCCCGCTATAACCCTGTTTTGATTGGAGTTTAGCATATTGAATCTTTTTCCTTTTCTCTAAGACTTCCTTCAAAATCTCGCTGTGAGTTCTAACAAAAATCATCAACTTCATTCATAACATCGGAGTCTTCTTTTAAAACCAAGAGGCCTTTGACTTGAAGTGTTGAGAGACCCTTGAATCTTGATTGTTCTCATGGAGCCATAAGACTACTCCACATCGCACTTGCTCGAGTATTGTTGCCCAAAAGACTGTCGGTCGCGAAGCCCTAATACTGCCCTTTGCTTGAATTACTGTAATGCCGTAGCCCAAAAGATTGTAGATTGCGAAGCCCTTGGAGACCTTCGGTGCCGAATTGAGGAAGCTTCCAATGTTGCACATGACTTGGTTGGGGATACTGCTGGGGAGTTAATTGCTCTTTGCCGAGGGAGCCTTTAAGACTTGACAGTAGCCCCTAGAGTGCCATCATTGATTGCGAGAAAGGTCCATCCTTGATTGGGGGAACGAGCACGGGCACACGTGACAAGAGGGCTTTTTGACATCCCTTTTGAGAGACTTTGAGGATAGTCTCACACATCTTTTTCGAGCATAGCCCCTAGGGCTTCTTGATTGTCAAAAGAAGCCATTGTTCTCGGGTCATATAGCCCCTAGGGCGTCACCATTTATTGAGCAAAGCAAGAGTGACTCATCCTCGTGCGAGGGAAAAAAAAAGCATGAGAGGACATGGCAAGAGCTACTCCATTTCTCAGGAGCCTTTCGGCGTACTTTAGAAGCACATACTTGAAGAAGCCTTGAAAACTGAGACACATGTTGTTGCTATTTGATACCCAAGCCAATTGACTAGCTAGGGATTATTTGTGCAACCTCGTGCCCTTTTATGATGGGCTTGTTCTCGGATGGGTCTTGGCTACCACGGGCCTTCTTTTCATGAACCCAAAAATGCACACTGCTGGAGAATGATGCCCATAACCCAAAACAACCTTTGATGGTGCCATATCTTGTCGAGCCTTTTGCAATCCCAAAGTTGACTCGGTGGGGAATTGACTTGCTGAGGAGATTCAATGTAGAACTTGTCTTCTTTAGAGGCCGGGGATCTCCATTTCTCTTTCCCTTCTCTCTCTCACTCTCTCATTTTTTTTTTATGACGCACCCTGTTTTTTGCCTAGACCGCCCTTTCGGGTTTTCAATCTAGCGGGCATCTCTTTTAAGTCTTCATCATTTTTATTTTTATTTTTTTTATTTTTTTGACTTAATTGATGAGGAAGTGTGCATTGACTCTAGCTGAGGAGATAAGACATGTGATTTTGCGGTGGAGACCTCTTGTCACTAAAGGTGAGTGACATTGACTTGACTAGGGAAGTGTCCCTAGTATTGACATGTATTTTTTATTGAATTGAATGACTCGCGAAGGCAAGTAAGTCATTAAGAGAGAAGAGAAGGAAAGCCCCAATTTGATTGCAAGAAATTGGGAGTATGCAGAAAGAATAGAAGTCCCTAGACTCGACAAGGAGCGCGAAATGATTCCAAATCTAAGAAAGTTGTTCAATCTTTTTGGTGATTAATTCATTGGCAAATGAATCGTACAAAGATGTCTTGACAAGTTCGAGATGAAGGCCGATCACCATAACGCGCTAGGGCTAAACATATCTTCTTTCTTGCATGAGACCGGACCCGCAGGTTGCCTACGTTCCTCCAGTGTAGAGGCTCAGGTCACCGTAGTTCTTGTGAATTCTCCATTCTTCGGGATGGAATTGTTGCTTCGTCGTGTAGCTTCGTCCTCCTTTGGTGGATGGAATGATGTTGATCTTGATGTGAACTTCTTTGATTGAGGGGGATTTTTTTTTTATTTTTTTTTTTTTGTGCTCTAACTTTTGCCTAGGTTGATTTGAAGAGTTCAACCTAGCGAGCATTTTTTTTTTTTTTTTTTTTTTAATCCCCCCTTTGAAACATTGCTTGATTTTTCTCCATGGTTGTTGCTTCACCCTTGATGTCTTGGCTTTGTCTTCGTCGTTGATGATGTTGCCTTCGTCACAATGTTTAGCCCCTAGGCGTTAAAGTGATGGCCTTCTTCTAAAACTTGTTTAGACATCTTTTCATCATTTTGCCGAGAATTAGATTGAACAACTTGGAAGAGTGTATGAGGGTGAGGACGACTTTTATTTAATGAGAAGACTCGACACTTAACATGGGACGAGAGAAAACATTAATGCACACAAAAGAGGACTTTTGACTCTTTTTTTTTTTTTTTTTTTTTTTTTTAATTCCTACTACTAGGTAGAGAAAGAGAAACGGAGATTGTTGTCGTCGTCCTCTTTGTTGAAGCCCCATTTCAAAACCAAGCCACTTCTTTGATGAGTTGCTCTTCACCCACGGTAAATTCGCCGTTGTCGATCAAATCTTGGATGATGTTTCGGAGAAGGAAGCACCCTTCGGTAGTGTGGCCACTATGCTTGTGGTAGCCGCACCATTCACCATGAGCATGATTTTTCAGTATCGCCTTCGGCTTGTACCCCTCCAAAGGTTTGATCTTCCCTCTTGCCACCAAAACTTCAAATGCCTCAGCTTGGGTTACTCCTTGGAGAGGAGTGAAAACTCGGTTGTTGGTGGTACCTTTGTAGCTTTTGAGGGTCGGGCCACTTGAGCATGCTTTATCATTGAACGTTGCTTTGCTGTCGGTGAGCTCTTGCAAATGGGCTTTGAGTTCGGAAACCTCTTCCTTGTGAATTCTTCTTTCATAATCAAGACGGGCCTTGAGTTCGGAAACCTCTTCTTTGTGAATCCTCTTGTCGATATCGAAACGGGCTTGCCACAAATTGTCTTTACGGCGGGCATCCTCGACAATCCTATCCATTTGTTCCCCCATTGATTTCATTACGTTGAGTAACCCTTCGTTGGACACGAAATCATTTCCACCGTTGTTGTTGTTGCCGTTGGAAGCCATTGGAACTATTGGAAGAGAACGGTTGATCTTAGATTGGCCCCACAAACACCTTTTGGATAAAATGAATTAACCCACAAACAAAGAAAAAGACTCAACCACATAAGGAAAAACGACTCTTTTTTTTTTATTTTATTTACAAAGTCGGAAGGACGTGGTCCTTTTTGGGGTTTCTAGGATAATAGTGGAATCGTCACACTAGTATATAGACCTTCTCGCGGTCCCATATACTCATCGGATTCCACCACGCTTGTGAGCCCTACATGTGTCGGGATTAAACTAAATTAATGTAGTAAATCATACATGCGGGGACGGATTTTTATTTTCGTCCAAAATAACCACTTTTGGGGACGGAGTTTTATTTCGTCCATTGCAACAAATTGGCATGTATGATTTGAAGACATTAGTTTAGGGAAATCTCGGCACATGGAAACCGACTTGAGTCACGGAGTGTTAGACCCTAGACTAGAATTGTGTGGCTTGTGCTCGGCTTGAATATGAGGCTCAAAGGTCACCCCCGGCATGTAGTCATGAACTACGCCACGGGCTGAGGTTTACCGCTTCGAAAGAACCAAGGTCGAGTGGAGCTTGAAACTTTCTAGGACGGGCCTCGACGGGTTTGGGGTTGGACTTGTGCGACTCGATAGTGAGCAGTTGATAAGAATATGTACATGTAGTGTGAGGTCTAACATGTGACAAAACATTTTTTTTTTCAAAATAAATAAACAAATAAGCACATAATTACAACTTTCGAATCACCCGTGTGACCGATAAAAATAAACAGGAAATAAAAGATGTTTTGTGCAGGCCCGGTGCCCACACACTGTCATTCTGTTCTATTTCTGTGCACTGTTTTGTTCCGGGAATGCCCCCAGAAGCGCGCGCATTGGGTTGCCTATTCGAAAGGCGCGCGCGTGTGAGGAAGAAGGGTAGAGGCGCCCGCTTCTGGGTGAGAACCTGCAAATCAGCGGGTTCAAGGGATTGCCTTGACCCTAAATTATAGAACTTTTTCCCCTGCAGTAAACGTTAGCATAGAAACATGGAATTGAAGGACAAGAAGGGAGGCGGGCGATTCTGGTAATTGGGGTCGGACGCGCGCGCTTTAGGCCAAGAAGGCCAGAGGCGCGCGCTTCCCACCCTTTTTACCAGAATGCCCAGAAAACAGTAATAAGAACACCAAAAATGAAAACGCAAGTTTAACCCTCTAAATCGTCCCCAGCGGAGTCGCCACTGTAGATACCCCAGGGAACCACGGCTTGGCTAGAGCGGTGAATTATCCTAGGATGTCTAACTTGTTTTAGATTGTTTAGAGTCGCCACCTATGTTTTTAAAGGAACATAAGAAAAACCTAGAAATAGCCTAATTTATGTACAAAACCAGAGATTCGGGAGAGAAGGGTTCGGGGGTTAGGTGACGGAGTGGGAAGTACTTAAACACCCACTCCGCCCCGCTTATGCGGGTCTTGCTACTATTGGTGTTCTAATGCTAAATGTCCTTCAATTTATTAACAATGCTAACAATTATAATGTAAAGAAAAAAGGGGAAAAGAATGATTTTATTAATTTAATGCTAAATAATTACATATTGGACTAGTGCTAAATGATTACATTAAGAAATAAAATATAAATTAAATGAAGTTTGGAATGTCGGGATGTAACCTTGGCCAAACTTCAATAGTGAAGTGGCCTTTTGGTTGTATCCCTTTTTATGGAGATTGCATACTAGTAAGACTAGACAAATAAAATAAGAGAAGAAAAGAGATGTTGTACCTTAGGAAAGAGGACTTCAAACTTGGACTTGAAAATGGTGTTGTTGTAGAGAAAATGTTGTGCAAACACTTTGTGTAGTGTTTTGTAGAGAAGGATTGTTGAGATGATTTGTGTAGAGTTTTTGTTCAAGTCTAAAAAATTGGGTCCGTTTCTAAGGTAGAAGATGGTGGTTTTTATAGGTGAAAATGAGAGGGAAATGATGGAGGGAAATTGGTCATCCATGTGAAATGGAATTGACCAATCAAAAATAAGATAAATAAAATAATAAATAAAAGAAATAAAAGAAAATCAAATAAAATAAAATAAAAAGGAAATATTTTGTTTTAATGAAAAGGCTAGAAGTGTGGGATTGGGAGTTAATGAGAAAAGGGGGGATGAATGTGGATGTAAAAAGATGGTTTTTGTGATCAAGAAAAGATGTTTGTAAATAAGAAAAGGGAGGGAAATAAGGTGCAATCTGTTACTGCCATATCGGACAGCGCGCGAGTCCCGCCTTTGGGACGGGAGGCGCGCGCGGCCCGTTAGCAGTGCCGGAAGCGCGCGATCCTAAAAATGACAGAAAGACAGAAATGACTCTAAAATTAATTCTGTTATGCAATTCAGTCCAAAACTAACGGAATCAGTTAGGAACTTAACCGAAGTAACAGAAATCAATGAAAATAAGTTAAATAAAAATACTTTGTATGCAATCGGGGTGAGAGGTCCAAGGTGGAGTGTCTACAGGAGTATATTCAGAATTTGAGTCAAAGAGATTGGTTCCTCAGTATGGGTTAGTCTCTAAACTTTAAACTTTACTTACCGCAAGTATTGTTTTCAAAAAAATGATTTTCAAAATACCTTAAACCCCCGTTTTTGCGTATTTTCGGAGTCAAACTACGTTTGGTCTGATTTCCTTCCGAGGAATACGTAGGCAGCTTTCTAGCACGACCATATCCAAAGTTCTAAATGGTGACTTTTCTATCGATGACGTTACTTCATTCATAAGTATCATCGCCGAGAGGCTCTATAGACACCGCATTTTGAACGTTCTTTCATAATCACACTACTTCTGTGTCTTGCCTTTGATTTGGGTCCAAACTCATTAAGTTTGGCATGTTTCATTAAGTTTCTGACTGACTCCGTTAGTTAGGGGCCAAAATGAACATTCAAACTAGTGCAGAAGGGCAAAAATGTGATTCCAGCACAAAGATACCTCATACGAGACATTGATGTCTCGTACGAGACATCCCCCTTGGCAGTCGGGTTTTGGTCAGTTTCCTTGTTGATCTCAACCCCTTTTCTTGGCAAACACTTAAGCAATCCGGGAAAAACCTAATGAGCGATCCTAGAGTCCAAAAATACCTCCTTGGAAATCAAGTCCTTGATTCCCTTCCAAACTTACCTTCTTGGCTAAAACCCTAGGTCATGAACTCTTATAAATATAGAGGTTCTTGAACCGAAAAACCTCTAGAATGGTCATTCACCCAAAACCACTCCAAAACTGATCAAAGAGGTCCTCATAATCAGCCTCTCTCCCTCACCCACAAAATTCAAACCTTCATAACACCATTCAATCCAAGCTTATCGGATCATCAAGGCCTTTAATCAAGGCCATCCATAGGATTCTCGAAGAACACTTAGGTAAAACTCCTTGTTTTCTACCTTCTCATCCTCTTCTTTGTCTTTGAAGTAGTGTGATTCCATTAAAGGATCAGCCTAGAGCCTCTCTAATTCATGGACATGGTCTCGAAGCATATGATCCGACATTCCAAATAAATAAGAAATTATTTATTCGGTTCCTTTTGGACATTTTGCATAATTTTGAAACAATGATGATGATTTCTTAGCAAGACCAATCCTAGATTGGGTGAATTGGGTGCTCCTTGACCTTCCCAATTCATAACTTAACTCCTGAATCCAGATCTTACGGTCCGTGTTTTGTCAAACATGGTGGCAACTCACAACAAACGAGAAACATTCAAACCCTCATGATCCAAGCCGAGAGGTCCGGGAACCGCGGGAGGGGCGCGCGCTCACAAGTCCATGTGGCCGAAACTAAGCAATAGATGGTCTCGATAAACGTAGGCCAATTGCATTCACAATTTCACATGGATCTCCAATCTTCGAATCAACAACTTTGTTTCTCAATTGTAGCAATTATGAACTCTTCATAATTCTAACTTCGTTTTATCTTTGAATCTTTGATTACGATCAAGTTTGGTAAACATAGTCTCAAGAACGTAGGCCAACCATCCAAACCTTGAACCAATCTCAGAATTAAACAGACTAAAACAAATAGGAAATTCAAACCCCGAGATACACACCTAAACCCCAAGCAAAACCCATCTGAAACACCAGGTCCGGCCGGGTCTCTGCATGGGTCCAGTCGGACCCCATTGAAAAATCCAAAATTTTTAAAGTTCCATAATTTTCTCAAATTGTTAAACCCGATTCAATTAGGATTTGGTGCTTTTGATGATCCAATCACCATGAACATCAAAACCTTGAATAAACAATTTATTCATGAATCTCTAGATTATCAAAACTTTGATCCAATCAAAAATTGATAACCCAACAATTTTGAATCCACCATAATTTTTATTGCGATTAAATAGTGCGATTAAAGTTTATAAAACAATAAACCATATAAAACGTATATAACACACAAACATCATATTCTCAATATTCAAATCATGCTAGGCACATAAACAATTTATATCCATACAACATGATTATGTATTGAAATAATCAACATGAACGGGGGGGCTCTGATACCACTGTTGGGTTTCGTAGTAACATGTGCAGCGGAATATAGCATTTAAAATTTTATGAAACCCAAAGCCTATAGATCCATTAATATAATTATGACAAATACATCTACAATGAATATAAGAATACTAACCCTTGAAGCGTTTATTCTTTTCTTGATCTTGAGTCTTGGGTTCTTCGTGCTTTTCGAATCACGAACGCAGGAACACGAACACGAAGATGATAAAGGAATCACACTCTATGGATATCCACACACGAACGAATATTAAGAACTCTTTCTTAATATTGACTGCTAGATCAAAAAGGGACTATATGATTTTATGAATTATTGATCTTGATTCTCAATCTCAATCAATAATAATGTTTCTCCAAACAAGTGAATCAATCATATACAATGGCTGGTGAAGAGATATTTATATGGGTATAAGTCCTTTACCCTTAAGGACTTAGGAAACCCAAATCCCATCACTTAATTACTGTACAAGATTTCCTGGCCGACAGCTCTGGCACGGTCGTGCCCTAAAACTGGCACGGTCATGCCAATCACTTCGAGCCTTCCTTCCCAGCTGCTAATATTGGCACGGTAGTGCGTTGTATCTGGCACGGTCGTGCTTTATACTTGGCACAGTCGTGCCACTCATGCCATGAGAATCTTGCCTTGGTTGATTAATGGCACGGTCGTGCCAGACCAAAAATCTGCCATTTTTCCCTTTTAACAATTCGTTCTCTTGTGTGTGACCCCATAGGATTATATCAAGTTGGTAATGAGCCCAAATACACTTTGTCTCATAAATCATGAGCGGACCCAAGCAGGCCATCATGATTACCCAAATGATATAACTTATCAAAGTTCGTTAATCCATTATAGAACATATTACAATCTCTTTGTTTCACAATGTCTATTGAACGTAAGCCATGGTCAATGGTCAACTTACATTGTTCAATGCTTCCTCGATCCCGAATGTATTGATAAGATAAATCTTATTTGAGCACGGCCATACATTTCATCAATACATTCATCGAGTGGCCAAAGCTTGACATCTCTCTTGACGAGGAACAAATCCCTTCTTAGCTTATTACTCATCCCTACATGACTCCGATTATGCCAATCATATTCTTTATAGCTACCCGATTAGGGGTAACGTTTGAATATGTCAAACATAATGTTCATCAATTGGAAGACTGTAATAACCTCAAGTCTAAAGATTCCAGTAATATAACTATATGAGACTTAATTATGACATTGTGACCGATGGATGGGTTTTCATATACATTATTTCTGCATTTTCGGATTATTTTTATTGACTTTTGGATGTAATTTAGAATAGTTTTGTTGTAATTTTGGTCCATCTTTATTTGATGAACTTTGTGAGAATTTGTGTATTTTGAGATACTTTTTAGTGTATTTTGGTTATTGCAAAGTCCTGGGTAGTTAACTTATTGAAGACCAAGGATTACTCAAAGTCAAAGTCAAAGGTCAACAAGAGTCAAAGTCAAAGAAGGAAGAAAAGGAGAAGAAAAGCTGGAAAAGCCACCAAGGGCCCGCCTGCCTAAGGCCAGGCGCCCGCTCGAATTAAGTTTCTAGAAGATCAATGTCTCTGATAACACAAGCGCCCGCCTGGATCATTCCGAGCGCCCGCTCGCTCCACCGCCAGGAATTTCGGGAAACAATTATTTTCGATTATTTTGTTATGTCGTTCCCTATTTTGGACTCCTCTCTTGGATAAAATAGATTAGGTTTTCAGAACAGTTTTTTTATGCTTTCTTTTAGGTTTTCTTTGGTTTCAAAGGTGTAATCAAGATTTGGGATTTTTATTCATCATCAAGCGTTTATCCATGTTTATGGTTTTTAATCTTATTCTTGTGATTCTTGCTATGTCGATGAGCAGCTAAGTTATTTGTTCATGGATTGGGAGTAGCGCTATCGGATCTCTATGCTAATCATGTTTAATTAAACTTCAATCTTGTTCTTGTTCATTGGAATAGACGTTAATTCATTTAGAGATTTCAACTATATAAATTGATATTTTTGGTCTTTAATCTAGGTATAAATTGTTGCACTAGCGTGGATAATTTATATATTGACTGTATTCTTGTGATTAGATTTAATTGAGGACCTAGAGGAAATCAAAAGAGTCTAAAATCAAGTGTTCTTTGGATCTTAATAAATTATTTGTGTGGGTTATTGACCTAGCAGAATACATCACATAGAGGTAATAATAGAGTTGCAAACTGGTGATCAGACCGTCCCAACCCTTAATTAAGTGAATGATTTCTTGAACAAGTTTGGTAATTTTATTATTAAAAATAGCATTGAGTGAAGATAGTTGTGAATCCCAATCTGTGAATCTTTGTCATTCTTGAGTACAATCTTTGCTTGCTTTTGCGATCGTAATTCTTTAGTTTATTTTTATTGTTTAGTAGTTAAATTAGTTTAATCAAATCAAATCAAAAACCCCCTTTGGTTACTTTTGCACTAATTAAATCAACTTGTTTATCCACGACTCTCTGTGGTTCGACCTTTACTTTTGTATACTGCTGCTTTGGCACTTGTACACTTGCAAGGTTTTATTACAGTGGATTTTATCCATAAAGTTTTTGGCGCCGTTGCCGGGGACTTGTTGTGATTTCCAAGTTAATTTTATCGGTGTATGTTTGGTAGATGTTCATTGGATCCCGAGTTGGTTCCTTTGAACGATAATATTGATAGACTTGATAGGGGCATTCCCTCTATTAGTGAGTCTGATTCTGAGTCTGAAGCTTCTGTCACCGAGACAGAGGTAGTTTTAAGTGAATTCGAAACTTCTTCCACCGAGGGAGAAGCAATTGAAGTAGAGATGGATAATCCTTTAATGAAAGAGTATGCTAGGCCTAAGGTCGACACATCGGTGTCATGCATTGTCTTGACCGATGCAGCTAAGACCTATGAGGTGAAAGGGCATTATTTTAGTCAGCTGCCTAAGTTCCAGGGTCTTCCCGCTGAAGATTCTTTGAACTTTTTGAGAGAATATATGATGATTGTGTCAGGATTCCCAGTTAAGGAGGGGGTTACTGATGAACAATTAAGGCTAAAATATTTTCCTTTTGCTCTTCAAGGGGCAGCTAAAACTTAGTTAATGTTACTTCCCGCTAGGAGAATTACTACATGGGATGCGTTGCATGACTCTTTTCTGAAAAAAAAATCTTCCCACATGCCACTTTGGACACCTTTAGACAGAAAATCATAGGGTTTACTCAAGAACAAGGTGATCCATTTCATGAGGCATGGGATAGGTTTAAAATGTTGCAAGTGCAGTGTCCCCATCATGCTTTTCCTGAGGCCCTTTTACATCAAACTTTTTATGGTGGGTTGAGTGCAGTTGACCAAACTATGGTTGACAACGCAGCAGGTGGCTTTCTAAGAGCCAAAACTGTTGCCGAAACTCAGAGGAAAACCTAGGGGAGTACATGAGTTAAGTGGTGTGGATGAATTCGCTAGACAGGTGGCCTTGATGAACCAAAATCTTGCTAAATTTAACATTAATATGGGTTCATCAAGTGCTAATGTTATATCTGATTTCTGTGCTAACTGTGGTCCTAACACTCATGCTACTAATGTTTACCAAGTTGTTGTGCAGTGTGATTCTGAACAGATTAATACAATGTAAGGTTATCCCCCACGACAGAATCAAGGTGGTATTTATTCTAACACTTATAATCCAGATTGGAAACATCACCTGAATCTGTCATGGAGGGGTAACCAATGGAACCAGTTTCAACAAATGCCTCTTTATGCTCCTCCACCATAAGGGAATCCGGAACATCAACCCAAGAAATCTATGGAGGAGATGATGAGGTCCATGCTGTAGGAACAACAACAAATGAGGATGATGATGGAGCAGCGAGAGAAGCAGCAGGAAGCTGTCAACAAAAAGCTGGAGACCCAAATTGGTCAACTAGCTGTGGGGCAGCAAGGGCATAAACCGGGAACCTTCCCGAGTCAAGGGGAGCAAGCCAAGGCCATTATGACTCTAAGAAATTGCAAACAGGTAAGTAGTGAAGTACATTTTGAACCTTCTCCTAAACCTTCTGAAATCCCGGTTGAGGATGTTGTTGGTAAGAGTACTAATGGCATGGGGGAAATTCATGTTACTAATTCTTCTACCCCCAAGCCATATGTACCTCCCGTACCGTTTCCTGGTAGATTTATGAGGAGCAAGCTGGATAAGCAAATGTATGATTTGTATGACATGTTTTCAAAAGTTAACATTAATCTTCCATTGTTGAATGTCATCAAAAATATTCCAGCTTATGCTAAGTTTTTCAAAGAACTAAATTCCAGGAAACCCAAGTATGGAAATGATGAGAAGTTGATTATGGGTGAAAGTGCCAGTGTTGTGGTACAACAGAACCTCCCACCTAAATTGAAGGACCCCAGAAGTTTTAATATTTTTATCTCTATGGGGGACTCTAAGAAGGTGAAGGCAATATTGGACATTGGTGCTAGCATTAATCTGTTGCCCCATTATTTGTATGTTGAGTTGGGTTTACCTAAGATAAAACCCACCACAATGACCTTGCAACTGGCTGACCGTTCAATAAAGAGGCCATTGGGAATTGTGGAGGATGTTTTAGTGCAAGTAGCCAACTTGATTACACCTGTGGACTTTGTTGACACGACCCGAAATCTAGGCTCTATTTTATTAGTAATAAATAATTATTATTTAATTATTTGCTTAATTATTTATTTAAATTATTATTTATTTAAATAATTATGTGTGCATTTTATGTGTTATAATATTTATGCTTAGGCATTTTATTTGGGTTATTTGGGTTAGTGTAGTATTGTTGGGTCTTAATTGTTAGTTGGGAGTGTAGTATTGTGTTAGTAGTTGGGGAAGGGGCCCGAGTGTAACATTTTGAATAATTTCCCCTACTCCCTCCCTACTCCTTCCCTTCTCCCTCATACACTCCACCTCCATCTCTCTCTTTCCCAGCCCATTTCTCCCTCTCCAAAAAGAAAAAAAAGGTAAACATTTCTTTCTCTCTTCTCTCTTCATTTACTTCCTCTTCCTCTCATAATCTCTCATTTCTTAAAACGTGAAATGTGTTTAGATCGTCGATAGGATCGCGTAGAATCAAAAATATTCGAATTCCGTCAACTTTCATTATTTTCAAGTAAGTTACTTTTCCCCCATTTTGATGTTAAAATGTTCATATCATGTTCATATAATGCTTTTGTTGTTATATTTGAAGTTTGGATGAGGTTGCAATTTATTTGGAATTTATTTGGATTTTTGGTTAAAAATGGTGATTTATGAATGTTGGGTTTGATTCTTGATATTGGTTGTTAAATGTTGTTGTATGAGTCTTTTTGGACTTATAAGTTGTTTTGGTACATTAGTATGCTAGTTAGAGGGTTGGATTTTGGTTGAAATGTGTTTTGGTATGAAAATGGAAGAACCCATTTCTTCCTTCCCGATTTCCAGCATTCCAGAATATTGGGCGACCGCCCAAAAATTCCTGGGTGACCGCACATCTATCTGAAAGCTTTTGTTCTTGTTTGAAGACTTGTTTGGGCGACCGCACAGTCCCTGGTGGGCGGCCGCACAGATCTCTGAAAATTTACATTTGTTAATTTGTGTGATTGAAGAATGCGTTTTGGTCTAAGTCTTGGGTGTCCTTCTAGTTGACCTTAGTGAACATTGTAGTACACTCTAGTGATAGAATTGGGTCCTTTATGATTAAGTTTGTGTTGGAAATTAATTAAGTGTTAATTGAGATTGTTGGAACACTTTAATTGTGCGTTGTGGGTACATTTCACTTTCTTGGTGACTTCTTGGTATGGTTCCCTACTTTGGAACCTTAAGTTTTTTATTCATGCTAAAATATTATTACTTAGCATTTAATTAGAAGCCCAGCTGGCATATTTGTTGCATCGGGCGATGGGAAAGATTATAATGGCAAAGCCAAGTCCATTATAATGTTGACCATTGTTTTGCCCCCTTCTATACCCCCTTTTCCAGATTGGCCTTGGAAGGGACAAGTTAGCTTCCTTTGGGAATGTATCTAGCTACCGAGCATGACTTTGTGGCATGGCTCTTGTCCTTTGTGACACTCTTTTGGTTATTGGTTCCGGTACCGGGGGTTTCTCTTCGGCTTTCATGCTATTATGAAGATGATGATTTGTTGATTATTGAAGCTGCACAGTGATCCTTTATTTGGATGTACCGGTTTGGAAAACCTTGGCTATATCCTTTGTTATGTGTTTATTTCCGCTGCTATCTGATATGTGATAATTGATATGTGCTATGTGATATTTATTATTGTTTATTTCTTATTGCATCATAGCATGTCATGTAGTTGCATTAGTAACTTATTGAGATTTATCTCACCCCCTTTCTTTTATCTTTTTTTTTCCTTAACCCCCCCCCCCCAGGTGCTAAGGATTAGTCTCGCTGATCACGAGAAAGAGGACGTCGAGTGTGGATACATTCTTTTGGGGAAGGTTGTTATAGGTTGGTTTACATTATATAAATGTGTAACCTTTTTGGGATAGTTGTACCAATCAATGACGTCATTAAGAATTGTATATTTGTATTTTGTTGGGCATAAACTTGTGGAAGTTTATGATAGTTGTATTTGGTTTTTGTCAAACTTGGATTTGTAAAACTTTGGATCATCACCTTTTGGTATCAAATGGAATTTTTAACTTCAGTATTTCTTAGTTTTGGTCTTAAGTCGACGTCCAGATCGCGGTCTCGGGCCCGCGGGGTTCGGGGTCGCGACATTTGTGGTGCTTGAAACTGTTAATGGTGTTGGGAATAGTCAGGATTCTCCCATATTGCTTGAGCGTCCATTTATGGCTACTACCAATACCATCATTAATATGGGTGATGGAACTTTGTCTATGTGTGTGGATAATGAGAAAATTGAAATATCTGTGTTTGATGTCATGCAAAGTCCCATAGATGATGAGTCTTGTATGGCATGAGAGAGACTGTGAGGAGTTAGACTCTTTGTTGTCAATTGGCGGTGAGAAACTTAGGGATAATGCGGATGTTCAACTGATGGCTGTGGAAAAGGCCGACGAACACCATCCTAGTGATGGCCCGTTTCACCCCCTATGCCACTTCAATGAGAAGTTGGCACCTTCTATTGTAACCCCTCCAGCTCTTGAGTTGAAAACCCTCCCCTAAAATTTAAAGTATGTCTTTCTTGGGGAGGGTGAGACTTTACCGGTGATAATTGCCTCAGATTTGACCCTAGAGCAAGAGGCCAAGTTGATAAAAGTGATTTGTGAGCATAAGCCAGCCATAGGGTGGTCCTTAGCAGATATTAAAGGCATAAGCCCCTCCATGTGTATGCATAAAATTAATCTTGTGGATGGTGCTAAGCCATCTAGAGAAAGACAGAGGAGGTTGAACCCTCACATGGAGGAGGCAGTTAGGAAAGAGGTCCTAAAGTTGTTAGATGCGGGCATTATCTATGTCGTTGCTGATTGTGAGTGGGTGAGCCCGGTTCAAGTTGTTCCTAACAAATCGGGTTTCACTATCACTACTAATGAGAAAGGTGAGGAAGTTCCAACTAGGGAAGTGACTGGGCTTAGAATGTGCATAAAATTTGCGCAAACTTAATGCTGCAACAAAGAAAGATCACTTCCCTTTGCCCTTTATTGATCAGATCTTAGAGAGGTTAGCTGGACATGCTTATTATTGCTTCTTGGATGGTTTCTCGGGATATAACCAAATTCCCATTGCACCAGAGGACCAAGCCAAGACTACCTTTACTTGTCCCTTTGGCACATTTTCTTTTAGGAGGATGCTCTTTGGGCTATATAATGAACCCGCGGCCTTTCAAAGGTGTATGACCTCCATATTCTCTGATTTGATAGAGAGATGTTTCGAAGTCTTCATGGATGACTTCTCTGTGTTTGGCGATAGCTTTGATGGATGCCTCGAGAATTTTACAATGGTTTTAAAACGTTGTTGTGAGATAAATTTGACCCTTAGTTGGGAAAAATGTCATTTTCTCGTGAGGCATGGTATTGTGTTAGGGCACTTGGTGTCAAGTAAGGGGATTGAGGTGGATAAAGATAAAATTGATGTGATTTCTAAATTACCTCCCCCTGTGTCGGTTAAAGGTGTACGAAGTTTTCTGGGCCATGCAGGTTTCTATAGGCGTTTTATTAAAGACTATTCTAAAATTTGTAAGCCTTTATGTAACTTGCTAGATAAGGATACTGAGTTCATCTTCGACCAAGAGTGCTTGGAAGCATTCGATTTGCTGAAAGAAAAGTTGACTTATGCCCCCATCTTGTCTAGCCCCAATTGGTCTCTACCTTTTGAGATCATATGTGATGCGTCTAATTTTACGATTGGGGCTGTGTTGGGGCAATGAGTGGACAAGTTACCTCATGTGATTCATTATGCAAGTAGAACTTTAAATGATGCACAACTGAATTATACTACCACGGAAAAAGAATTTTTAGCGGTTGTGTTTGCTCTTGAAAAGTTTCGTTCTTACTTGCTTGGACCCAAGGTAATTGTCTATTCGGATTATGCTGCATTAAAATACTTGTTGAATAAAAAGGATGCTAAACCTAGACTTCTTAGGTGGATGCTCCTACTGCAGGAGTTTGATATTGAAATTAGAGATAAGAAGGGGACTCAAAATGTGGTGGCGGATCACTTATCTAGGCTTGAGGGCTTCACTTTCACGAGTGTTATTGATGGGGCGATTCCGATTAATGAAAATTTCCCGGATGAGCAACTTTTCGCTTTACATGTCCAAGAGCCCTGGTATGCTGATTTTGTGAATTATCTTGTGACTAACTTGATGCCACCACACTTCACTTACGACCAAAAATGAAAGTTTAAGTCGGATGTCAAGCATTACATTTGGGATGACCCTTATCTGTGGAAAGTGTGTCCGGATAAGATTATTCGGCGTTATATTCCTGAGCATGAACGGACTAGTGTGTTGAGGTTTTGCCATGAACTCCAATGTGGGGATCATTTTAGTGGGCAAAAGACCGCTAGGAAAGTGCTTCAAGCGGGGCTATATTGGGCCACCTTATTTAAAGATGCTCAGGAATTTTGTGTGAGATGTGATAGATGCCAACGGACTGGCAACATAGGAAAAAGAGATGAGATGCCCCTACAACATAACTTAATTGTTGATATTTTTGATGTTTGGGGCATTGATTTTATGGGTCCCTTTCCCCCTTCCCATGGTTACTTGTACATACTTGTTGCTGTTGATTATGTGTCCAAGTGGGTGGAAGCAATTCCTACCCACACTAATGATGCTAACATTGTATGCAAGTTTGTGCGTGACAATATCTTTAGCAGGTATAGAGTACCGCGTATCATCGTCAGTGACCAAGGGACACATTTCACTAACCACATGTTCAATCAGGTGCTAAAAAAGTATGGGGTTGGTCACAAGTTTGCTATGGCTTACCACCCTCAAACTTTGGGCCAAATGGAGGTGAGCAATCGCCAAATCAAGGCAGTGCTTGAGAAGACAGTGCGTCCAAATCGTAAGGATTGGTCTTTAAAATTGTGTGATGCACTGTGGGCGTATCAGACAGCATACAAAACTCCTATTGGCATGAGTCCGTACCGCATTGTGTATGGGAAGGAGTGTCATTTCCCGGTAGAATTGGAGCACAAGGCTTATTGGGCAACCAAATAACTTAACATGGATTTGGGTTTAGCGGGAGAGATCAATGAAATTGATGTAATTGAATTGACGGAACCGGAGGAAGCCACTTAATCTTCATGTGGCATTATGTCGAGCCAAAGACTTAAGACAAAGGCGCTTATTGGGAGGCAACCCAACCAGGTATCATTTTATTAGCTTTCCTTTATTTCAGTCTATCATCATTCTTAGCTTGGGAGTATGTTGTTTCTTCAATGCCATGAGGACATAGCATACTTTTTGTTTGGGGGTGGTTGGTATTCATAAAAAAAATAAAAAAAAATTGCTTTCGTGTCTTTTATTTCTAGGTCGGTTCGAACAACGGTGACCTGAGCCCCTTATTGTCCTAGGGAGAATGTAGGCAACGAAAGTACAGTCAAAAAGTTAGTCCGTGTCATCCTTCATGGATCTCTCTGAGTTTGTGGGTTTATAGGGGAGTGTAAATAGTGTCACCCTCCAAAAAGATTTTTTATTTTGAGTCAATTTTATTTTTCATAAAGGATATTACGCTTGTGATGTTTGCTTGTGGTGATGTGCAGAAAATCAGTCTAACCAACGAGGCGAAAATTTGGCTAGAAAGGCAACCAAGCGCCCGCCTGGTGAAAAACTTCGAAAGTGCCCGCATGGCAGTCACCAGGCGTCCGCTTGAATTAAAAACTCAAAAAGTCTAACTCTCTGACAACACAAGCGCCCGCCTGGTCTGTAACAAGCGCGCGCGTGGTTTATCAAGTGCCCGTGTGCCCCTACTCGAGCGCCCGCTTGAATTAAAAAGTCAAAATCCCAAACTGTCTGTTATACTCAAGCGCCCGCCTGACTCACCCCGAGCGTCCGCTTGCTTGACGGGAAAGAGAGTCCATAATCTGATCAAAAACAAATTTGGGGAAACTCCTACCCTAATTCTTCCCCATCTTGCCCATATTTTTCCTCTCTCTAAAAACCCCCCTCACACCCATCTCTCTCTCTCTACAGATTACCCTCCCAAACCACCAAATTCCGGCATAATCACACCAAAAATCCAACCTCCCACACCCATTACCAAGAATCCAAGTCCTAAACCTCCATTAATCCGGGGAAATCCTTGATTTGTACAAATTTGAGAAGGAAGAAGGGTGTGATTTTGAAGGTGTTCGGGTTGGATTTTGAAAGTGCCGTAGAAGGGAAAAGTGTTCGTGTGGTTGAGCGTTATCTTCTCCGATCATCTCTTCCGACTCTGGCGATATTTTCCGGCGACCTCCGGCGAGATTATCCGGCTACCTCCGGTAAGATATTTTACAGCTTTTTGTAGAGATTTGAGTGGGTTGATTGTGCTGTGATAATGCCTCTGAAGGGTAAAAGTCGTGTCCCCCACCCCAAGTGAACGTAAATTTTGATAATGCCCGTTTTGTCTCCCGCAATTCAGAAGAGTATTTTGAAAATAAAGAAAGGAATGGGGTGACTGTAGAACGGGGGTTTGGTTTGAAAGACTGTGGGTTAGAAGAGGTGATCACATTTTACAAGTTGAGACGATTGTTGGCCAAACCAAAACAGGTGGGTTCTAAACTATTGGTACAGGAATTCTACGCGAATTTCCATTCGGCGACTGAGGCCACCAACATCTGGGTTAGGGGACATAATGTCAATGCGTATGCTGCGGCCATCAATACTTTTTATGGGTTGTCTAATGATGTGGAGGTTAATGATTGTGATTATTGGAGATTGAAGAGAGAGTTGCAGGAGAACCTAGTTGAGACTCTAGCTCTGTTTTCTGCAGAGTTTGGTGTGCATATTGATACGGTGAATATCAGACATGAGTATTTGTTCCACATTAGGGAGTTGAGATTGGAGCTGCGGGCATTGTACCGGTTTATCTGTGAGAGGATCATGCCTACCTCTCATTATCAGGAGGTCCATTGGTACAGGGCCCTTTTACTTTATGCCATGATGAGGAGGATGCCCGTAAATATAGGGGGCATAATGCGCAGTGAAATAGGGGACAGGGCCATGAACCTGGAAAACAAAAACTATCTTTTCCCGGTCATGATCACGACTCTGGCAGAGAGGGCAGGGGTGCCTATGGCAGGATTCCCCAAACTCTTGTCTCCCGGCACCACAGTGACGAATTCCACCATTGAGAGTTGAGGAGCTCAGGTAGGAGGGCGAGGATGGGCCCCAGTTCAGAGTGGTATGGGTGAGGATCCCGTGATGTCCCAACAGGAAATGAATTATTATCTGTCAGGGCAAATTCAGGGGGTGGATGAGAGACTGCAGGACTATCAGCAGCAGCAAATGTTAGCCAACTATCATCGTCAGTGCCGAGAGGATGATAATGATGAGAGGCTAAGGAGAATGGAGGAGGCGGTTTACGCCAATATCGAGGAGGAACAATATTATAGGCGCCGGATGATGGCGCATCAATTTCCTGGAGAGCAGTTCCCTCCCATGTTTTACCCTCCTCCTCCATCGCAGTATACACCTCCACCACCACCACCTAGCAGTGCATGGTTAGGGGCCACTTAGGACCAGTTCACTAGAGGACCGGATCAGGGGTCAAGTCACGTTCGGGTATGCTGGGTCCTTGGGACCACATTTTTCCGCCTCCACAGTGATCAGTTTGAGGTATCCCTATCCTTTTATTTCTGCACTTTATATGTGAGAGCATTGGGGGCAGTGCCCATTTTTGGTTTGGGGGTAGGGGATACCTGTGGTTTGGATTGATGCTATTACTTGTTGTATAGTTTAGTTAATATTTATAATATATATATATATATATGAAAAGAAAAGAGAGGCTAGGTGAAAACCCGAAAGGGCGCCTAGGCAAAAGGAGAGGAAGAGAACAAATTCCATTGCGTAGGAGACATAAGGGGGGATTGGAGTATTTGGGTAGGATATAATTGGAGTAGGAGGATTTGTTTAGAGGCGGTAGGTTAGAAATCCTCATTCATTTGGTGGAGTCATAAGGGGCGTTGGAGCTTATTATGAGGTAAATTATTGCTAAGGATTATCCTAGTTTTGATTTCTTTTTTAGGGAGGATGTAGTGAAAGATAACCGTGGGGGAAACGTAGGTCATTTTAGTTCCCCCTAGCTTTTTTAGTGGGCCCTAGTTGGATATGTGTTTTCGTTTCTTGCTATTGGTGTTGATATTAATTAGGGCAAATTTTATTGTTATTTGTTTGTGTTGGGAGATATAAGGAACCGGAGTTCCTTACACTCCGAGTTTTTTTTTTTTTTGAATCTTGTTCTTGACTTGGTTGTTGGGAGATGTAGAGGAGATAGGTATCATTTTCCTCCATGCTATACTTATTAGACCGGTGCTTAGATGTGGGGTTAGGAATATTACTCTGGGACGAGTAATGGTCTAAGCGTGGGGGAATTTGATGGATGGGTTTTCATATACATTATCTCTGCATTTTCGGATTATTTTTATTGACTTTTAGATGTAATTTAGAATAGTTTTGATGTAATTTTGGTCCATCTTTATTTGAGGAACTTTGTGAGAATTTGTGTATTTTGAGATACTTTTTAGTGTATTTTGGTTATTGCAAAGTCCTGTGTAGTTAACTTATTGAAGACCAAGGATTGCTCAAAGTCAAAGTCAAAGGTCAACAAGAGTCAAAGTCAAAGAAGGAAGAAAAGGAGAAGAAAAGCTGGAAAAGCGACCAAGCGCCCGCCTGCCTAAGACCAGGCGCCCGCTCGAATTAAGTTTCCAGAAGATCAATGTCTCTGATAACACAAGCGCCCGCCTGGGTCATTCCGATCGCCCGCTCGCTCCGCCGCCAGGAATTTCGGGAAACAATTATTTTCGATTATTTTGTTATTTCGTTCCCTATTTTGGACTCCTCTCTCGGATATAAAATAGATTAGGTTTTCAGAACAGTTTTTTTATGCTTTCTTTTAGGTTTTGTTTGGTTTCAAAGGTGTAATCAAGATTTGGGATTTTTATTCATCATCAAGCATTTATCCAGGTTTATGGTTTTTAATCTTATTCTTGTGATTCTTGCTATATCGATGAGTAGCTAAGTTATTTGTTCATGGATTGGGAGTAGCGCTATCGGATCTCTATGCTAATTGTGTTTAATTAAACATCAATCTTGTTCTTGTTCATTGTAATAGATCTTAATTCATTTAGAGATTTCAACTATATAAATTGATATTTTTGGTGTTTAAATCATCTAGGTATAAATTGTTGCACTAGCGTAGATAATTTATATATTGACTGTATTCTTGTGATTAGATTTAATTGAGGACCTAGCAGAAATCAAAAGAGTCTAAAATCAAGTGTTCTTTGGATCATAATAAATTATTTGTGTGGGTTGTTGACCTAGCGGAATACATTACATAGAGGTAATAATAGAGTTGCAATCCGGTGACCAGACCGTCCCAACCCTTAATTAAGTGAACGATTTCTTGAACAAGTTTGGTAATTTTATTATTAAAAATAGCATAGAGTGAAGATAGTTGTGAATCTCAATCTGTGAATCTTTGTCATTCTTGAGTACAATCTTTGCTTGCTTTTGCGATCGTAATTCTTTAGTTTATTTTTATTGTTTAGTAGTGAAATTAGTTTAATCAAATCAAATCAAAAACCACCTTTGGTTACTTTTGCACTAATTAAATCAACTTGTTTATCCACGAGTCTCTGTGGTTCGACCCTTACTTTTGTATACTGCTGCTTTGGCACTTGTACACTTGCAAGGTTTTATTACAGTGGAATTTTATCCATCAGTGACCATGACATAAATCTCATATGGGTCAGTCCAGTATTCGTTCTCCAACAAATACCCATAAGTTTAATTGTATCCCATACACTATAATCATCATATGATTATCTATTAAACTTATACTAATAATTAATCATAATTATCAGAGACGGAGATTATTATAATAAACACGCAAAGGATATAATAATCAAACATTCAATATCTTTATTAAAACATAATCAATAGATAACATTAATCGTTCACATAACGTGCCTGGAGCATACAACACCAACACCACAAGCTAAACATGATAGTCATGTTAGGTCCATGGGTATTAGAAACATGGGAGATTGGGCCTAGGGCAAGTGGGAGATTGTTAGTGTTGGTGCCCTAGGCACGTTTTTTTAAACATTCTGTATGTTATCATTTTATTCATATTAATAAATAGATGTTTTGATTATTGTCGTTGTTCATGTTTACTTATAATAATCTCCGTACCTAGTACTTATGAAGCACTAGTATAACTCTAAATGTTCATGGGATGATCATGTTAGACTTATGGGTACTTGTTGGCGAACAAGGTACTGGACATGACCCGCTGTATGAGATTTATGTCATGGTCAATGTCATATATATATCTCATATTAGTTATGTCATTTGAATCCTTAGACATGAAGTTATTATAGTCTTCCACTTGATGAACATTATGTTTGACATATTCAAATGCTACCTTTAACCAGGAAGTTATAAAGGGTATGATTGGCATAATCGGATTCACGTAGGGAAGAATAATAAGCTAAATGGATTTGTCCATCTTCGGAGAGATGTCAAGATTGGGCCCCTCATAGAATGATGTTGATGAAATGTTTGGCCAAACTCAAGTGAATTTATTGGATCAATGTCATTTGGATTATCAACATATTCGGGATCGAGAAAGTATTGAACAAATACAAGTTGACTTGTTGACCAAGACTTGTGTTCAATGACATCATAGACAAAGGGATTGTGACATGTTCTATGAGGAATACGAACTTGTATATAGTTACACTATTTGGGTAGGTATGACGGTTTTCTAGAGCCTAATCATATCTTATGGGTTTATGTTTAAACCCATTGCCAACATGTAATCCTATAGGGTCACACACAATTAGAACGAATTGAGAAAAGGCAAAAGGGGTAGTTTTCTGGTCTGGCATGACCTTCCCAGATATAAAGCACGACTGTGCCATTAATCAGCAGCCGGAAAGGCAGGCGCGCATCAATTGGCACGACCGTGCCAATTGTAGGGCATGACCGTGCCAGAGCTGCTTGGACAGAAAGTTTGCAGCTTAATTGGGTGACGGTATTTAGGTTTCCTAGGTCCTTAAGGGTTAAGGACTAGGACCTATATAAACATCTTTTCACCAGCCATTAAGAATATGAAACCTAGTTGTTTGGAGAAACAATATTCTTGATTATTGATTGAGAATCAAAGATTAAGAATTCATAATTTCATAGCCTTTTGGTCTAACAACCAAGATCAAGAAGTTTCTTGATATTCGTTCGTGGTGTGGATACCAATAGATGGTGAAACTTATCATCTTCAAAGTTTGTGTTCCTGCTGTTGTTCGTGATCAAGTTTCAAGTCTCCACCAAGATTCAAGGGTGTTAATCAAAGGCATTAAGGGTTAGTATTATAGTATTCATTATGCATGTATTTGACTTAATCATGTGAATGGATCTATGGTCTTTGGGTTTCATGAAAATTTTAACGCTACCCTTAACCAGGTTATCATAAAGGCTATGATTGGCATAATCGGATTCTTGTAGGGAAGAATGATAAGTCAAGATGGAATTTTTCCCTCCTCCATAGAGATATCTGCTTAGGTTACTCGTAGAGTAAGATTGATGAAATGCGTGGCCACGCTCATATGAATTGATGTGATCAATGTCATTTGCTCATATCAATCTACTCAAGATCGAGAAAGCATTAAACGAGATAAGTTGACGTGGACCATGACTTATGTTCAATATGGTATCGCGTGACAAAAGGATTGTGATATGTTCTATGAGGATAAACGAACTTCGTTAAGTTATATTAATTGGGTAGTAATGATGGCTTGCTAAAGTCCGCTCATGACTTATGGGTTTGACCTTGGTTTGATTCATTTCCAACTTAATATAATCCTATGGGGTCACACACAAAAGAAAGAATTTACAAAAGGGCTGAAATTGGAATTGCGTAAAAGAGCGTAAAAATCGGAATTAAGGAAAAACTGGAAATTGGTTCCAGCAGGCCAGATCCAGCCGGACCTCCCTAAGAACCCGGGCGGACCAAGGGAGGGTCCGAGCAGACCATTCAAAGGACCCGGGTGAACCAAGCCTAGATCTGGTCGGACTAGGTTGGTGCCCCGGGCGGACCTTTGTATTTCGGGCCTGGTTTTCCTGATTCGGTTTTTGACAGGATTTTTACCAAATCTCCTAAAGGGTTTAGGATTTTTGAGTTTAAATACATCTCTCTTTGCCCTATTCCATATGGTATTGAATGGGAGTAACCTAATTGATATTGTTTCGTTATTGGTAGCCTCCATGTGTTTGAGAAACACATTCTTGAGTTTAGATTGTGAATCAAAAGCTCAAAAACACTAATAAATTCATATAGCCTTTGAAGATTAGAAAAGCGTGTTTTCTAATGGGTCTAGCAATCCAGATCTAGAATGGTTATAGATATTCGTTCGCGTATGGATAAACATAGAGGGTGCTTCCTTTAGCATCTCAAGTTCGTGTTCCTGCAATGGTGCTTGAAAGAACGCGAAGAACGAGGAGATCAAATCACAAAGCTTGAAGACTTGAAGATTTGAAGATCCGAAAAGTTTAAACGCACAACAACGGTTGGTATTCTAAATTCATCTTTCTATTAATTTAATCATCATGAATGGATCCATGGGCTCATGGGTTTTGTTGATTTATATAGCCGTCTTCCGCTGCGCAAGGACCATCAAAACCCAACTTTAGTCCCCTAAGAATCCACCTTCCAGGTAGGCTCCCGTGACAAAAAAGTCCACCTTCCGGGTAGGCTCCCGTGACAAAAGTCCACCTTCCGGGTAGGATCCCGTGACAAAAGGCCTAGGATAAGTCCAATCTTTTAATCAACCATCCCATAGAGTAGAGTTGACTAAGTCCAAGCTTTGACCAAGGTGGTCAAATTAAATTTCCCGGCAGTCCTAACTGGACGTAAGACCAGTCTTTTAGTCAACAATCCCATAGCGTAGAGTTGACCAAGTCCAAGCTTTGACCAAGGCGGTCAAATTAGATTCCCAGGCAGTCCTAACTAGACGTAAGACCAGTCTTTTAGTCAACCATCCAGTAGCGTGGAGTTGACCAAGTCCAAGCTTTGACCAAGGCGGTCAAATTAAATTCCCTGGCAGTCCTAACTGGACGTAAGACCAGTCTTTTAGTCAACCATCCCGTAGCGTAGAGATGACCAAGTCGTCAGTCCTAACTGGACGTAAGACCAGTCTTTTAGTCAACTATCCCATAGCGTAGAGTTGACCAAGTCCAAGCTTTGACCAAGGCGGTCAAATTAAATTCCCCGGCAGTCCTAACTGGATGTAAGACCAGTCTTTTAGTCAACCATCCCATAGCGTAGAGTTGACCAAGTCCAAGCTTTGACCAAGGCGGTCAAATTAAATTCCCCGCAGTCCTAACTGGACGTAAGACCAGTCTTTTAGTCAACCATCCCCTAACGTAGAGTTGACCAAGTCCAAACTTTGACCAAGGCGGTTAAATTAAATTCCCTGGAAGTCTGAAGCGACATAAGTTCAATCTTTTAGTCAACCATCCCGTAGCGTAGAGTTGACCAAGTCCAAGCTTTGACCAAGGCGGTAAAATGAAATTTCCCAGCAGTCCTAACTGGACGTAAGACCAATCTTTTAGTCAACCATCCCATAGCGTGGAGTTGACCAAGTCTAAAATTTGACCAAGGCGGTCAAATTAAATTTTCCGGTAGTCCGAAGCGACATAAGTCCAATATTTTAGTCAACCATCCCGTAGCATAGAGTTGACCAAGTTCAAGCTTTGACCAAGGCAGTCAAATTAAATTTCCAGGCAGTCCAAAAGCGACGTAAGCCCAATCTTTTAGAAGCGTGATGATCAAGTAAAGCCCTTAGGTCTTGATCCCCAAGTTTAGGACTTTCCTCCATAGTCCCCAAGTTTAGGACTTTCCTCCATAGTCACCCAGGTTTAGAACTTTCCTCCATAATCCCCCAGGTTTAGGACTTTCCTCCACAGTCCCCAAGTTCCCAAGTTTAGGACTTTCCTCCATAGTCCTGAAAAGTTAAGACTTTCCTCCATAGTCCCGATAAAGGTCCATAGTGCCTCCTCCAGGTAGTTTCCCGCTAAACAACCCCCCAGGTTCCAAAAAAATATATATATATTCCTTGAACTACGTTAGTCTTGATTCCCCACAAACGGGATACGTAGGAATCCTATACCCCTAGGTCCAGCCATTTGACCACATCGGTCAACCGTTTTCCCATCATGGCCAAATTGGGATTCTTTTAAATCGACAACCCCGCTTTCCTAAAGCACCATTACCGAGGGGCTCTGTAACTACCTCAATCCGGGCTCAACCCCTCTATAAGGAATAAAAACCAAGATAGAGGTAGTCTTAGTACTATTTAGGGATAAAACTGATAGGCTAGGACCTCACAGGAATAAACAGAAAACCTTAGGACCAATCTGGAATAAAAAGAAGAAAGTTCCAGATTCTCGCCAAGACTGTCCGTATAGATGGTTTGGCCACGGGAAGGACCAGCCGTACAGATGGTTTAGGTCCTCCAGGTCCCTATAAATTGAGACCCCTACTGATCATTTCAGGGGGAGAAAAAAAGAGTTTTAAGCACCAAAACCCTACAAAAATACAGTCTCAAAGAAATACCCTTAGGAAGTAGAAGAAGATTGGCAAAACCACAATAGGTAAAGTCACCTTCTCTCCATCTCTTCTGCATCCTACTTCTTTCTTGTTCATCTTATTTACATTTCTTGTCATTTATATTTCTTGTCATTTACAATTCTTTTCATTTACTTTCAAGTCTTTACATTACAAGTCTTTACATTCCAAGTCTTTACATTTATATTACCTGGATCCAAGCCATGAAGTGATTCCATGATGCCTTCACATTTTATGTGTGATTAAAGGTTAAAATCAAAGGATGATCATGGCTTGTTACCTTAAAGCCTTTACCTTTGCTTGATGATCCATTTTAATGGTGAAAGTTTGTACCTTTATGTTGTTCTTGTTGGTTATTGGCCATGATAATCATATTGGGTGATAAAGCTTTGATCTTTATCCTTCCAAACATTGATTTAGCCCTAATACATCACACTTGGGTGATAAAGTTTCAATCTTTAATCATCCAAGTATTGATTCTGTTGTCTCAAAGGTTTAATCTTTCATCAACGGCTCATTTGGGTGAGAAAGCCATAATCTTTACTCATCCATATGTTTGCGTTGGCTCAAAGCCATGTTCATCACCTTTCCCTCTTTTCCTCCAATATTGCCTTGATCATGCCCAAAATCCTTCGTTTGGTGTACAAATTGATGGTCAAAGGCATAGGAATGTATACATTTAATGTTTATGTACATAATCATAAACTGAAATGAAACAGTTATGTCCAGTTCCAGTAGAATGCCCTGTTTCTACCTGGAACTGGACTGTTTTTGATAAAACAGTAAAATCCCAGGGATGACCCCAACCATCCGTATGGATGGTTTGGTCGCATGGACTTATTTATGTTTTTAGCCAGTTTTTTTTAAGTTTGTTGCAATTCAGTCCCTTTTTGTTAACTGGTTCACGCAGTTTGTTAGGTTACAGTTTATTTCTCTAAAATACACACACACACTTTGCACATTTTTTGGTCAACAAAGTTAGGGAGACTCGGTTTTTCGAGGCGGATTGCGTGAACCATGAAATGTTCTTCCCAAGACGTAACGTGACCTCCGAACTCACCATCTCAAACCATTTTCATTTATTGGGTTTTAAAATTAATAAATGTGGAGACTCCGTTTTGTAGTTATGTTCCGTGTTCGATCCCGAGGGAACCATTCGTTTTTTCCCCCAGTACCTTACAATATCAAGGGTAAGATCATTCCAAAAGACGTTCATATCAAAAGAATTCAAATACTACCGGCCACTTGGTAGCTACACTGTAGAAGGAATAGGAGAATCCTACTTCAAAGGATGAAACTCAAAATACTTAGAAACGTAATCATTTATCTTGGGTTACTTTGCTTTTCCACGTAGTTCTCCTTGCATGAATCTACAATCATGCAAAAGTCCAATCTTAGGTACAAGTAATTTTGTTTGGGCAAATTGCAATTTGGTTCCTGACATTTACATAAATTTGCAATGTTACTCCCAACAGTTTAATTTCGCAATTTGGTAGCCTAACATTTACATTTTTTAGCAATGTGACTACAAAACTAACACACAGTTTAAATTCTAACCAAATGACACCTATGTGACTAGCACATGTCTATTAAATGGATAAAATGGTCATTCTCAAGATGCCATGTGCCGCTCATGTAAGGTTTTTTTTTTTTTTTTTTTTGTTATTTACCTTATTCATTTTGTAGTTTAAAAATTATAGATTAAATTAATATTGGGAATATTTATTATTTTATTTTGTACTTATAATTTACGTATTCGTTACAAAGTCATTTATTTTTCTAACCATAATTTAATATTTTATTTCAATTATAATAACTTAACTAAAATACTTTTAAAATTATATAATTAGGAATTAGAAATATTTCGTAAAAAATAATTAAATATATAAAAGTACATTTTATGTTATATTATAACTCAAAATAATTATGCAAGCTTATTTACAAAAATTTATTAAGCGTTTTTAAATTGAAATAAATTTTCTAATATATTTTTCTTCAAGTGAAAGGAAATAAGTAATGATCTTATTGTTGCAAATGGCAGGATAAGAAAGTAATTTTTTGTCTTTTAAATTTAATTATACAAATTAAAATAGGAAAGAGAGAGAAGACATACATGTTTAGTCTAAATGAAACAAATTAAAATAAGAGAGAATTTTTACGTTTTAGTTTGTTATATTGTTTTAGAAGGAAATTAATATGTAATATAATCAAACCAGCAAATTCAATAAATTAATTCATAAAATAATTAAGCTAGGAAAGAGAGAGAAAACATACAACTTTAAAACTGAATATTTTATCTTAATTGGAAAGGGTATTTATGCCAAAAAAAAAAATAAAAAAAAATAAAAAAAAAAATAATAATAATAATAATAGTAATAATAATAATAATAATAATAATAATAAACATGATGATCTTGTTAAAAATGCAGTTCAATGACCATTTAATCCATTTAAAAGACATGTGCTAGTCACATAGGTGTCATTTTGTTAGAATTTTAACTAGGTGTTAGTTTTGTAGCCACATTGCAAAAAAATGTAAATGTTGGGATACCAAATTGCGAAATTAAACAGTTGGGAGCAACATTGCAAACCTATGCAAATGTCAGGAACCAAATTGCAATTTGCCCAATTCTATTTACTATAAGTACCTTAATGCTTTTAATCAGTCTTGTTAACCTATGAGTTATTCTACTTTAACTCCTTCTACGGTTAACCAATACCCTATTAGGGACCCTAAAACACCCTTAGGGTTTTCTATTAACAATTCCCAATCTTAACCTTCAATACATTCATTACACACACTGATTTCATCTTTTCTAGCACACACAACCACACATTAAACACACCTACAACACACAGGCACACACACACAAACACGGCACACACACTAAACATACACACGACACACACACACACGATGCACACGCACACACACACTCAACGCACACACACAAACACACACACGGCACACACCCAGCACACACACACGGCATGCGCACCACACACACACACAATCTTTCTTAGTAAAGGAGCGCAATATGGAGAGGTTCGATCGTGAAAAGATCTACGTCCTCTACCAAGATGGTTAGTCTTAGATTTCTAATGGAGATCTTATATTATGAGTTTGATTACAGATTACAACTTTTGAGTATGATCAACTCAAGATCTATTATCTATGAAAGAACAAATCCTAGACAAAAACCAGTGTAGCTCTTCAAGAAAGATCTAAGTGTTCAAACTTGAAGAGGTGAGTTTGTGTTCTTAGTTTCAAGGCTCTTTAGATCTATGAGATTGATAGCACAAGAAAACTAAAGTGTTACAAGGATTTTAGGATCTGAGCTAGTGATGAATATATGAAGGTGATCTTGGAAATCTTGGAAATATAAGAACAATCTTCAAATCTTCAAACTTCTCACTCAAAGCGTGAATTCTATCAGCTTCAAAGGTTTGAAGTTATGAGGTATTTATAGTGAGCTTGAGAAATGTAGCCGTTGGGAATCCATGTGTTGGAGCTCGTTAATTGGAGCATGTGTCCATATATAGCCGTTAGACACAAAGTATTTGAGATACGTTGAGGATAGATGTCTTCATCTTGAGTGCTCTTCAAAACTTTGATTCACCATTATATTCTGGCTTTGAATTTGAATACTGGAGCCTTCATATCTTCAAATTTCTCTAAGTGTTGAAATGTTGTATAGAGCGCACATATGATAAGCGCGCTATAGATATGAGGCGCGCCAATGCTATAGGCGCACCAAGATGAATTTAGGCGCACAACATTGACTAGGCACGTTACTGAAATTAGACGCATCATCTAGTACAAGGCGCGCTACTTTGATCTAGGCGCACATGTTGAATGGGGCGCACCATGTACTGGGCGCACTGAACTTAGGTTGAGGCGCGCTGTAGCTTACTGACACTTAGAAAATTCCTGGCATAGATCCTATTACAAAGCCTAGTCTATAAAATAGACTATCTAAAAATTGAAGTATACATACTTCTTACATAGGGTCCTAAAGTCCATAAAATATAACTTAGGTAATGTATCAATCAAATCTAACATTAAAAACATGAGATGTAAGTGGGCATACTCAACACTCTAAACTGATGAGATCAACCTCAAGTTCTTTCTCGTCCAATTTCAAAGGACACTTCCTAAATATAGACGTAATAGGGATCGATTCTCTAGTTGTAGTATCTATCACTAAAGAATCCTCTAACGCCTCAGGAATTAAGTTCATACCCTTAGCCAAGCAAGCATTTATCACAGAATGCGTAGCACTAGTATCAATCAAAGCATGTACATTACGGGAGTAAAGTTGAATTGTACTTGCCAAAATATCATTAGTGGCTCTTGCATCCTTGGCTGTCATGGTGAACACACGTCCATGACCTCCACCATTCCCTTTGTTGTCATCTTTCGCTCTTTGAGCCTTAGCATCTTTATTGGGTCTTGGGCACTTCCACTGCGGATGTCCCACCTTGTTGCAGTTAAAACACTTCTTCTCTTTGTACCAGTAATCATTTGTCTTGTGCCTTCCTTCACAAACTTGGAACTTCTCATCAGAACCTCGCCCTTTTGCGTCGCTCTTGTTACCATCCCTTTGGTTTCCATAACCCTTACTCTGGTACTTAATGGAGTAATTCTGTATCTGATCTGGTTGCTCAAACTAGCTTTAAATTTCTGAGCCTTTTGTGTTTCATTGTCGAAGAACGTTGGGGCAAATTCTAGCAGATCGATGAACTTTGCACAATACTCATCTACCGTTGAACTTCCTTGAGTCAACATCATGAACTCTGCCACTCTGGCATTCCGAACACTCATCGTATAGTACTTCTCGTTGAACACACCTTTGAACCTTTCCCACATGAACTCGCCATCTCCATGTGCAATAGCTGCCCTTTTCTCGGCTTCCCACCATTTCAGAGCTTGCCCCTTCAGCATAAATGTCGTAAACACCACCTTTTGCTCAGGTGTGCAATTCATAGTTTTGAATGTCTTTTCCATATCTTTCACCCATTCCTCGGGTTTCTCTTTACTAGTACCAGAAAACGATTCTGAGTTCCTTTTTTAAAATAATTCCAGCGGATCCCGCAATGGGATCGGCTGAGCTTGCTGCTGTGGCTGGGCTAGGGTTGCTACAACTTGCCCGATTCCTGCCATCGTCTAATTCAATGTCTGCAATAAATTCGCCATATTCGGGTCGGCTTGCCCGTTATTATTCCCAGCGTTTGCATTTCTCCTTGCCCCACTTCTTGACATCTGGGGAGGGTAATATCATACTCTTATTAGTATCGCGACAAAACACTATTACTCACGCCAACACAAGCATTGTACTATGCTTAATACTTTCACATAAGTAGGTCATCTCAAAAGACGTAAACAAAAAAAATCGGTTCGCTAGACCTCTGGTCGTTTCAATAGACCAACACTAATTTAGTAAGTCATTTCACTAGACTTGACTACTAATCACAGGTCGATTCATTGGACCCACTATCGTTCTCACTTGGCTTTCTTACTAAGCCAATTACTTTTTCACTTAACCGTTTCAATAGGTCACTTTACTCTTGTTTTGATCATTTCAATAGACCAAAACTAAATTCACTTGGCTGTTTCAATAAGCCAATTAATACTCACGGTCTTACCACTCGACCGACACTTTCTCGCTCTAGGTTAGCTTATACGCTTTAACATTCGAGAACGAAAACATATCAACAAAGCCATTTGCTCGAAATAAATCAAAACTTCTATTGCAAAGAACTTCTTGGAACAAAACTAAGTAAAACAAAATTCTAGTGTCTCTCTTTAGACTAGAACTAAATATCAATACTCAAAACAAAATAAACTCTACATTCCACTTTTCAATCATGGAACAACACCTTCCTAGCCCTTCCCCTAGGTCTTCCACTAGGCACCTTTGGAGTCTTCTTAGAGCCTCTTGGTCTACCTCTGGACCTACGAACTGGTATCTCTTCTTGTTCTAGATCTTCCTTATCATCAATAATGATCGGGGCAGCTTCACTACCCTCGACATTAATAGCTATTTCTTCAAGCACTTCAACATTAGGCACGCTCTCTTCTAACACTGGAGCTTTTTGAACTACAGGGTTCTGTAGAGACCCCGCCTTGGACCGCTCACCCCGATTGCACATTTGATCTTGTGTTTCTCCCCATTTTAAGTGTTTCTCGTTAGTTTCTGTCACTTCCGTTAAGTTCCTGACTGACTTCGTTAAGTCCAGGGACCAAACTGAATAACAGGGCTGACTTTCTAGTCCATTCTGTCAAAATTGCCTTTTCTGAGTCGCGCGCCTCCGACAGGAGGAGCCAGGCGCGCGCGCCTCCCGCCCCCAAAGCAGGAAGCGCGCGCCTCTGGGCGTCAGTTACAGATTTCTGGCCAGGATTCTCTCCCTTGCTCAATTTACAGGATTTTGCCCGGGAAGGATTTCTTGGTGACTGAGTTTTGGCATCAAAAACACCTCTCTTTCACCTATAAAAACCTCTCTTTACCTCCATTTTCAAGGACCGAAAAACCTTAGACCTTGGACCTTGGATCTTTTACTCTAAAATCTTACATTTTCAACAAAGAAGCCAAATTTCTTACCTTCAAGGCATTTCCAAAGGCATTCATCAAGAAGTGTTTGAAGTCTCTCGAAGACTAGGTAAAAACCATTTCCTTCCTCTTCTCGACTTCATCTCTTTTCTCTTTCTTTTTGTTTTATCAAAGTGCAATCACCCAAATCATTTTGGGACATGACTCTAATGATCACCTCATCTCATTGAGGTTAGTTAAGGACTTATCTCCTACATTCCAAACTCTATTTTAAAACCCCTTTTTACGATTTAAAGAAGAAGAAGAAGAACGTTTATCATTTATGTAGATTTTGATCAAGCAAGACCAACTTTAGTTGGGCGAGATGGGTGTTTCGGTACTTCCCATCTCGTAATCTAACCTCCGAACCTCAAAACAAAGAATCTCTGTTTTCGTAATCAAATTTAGGCTATTATCAATAGGTTTTTCTTATGTTAGACATCCTAGGATAATTCACCACTCTAGCCAAGTTGTGGTTTCCCGGGGTACCTACAGTGGCGACTCTGCTGGGGATCGTTTGAGGGTTAAACTTGCATTCTGGTCAAAATCTACATCTTTTCTGGGCATTCTGATTCCTGATGGGGGAGGCGCGCGCTTCTGGCCTCTTCAGCCTAAGGCGCGCGCAACCCGCATCAAGGACCAGAATCGCCCACTTCTTCATGTTATTCATCTTCTTCTTCTGCTATTCTGCACTAATCATTTCTGCAGGGGTTACAATATGAACATAGGACCAGGGCAATCCCCTGAGTCCAAAATCTGACAATCTGACAGGTGTGACTAGAAGCGCGTGCCTCCTAATAGCATTGCGCCATGCGCGCGCATCCCGTATCAGCACTCAGAGGCGCACGCTTCTGGGTTGGTTCCCAGAACAGAAACAGGTTTCAGTGACTGAGCAGAACAGTGGGGTGTGGGCACAGTTGCCTGTATCAGAACAGAATTGAACCCTCGGACTGTTTTAATTTTGTGTTTTATTTACCGGTCACACGGGTGATTCGGGAGTTGTAATTTATGTGCTTATGTGTTTGTTTTTTTTTTTGTGTGTTTTTCTTTCTTTTCAAAAAAAAAATAATAATTTTGTCACGTGATAGACCTCACACTACATGCACATATTCCTATGAACTGCTCACTATCGAGTCGCACAAGTCCAACCCCAAACCCGTCGAGTCCCGTCCTAAAAAGTTTCAAGCTCCACTCGACCTTGGCTCTTTCGAAGCGGTAAACCTCAGCCCGTGGCGTAGTTCAAGACTACATGCCGGGGATGACCTTTGAGCCTCATATTCAAGCCGAGCACAAGTCACACAATTCTAGTTAGGGTCTAACACTCCGTGACTCAAGTCGGTTTCCATGCACCGAGATTTCCCTAAACTAATGTCTTCAAATCATACATGCCAACTTGTTGAAACGGACGCAATAAAAATTCGTCCCCAAAGGTGGTTATTTTGGACGAAAATAAAAATCCGTCCCCGCATGTATGCTTTACTACATTAATTTAGTTTAATCTCGATACATGTAGGATTCACAAACGCGATGGAATCCGATGAGTATATGGGACCGCGAGATGGTCTATATACTAGTGTGACGATTCCATTATTTTCTTAGAAACCCCAAAAGGGATCCTTTCCCTCCGACTTATAAAAAAAAAAAAAAAAAAGTCTTTTCTTATATGGTTCGAGTCGTGTGCCCAACTGTGTGTTCTAAGCCTCTTCGTGAACCGCAAGTGTTACTCAAAACTGACAAGGGCCTCTTCTGCAATATAGGTTCAATTGGTACTTACAGAGTCTACCGGGATTCGGCAAATCGGTTAGTCCGTGAAGAGATCACTCCAACAGCTCCAACATCAACCATGACCGGCAGCAGCAACACCATGTCTCTCGAACAGCTCTCAACCATGGTCCAACTCCTCCAAGAGCAAGTCTCCACCCTTAATAAGGAGGCACAAAGCAAAGACGACATTTGGCAATCCCACCTCGACAGCCAAAGGGAGGCCCACGAGGCCGAGATGGAGCTAATGAAAGAAAAGCTCACTAATCTTGCCAAGGGGAAGAACAAGAATAATGATGATGAATCCGAATGGACCGAGGGTTTGTTCAAAAGTCCTTACGTCAACACCCGCACCAAGAAAATGGGAGACCGAGTTCCGAGAACAATGAGCCCAAAATGGTGGATTCTATCATGGCCTACATCGACCAAAAATTCAATGGGCTCAACATGGGGAAAGGCTCCGACACAAGCCTTTATCAATCATCCATCCTCATGAGTACTATGGCCGCTCTTCCTGATAAGTTCAAGATGCCCGACATAAGCAAATTCAATGGCAACTCTTGTCCTATGGCTCACATTGAGACTTATATTTGGGCAATGGTTCCAAAGAAGGTCTCCCCCAAGGTGATGGCTCAATGCTTTCCTCTCACTCTCGAGGGGGCGGCAAAAGATTGGTATGCTACTCTCCCGCTCACTGTCCGTCTTGACTGGGACTCCGCCATGCTTGCTTTCAAGAACCAATACCAAGGCAACACCACTCACCGGCCCACAAGGAAAGATCTCGAGAATACCACTCAAAGAGACAACGAGTCCTTCATTGACTTCACAAGGAGATGGAATGACAAACTCTCTGAAATTGTTGAGAGGCCGAACACAAAAGAGCAAATGGACATCTTTCTCAAGTGTCTCAAGATTGATCTCCGCACCCACCTAAGTGGGGCTTGCTACTCCGACTTCTCCCAAATGTATGAGGCGGGGGTACGCATGGATGACTTACTCAAGGAGATTAAGAAGGCCACTCCTACTTACCGATACAAGGCCGCTTCCAACTCCACAAAAGAGGCCTCGGTCAACGCCGTCACTATCGATAAGGGGAATTACAAAAAGGTTCCTCCACCCCAAGGGAAGAAGTCCCGAAATGACCGTGTCTACACGCCTCTCCAAGGCATGACTCAAACCGAAATGTTTGAAGTCCTCAAAGCAAAGGGTCAAGTCACACCCGTGCAAGGGTACCAACCCAAGACGGTCCACCCCAATCATGCTCACCACAAATATTGTGGCTACCACCAATATAGTGGCCACACCACCGAGGATTGCTTCGTTCTCCGCAATGTCATTCAAGATCTCATAGACAAGAAAGAATTTGTAGTGACTAATGGCGAACATGTCAATGTAATAGAGATAGGAGAACTCGAGGGGACCACCCATTCAATCCCAATTGTGAATGGGGTCCCAATGTTATGAATAAACTTGACAATTCTTGTTATGTTGTAACTTACGATGAGGTAATGAGGGAAGTACTAGAGAATAGGAAAAAGAAGCAAGATGGGAACGTCAACATGCTAACTCGATCCAGTCGAGTCATAGCAAGCAACCCTTCCACTTCCGCACCAAGCTCCTCTTCTCAAAGGCCGCAAACTCGCGACACTCCCGAAGATCCTCTACTTGTCCAACTCAAGAAAACTCAAGCCAACATCTCTATTTGGGACCTCATTGCATTCTCAAAGAAACACCGAGATCTTGTCATCCACAATCTCGATGATACATCAGTTTCTCCCGACACCACTCCCGAGGACCTCACGGCAATGATCGGTCACATTCATTTCGGCAACGTCATCACCTTTGCCGATATGGACCTTCCACCATTTGGTTCCAACCACAACAAGGCTATTTACCTCAAGGTACGAGCAAGGGGGAGACCCATCTCAAGAGTCTTAGTGGACGGTGGTTCCGCACTCAATCTCATGCCTGGCAGAATCATGGGCATACTGGGGCTTAAGGATTCCGATTTGAAGCCTTCTACTCAAGTAATCCGAGGTTATGACAGCACCGCCCATACAGTCATAGGCATGATTGAAATAGACATTGAGTTTGGGAGAATGGTCATGTCCGTTCCATTCCAAGTGCTTGACATCCCGGCCTCATTCAACTTACTTTTGGGTCGACCACGGATTCAAAGTTCTAATGCTGTCCCGTCAACTCTCCATCAATGTGTCAAGATCTGAAATGCTGATGAAATAGTGACCGTCATGGTTGAAAACGTCACTATCCACAGAAAAGGTGAGCCCGTCCACCAAGTTCAGCATGGTTTACCAGACTCCACTCTCTCCGGCTTCTCAATCAACGCCATTGACAAAGAAGGGGGAAACGGATCATGGACCCTCAGCAACCACAAAGTCCTCCGCATGATGAGGAATATGGACTACTTCCCTGGTTTAGGCCTAGGGAAATGTCAACAAGGAATCCTACATCCTGTGCAAGTCCCATTCGTCAAAAACACCTTCGGTTTGGGGTACGAGCCTTCCAGAGAAGACTTGAAACAAGAGCAAGCAATCAAGAACGAAAAGGCCCGAGCTCGCAAAGAAGGCCGTCGTTATGAGGTCCCTAATCTAAGGCCTTACCGCAAGACGTTGAATGGCTATTTTGTCCGCCAAGGGGAAGACGTTCTATACATGATCTTTCCCGAGCCATGGGTTAACAATAAGGGTGTCAAAAAGCCCGATCTCGAAATCTTCTCCGATTGTGAGATCCAGAAATCCGAAAGGGAAGCAACTCCCATGTCGCCCCGTGAATGGTGGGGAAGGAAGATGACTATAGAGTCCGAGACAGAAATCATCGTGGGGGAAGAACTAACAGATTTAGCCTCCATATTCGAAGAGCTTGCCATAATGAATGAATGCCAAGTCAACGCCATCCATGACACCATCATCATGAATGAGACTATCAGTGAGATCCAGCCAAGCTTCGAGCCGATCAACAATTGGTATTCAACAAAAGGGTCCGTGGTATCTGAGGAATTCTTAGTCCAAGAAATGGGTTGCATACCCCGCACAGCAACAAAGGAAGAGCGGCTCAGACTTACTTTCGAGTCCGAGAGTGTCTCTAATACCCTCACCCAACAAGATTTTGAGGCCATAGCCGAGCGTGTGTTTCCTTTCTTTGCTAATGAAAAATTTGATATTTCTGAGTACCCTGAGATTGCAAACATCATAAATGATGAATTAACTAATAATGAACTTAATGAACAAGTTAATAACGATTCAAATTATGATGAAATAGACCACGAAAACACAACATACTTAAATGAACTTGCTCAACAAGTCCGTAGTCGTGGTGAAAATGGTCCAAAGGCTGACGAAGAATTGCATGTTGTTAATCTGGGTACCGAAGAAGAACCAAGAGAGACTAAGATCGGAAGCTTCTTCAAGGGGGACGACAGAGACAGATTGACTGCACTACTACGGAAGTTCGTGGATGTGTTCGCATGGTCATACAAAGACATGCCGGGTTTGGACAGAAAGGTAGCGGAGCACAGAATTCCGATCAGAGAAGATGCTAAGCCGGTAAAACAGAAGCTCAGAAAGATCAAGCCATAATGGTCTCTGCAAGTCAAAGAAGAGATCGAGAAGCTCCTCAGTGTGGGTTTCATCAAGGTTATCGAATATCCGACATGGTTAGCCAACATCGTGACAGTCAGAAAGGCAAACGGCAAGGTTCGAGTTTGTGTGGACTTCCGGGATTTGAACAAAGCTTCCCCAAAGGATGATTTTCCACTCCCTAACATCGACATGCTGGTCGACTACACTGTTGCCTATGAGGTTCGCTCATTCGTGGATGGGTTCGCTGGGTACAATCAGATTCTCATGGCCGAGGAAGATCAACATAAGACAGCCTTCACAACACCGTGGGGTACCTTTTGCTACACAGTCATGCCATTTGGGTTAAGAAGCGCTGGGGATTCCTACCAAAGAACCGTGACAGACTTGTTCCACGATATGATTCACAAATAAATCGAGGTCTATGTGGACGACATGATCATTCACTCCAAAGGGACCGATAGTCAACATTTACTCGATCTCCGTAAGTTCTTCGAAAGGCTTCGTCAACACAAGATGAGGCTCAACCCTGCAAAGTGCACGTTCGGGGTTATCCGAGGCAAAGTCCTTGGTTATATGGTTACTGAAAGGGGAATTGAAGTAGATCCTTTCAAAATCAAGGCAATCATTGACATGCCTCCTCCAAAGACGCAGAAAGAGATCAAAGGTTTCATGGGCAGACTGCAATACATCAGTCGGTTTGTGCACCAACTCACTTCCATGTGCGAGCCAATCTTCAAGCTACTCAAGAAGAATGTAGCTCTAGAATGGACCGACGCGTGCCAAGGAGCCTTCGACCAGGTGAAGCATTACTTAACGTGCCCTCCTGTTCTAGTCCCGCCGCACAAGGAGAAGCCTCTTTTGCTCTATCTCACTGTCAATGATGAAGCCCTAGGGGCTATGTTAGCACAAGAGCAACGAGAGTCCACAAAGGAGAATGCCATTTATTTTGTCAGTCGCCGATTCCAAGGAGGCGAAAAGAACTACTCTGTCTTAGAGAAGTCATGTGCAGCATTGGTTTGGGTCACTCAAAAGCTCAAACACTATATGGAAGCTTTTCCGATCAACCTAGTAGCAAAGGTGGACCCGATCCGCTAGATCTTCGAGAAGCCTTTCATGTCAACAAGAATATCCAAATGGTACTTCATGCTCGCCGGCTATGATATCACCTATGTCACACTAAAATCCGTCAGGGGGAAAGTGTTCAGTGACCAGCTTGCCGAATTCCCGTGTGACGAAGTGAAGGGGGAAGACATACAGTTCCCCGACGAGCACTTAATTTGTACTGCAACCGAGGAAAATAAGTGGCAACTTTTTTTCGATGGCGCCGCCAATAAGCACGGTTTTGGTATAGGAGTATTGCTTGTCGATCCAAAAGACATCTACACTCCCATTGCCGTCCGGCTGGAATTCGAAGCTACCAATAACATTGCCGAGTACGAAGCATGCATAGCAGGGCTCGAAGCAGCTCCCGAAAGAAACGTCACGGAACTAGAAGTATTCGGCGACTCTTTACTCCTTATCAATCAGCAATCGGGTAAATGGCGAATCCAAGACCCGACCCTACAACAGTATGGTCAGCACCTTGAAGAATTGGTTGAACAATTCCAAGAGATCACTTTCAACTACCTGCCAAGGGATAAAAATCGCTTCGCCGATGCACTGGCCACTATAGCTTCATTAGTCGAAATGCCCAAAGGGAAAATGGTGAAGCCTTTCAAAATTTCCCGAAGGAACAGTCTGGCGTACTGCATGAATATCGAGGTCAACGAGGTTCAAACAAACTCCCCGTGGTATTCAGATATCATGAATTTCCTCAAAGATGGCATTTATCCCGAGAATAGCAATAAGAAGTCTCAAGCAGCTCTGCAAAGGCTAGCCTCTCGGTACGTACTGATTGGGGACCGAGTCTATAAAAGACACCACGACGGGATCAATCTCTTATGCGCCAATGAGGCCGAAGCTCAAGAGATAATGTGTGAAGTGCACGAAGGAGAGTGTGGACCCCACATGAATGGATTTATGCTGGTCAAAAAGATACTCCGCATTGGTTACTATTGGAGCACTATGGAACGAGACTGTATCGAGAAAGTCAAAAGGTGTGCCAAATGCCAATTCCATGCTAATCTGCAACACGCTCCACCCTCGCAACTTTACAACATGGTCACACCTTGGCCTTTCTCTTGTTGGGGGATAGACATCATCGGTAAAGTCCATCCTGCCGGAAGCAATGGGCAGTCATTCGTCCTAGTGGCCGTCGATTACTTCACAAAGTGGGTCGAATCACAAGCATATCGGACCCTCAACGCCAAGAAAGTGGCCGAATTTGTAAAGATTAATATCATGTGCCGATACGGTGTGCCTCATGAAATCATTTTCGACAACGGCTCTCACTTTGAGAAGGAAATGGATGCACTTTTGGTAGAATACAAGATCACCAAACACAAGTCATCTCCTTACCGTCCCCAAGCAAACGGCGCGATTGAAGCAGCAAATAAAACCATCGAGACCATTGTCAAGAAAATGGCCTCAACAGGAAGGGATTGGCCCGAGAAGCTACCATTCGCATTGTGGGGCTACCGCACATCAATACGGTCCGCAACAGGAGAAACTCCTTATGCATTAGTCTATGGTTCTGAAGCCGTACTCCCAATCGAACTTGAAGTCCCATCTCTACGGGTCCCCCTCGAGAATCAACTAAACGAGGTCAACTGGATGCAAATTCGATATGAACAGCTAGCCTTACTCGACGAGAAAAGGCTAAGAGCACTCGAACGCACAAGGGCGTATCAGCAAAGGATGGCAAGAGCTTTCAACAAAAAGGTAAAGCCTCGAAACATCAATGTGGGAGATTTGGTCTTAAGACAACATCCTCCTAATGCCATGAATCCCCTGGGGAAATGGGAACCCCGATGGATCGGTCCGTACGTGGTCAAAAAGATACTAAGCGGCGGTGCAGTCCGGCTTGTGGATTTAGATGGTGACCAGCTGCCAAAGGAGGTCAACCTAGACAAGCTCAAGAGGTTTTATGCTTAATAAACAAACACCATAAAAAAAAAAAAAATAAAAAAAAAATCGCTCGCTAGGTTGAAAACCCGCAAGGGCGGCCTAGGCAAAAATTAGAGCACGTGCAAAAAAGAAGCCCGCTAGATTGAAAACCCGAAAGGGCGGTCTAGGCAAAAAACAGGGTGCACACATAAAAAAAAAAAAATGGTCTTTGTTTGTTTGAACTACGGAGACCTGAGCCTCCCAACTGGAGGAACGTAGGCAACCTTCGGGTGCGGTCTAAAACATATCAAAAATACCCAATTCACTTCAAATAACAAGATGCAATTCTTATTCATTCAATGAATTATTCAAACCATTACAACGGATTTATTGAGCAACAAAAGACATCAAAATATTAAATCCTAAAATAAAGTGGTCTAATTGCAATCTCTTAGGGTACTAAGAAAAATCCAATTTTCTCTTAGCCTTCAAAGGACCACCCGATCGTCTCTCAATCCTATTCTTCTTGGATAGCGGAGGAGCACTGATACGCACCGAAACCTTCTGTGTTGCGGCACGTTTCCTAGCATAAAAGTCATCCAAAGGAGTACCGAAAGGGTCAGCAAGAATGTTACTCGAATCAGCAGCAGCCTCCCTATATCTCAAAGCGCTGCTAGGCTCCAAACCCTTTCCCAACAACTCGGCACGAAGCACATCGACCCAAGTGATGCCACGGTAAAGGGTACCAAACAAATAATCCAAGTAGCTCTCGGGAAGGAAGACACTCCCCCGATGCAAAGGAGCAAAAGCCCAACGGTTGCGATCATCTCCCCAAGCCGACTGAAGCTCACTCGATAAGTCCGGACCCATGTAAGCAACTGGACGAAGCACTCCGTCCCTCGGAAAAGGAATCATCTGTTGACGACCAAACTGCCGCAGAACCCGCTCTGGCTGGTAAAATGACGAATCTCTCAAACCGGGTACAACCGCGTGTGCTGAAAACCAAGAGTCCATTCCACAAAAGGACGAAGACCCCAAGAAGGAGGGCACCACTCAATATCGACGGTTACCCGAGAGGCAAAGAATTTCTTCCAACCATCTTCGGATAAATCTCGGATCAATAACTTCCTCCTATGAACAGCAAAAGGAGACAAATCACCATCCGGGGAATAAATCTTGAAGTGTTCTCGAAGCCATATGGTCAAGAGCAAAGGGCTTCCCCGGCACATCTTGTCCGTCCTATGTAACTCATCAAGGCCGTGCAACGTCTCCCCTACGATAAGAGGGATTATACTAAATTGTTGCTCCTTGGCTTGCAAAATAATCTCAGCCAAATGCGCATCCGCAGTCCCGAAGGGTGTGACAAACAGTACTTCACTAAAGAGACAAGCGGCCATGGCTTTCCTCTTGAAAGATTGAACCGCCGGATCCTCCGAGTGTAAACTGAAGAACATCGGCAACTCAGTTATGTCAATCACAGTGCCGTGCAACATCTTCCTCACGTCCTCAACAGGGAGATTCAGTAACTCAACCTAAGAGTCAATGGCACCACGGTGATATTTAGGGACAGCAATCCGACCGGCCAAAGGCATGCCAAGGATGGCCCCGAAATCATCAACAGTTGACACCATTTCATTAGCTGAAAAGTTGAAGGTATGGCTATCGCAATCCCAGAAAGCCGCGGCAGCTCTCAACAAATCCCAATCCGGCTTCAACGTCCGCAAAGTGAAAAGAATTTGGAACCCGAAGTCTTTAATGAAGGCCTTCTTGGGATGAGTCTTGAAAGAACACACAAAAGTACCCAAGTCCTTTTCATACTCACTAACAACCTTGGCATCAAGGGCAAAAGAATTGGAAGCCATGGAAAATGTTGATCACAAGCAAAGTTAAGCAATAATATGATGTTCAAAAATGGCAGAAAGGAGCTGTGAGAATCAAGTGGTCGAACAGAAGATGATATTATAGCTGTTGGGGGTTCTTTTGGCCAGCAAATGTCAAGCCCGGAATTCCGCCTCCCAGACGCGCGTGCCACCCGCCAGCGGTCTGAAATGCTCGCGCGTCCCAAGCCTACAGAGGAAAGCGCGCGCCTCCCAAGTCTAAATCACTTCAAGAAAAGGCCTTGTCAGAGATCTCCAGCTTAAATCAAGGCACAGCCCCTATCCTCGGACACCCAGTTGGGCACACATTCTTCTGGTCCGCCCTTAAGGCATGTCAAAAAAATTGAAAGTAGGATAGAAACTCCCACTCAAAAGTAGGCTGTCCTCCTCCAGATTCCAAACTCCCTAAGTTCTGTCACGGGTGACATACCCCCCTCAAGTGTGACTCCAAGTGGCACGAGACTTCAAAGCAATACCTCATCAACGAATTTCACTAACGGATTCGTCCTCAAAGGTTCACTAACGGCCTCTTCCAAGGTTCACTAACGGCCTCTTCAAAGGTTCACTAACGACCTCATCAACGGATTTCACTAACAGATTCGTCTTCAAAGGTTCACTAACGGCCTCTCCAAAGGTTCACCAACGGCCTCTACAAGGGTTCACTAACGGCCTCATCAACGGATTTCACTAACGGATTCGTCCTTAAAGGTTCACTAACGGCCTCTCCAAAGGTTCACCAACGGCCTCTACAAGGGTTCACTAACGGTCTCATCAACGGATTTCACTAACGGATTCGTCCTCAAAGGTTCACTAATGGCCTCTCCAAAGGTTCACCAACGGCCTCATCAACGAATTTCACTAACGGATTCGTCCTCAAGGGTTCACTAACGGCCTCATCAACGGATTTCACTAACGGATTCGTCTTCAAAGGTTCACTAACGGCCTCTCCAAAGGTTCACCAACGGCCTCTACAAGGGTTCACTAACGGCCTCATCAACGGATTTCACTAACGGATTCGTCCTCAAAGGTTCACTAACGGCCTCTCCAAAGGTTCACCAACGGCCTCATCAACGAATTATACTAACTGATTCGTCCTCAAAGGTTCACCAACGGCCTCATCAACGAATTTCACTAATGGATTCGTCCTCAAAGGTTCACTAACGGCCTCACCAAATGTTCACTAACGGCCTCATTCAAAAGGTTCACTAACGGCCTCATTTAAGATATTCAGCCGGCAGGTTCACCTAACGGATCATGCCACCCTTCTATCAACAAAAGCCGCTCACACAGGGAGCGCACCACTCCCTCTCGCAATTTCAAATTCCTGCTTTCATCGAGTCTTTGCTTTTTTCTTGGTGATGTCCTCGGCGAGTGTTTTTAACTTTCGTCGACGCGTTTTGCATTGCAATCCACGTCGCCGAGGGGCTCTGTAGACACCCCGCCTTGGACCGCTCACCCCGATTGCACATTTGATCTTGTGTTTCTCCCCATTTTAAGTGTTTCTCGTTAGTTTCTATCATTTCCGTTAAGTTCCTGACTGACTTCGTTAAGTCTAGGGACCAAACTGAATAACAGGGCTGACTTTCTAGTCCATTCTGTCAAAATTGCCTTTTTTGAGTCTCGCACCTCCGACAGGAGGAGCCAGGCGCGCTCGCCTCCCGCCCCCAAAGCAGGAAGCGCGCGCCTCTGGGCGTCAGTTACAAATTTCTGGCCAGGATTCTCTCCCTTGCTCAATTTACAGGATTTTGCCCGGGAAGGATTTCTTGGTGACTGAGTTTTGGCATCAAAAACACCTCTCTTTCACCTATAAAAACCTCTCTTTACCTCCATTTTCAAGGACCGAAAAACCTTAGACCTTGGACCTTGGATCTTTTACTCTAAGATCTTACATTTTCAACAAAGAAGCCAAATTTCTTACCTTTAAGGCATTTCCAAAGGCATTCATCAAGAAGTGTTTGAAGTCTCTCGAAAACTAGGTAAAAACCATTTCCTTCCTCTTCTCGACTTCATCTCTTTTCTCTTTCTTTTTGTTTTATCAAAGTGCAATCACCCAAATCATTTTGGGACATGACTCTAATGATCACCTCATCTCATTGAGGTTGGTTAAGGAGTTATCTCCTACATTCCAAACTCTATTTTAAAACCCCTTTTTTACGATTTAAAGAAGAAGAAGAAGAACGTTTATCATTCATGTAGATTTTGATCAAGCAAGACCAACTTTAGTTGGGCGAGATGGGTGTTTCGGTACATCCCATCTCGTAATCTAACCCCCGAACCCCAAAACAAAGAATCTCTGTTTTCGTAATCAAATTTAGGCTATTATCAATAGGTTTTTCTTATGTTCCTCAAAACATAGGTGGCGACTATAAACAATCTAAAACAAGTTAGACATCCTAGGATAATTCACCGCTCTAGCCAAGTTGTGGTTTCCCGGGGTACCTACAGGTTCTCTTGGATATTATTTCCAACCATTTATGCCTTTAAATCTTCTAGCTCATAGTACCAACGATACCCTTCTTCTCTGACATGAGCAGTGTACACCTCATTATCATTCCATTTTTCTCTCGTCTCGTTCAGCTCTTTTCGAACTTTCCTTAATATGTAATGAGCATTCACAAATCTGCCTAAAGCACTTTTCGTCCTTGGTTTCTCATCCTCTATTCTCTTCTTCAGACCTTCGATCCCAAAAGCATATCGCTGAATTAATTTCCTTCTTAAGACTCTATGTCTCCATAACATCATTGATCGGCTAGGTCCGTCCATCTCCTACAATTAAGATATAACCATTATTAGTACCATATAACTCAAAGGTATATGACCATAATTATCATTTGCATAAGAAACTTAAAAGAAATAACATTCTAGTGTAACCCTTCAATACTTAAGTTTCACTCCCAAAGTATTCACTTATATTCCTCGAGGAAAACTTATCTTAGGTTCTTTCCTAAAATAGCAAGTTTCCATAATTAGAAAGTTTCCTATAATAGGAGGTTTCTGACTATAGAAGGTTTCCTAAAATAGTAACTTCCCAAAGTACTAGGTAAGCCCAATTGTGGTTAAGTACTATTTCTCCTAATAGTCTTAACTTCTAATGTCTCCCATGTAAACCTAAATCGGAGCTCTGAATACCAACTGTAACACCCCAAACTTTTCAAAAATAAAATAGTCTTTAAATTAAATAACATCTATCCCAAAACCAGTGGATCTCAATCATCAACCACAATCCAAAACCAAACATTGAATGTAACGGCTAGTACAACCCACTAGCTCTAAAGTACAACCCACTAGCTCTAAAATAACGGTAAAGTAAACTGTCTTAAATGTTTCAATAAACCAAGAGCCACCTTTCCTTGCGACCTATCCGTTCCCTCTACTCTTTACCTGGGAAAAATATAAGGAAGGGGTGAGCGAAAAATGCTCAGTAAGTTCATAGGGGATCTCGTCGGGTACTAGGAAGAGATGACCGAAAGAACGGAGCCAAACAATACTTTTAATGAAAGGCTAATCATCAATAACTTAACTGTAACACACTCAAGATTTTACAGTTCCAAATACTGAGAAAAAATTGTGGCACTATCACAAGGATAATATTTATGGAGATTGTATATACACAAGTTCGTCAATTCCATAGTAACAATACACCTTTTCAGGGTGTTAAGGGAATAAGAGACCTTATGCCTTTTCAGGGCGCTCCCTTATTAAGATATATCATGATCATTAAACTACTTCATCAAGTAGCATATAAATGTCTAAGTTCTTTTCAATCAAACTAGACAGTTTTCATTTAAGTCTTTTTCAATCAGACTAATTCCTGCTAAGCCCTTTTCAATCAGACAAAGCTAGCTGTACCTGTTTCATTTAGATACAACAACATTTACATATAGTGTTCATAAGTACGAGAACACATAACACAATTCGATTCATTTTAGATACCCATTGAGCAAGACATATAAAGGGTAAGATCATTCCAAAAGACGTTCATATCAAAGGAATTCAAATACTATCGACAACTTGGTAGCTACACTGTAGAAGGAATAGGAGAATCCTACTTTAAATGATGAAACTCAAAATACTTAAGAACGTAATCCCTTACCTTGGGTTACTTTGCTTTCCACGTAGTTCTCCTTGCACGAATCTACAATCATGCAAAAGTCCAATCTTAGGTACAAGTAATTCTATTTACTATAAATACCTTAATCCTTTTAATCCGTCTTATTAACCTATGAGTTATTCTACTTTAACTCCTTCTACGGTTAACCAATACCCTATTAGGGACACTAAAACACCCTTAGGGTTTTCTATTAACAATTCCCAATCTTAAGCTTCAATACATTCATTACACACATTGATTTCACCTTTTCCAGCACACACAACCACACACTAAACACACACACACACACACACACACAGAGAGACGGCACACACACTGCACACACACACACTGCGCACACACGACGCACACACACACAAACACACACTCAATGCACACGCACACACGGCACACCACCCAGCACACACATACGGCATGCGCACCACACACACACACACACACAATCTTTCTTCCTTTAAACCCTAACATGCAAACCCTTGTTCATCTCCTTAGATTAAGCTTTCTAAACCATTGATTTCTAATGGTTAAAATCAACGTAGTGGAGAAGAAAAGGTTGAAAGAGTCTAGATTTTACCTTCGATGATCGACTCCGCCTTCTCTCTTTCTCTCCTCCGAGCTCTTTCTCTCTCTCGGCTTCCTCTCTCTGCTGCCGCCTCTCTCTCTCTTCTTTACCGTTCTTTTCTTTTTCTTCGTTGGTAAATAATGAGGCTAGGGTTTAAGGGAGGAGTATATATATAATCTAGGGTTTCCCAATTCCTTACTAAAAAGGACTTACATCTTCTCCTTATTGGGTTTAAAAGAAAAACTTAAGCCCGAACTCAAAGCC
>JAOWBW010000084.1:70371-250584 GCA_026119855.1 Campanula takesimana
AAAGGACCCTAAGGTTTCAACTTAATCATTTAACTCCTTTAATCATTATTATTACTAACTAAGTAAATAACACAAATAATCAAGTAAGATATGCAAATCATAAAAATATGATGCAACACATAAAATGCACACATAAGTCAAATAAAAATCCCCAAAAATATAAATAAATAGGGACGGGTTTTGGGGTCGCTACAATCACTCCCCCTTAAAGAAAATTCGTCCCGAATTTTAGGGTTACTTACCGAGGCCCTCAAACAACCAAGGGTACTTTCTCTCGATCTCCTCCCAAAGTTCCCAATTCTCGAACAAGGAGAATACTCTTATTTCTCAATTCTTGGACTTTAGAATCAATCACTTGGACTGGATGCTCCTCATAAGACATACTCGGCTCAATATCCTCGGGTACCTCAGATAAAACATGAGAAGGATCATACACATACTTCCGAAGCATAGAGATATGAAACACATTATGGATCTTATCAAGAGAAGGAGGTATGCAAGACGATAAGCCCGATCTCCCACTCTTCAAGAATCTCAAATGGACCAATATACCTCGGAGCAAGCTTGCCTTTCTTTCCATATCTTCGAATACCAACCTTAGGGGAAACCTTCAAAAACACAAAGTCACCTTTTTCGAACTCAAGGTCTCGCCTTCGCGATGATCAGCATAGCTTTTCTGTCTACTCTGGGCAGTACTCAAACGATCCCGAATAAGTTTAACCTTCTCAACTGAATCATTAACCATCTGAACACCCCAAATCTTGGCTTCTCCCACTTCATCCAACAGATAGAGACCGACATTTTCCTCCCATACAAGGCTTCATAAGGAGCCATCCCAATATTGGACTGAAAACTGTTATTATAAGCAAACTCTACGAGAGGCAAATGAATATCCCAAGAATCTGCAAATCAACTGAACAAGCCCTCAACATGTCCTCAAGAATCTGAATGGTTCTTTCTGACTGACCATCTGTTTGAGGATGAAAAGCTGTACTAATCTTAATTCTGAACCCAAAGCCTTCTAAATGCTTGCCAAAACCGAGATGTGAATCTAGGGTCACGATCAGACACAATGCTCACTGGAACTCCATGTAACCTCACGATCTCATTAATGTACAAAGTTGCAAGCCTTTCCATAGAATAACCAATCTCATAGGTAGAAAATAGAGAACTTTGTCAATCTATCAACAATCACCCAAACTGCATCAAACCTTCTTCGAGTACGAGGTAACCCTGTCACAAAATCCATAGTAACATGTTCCCACTTCCATTTCCGGAATCTCTAACGGTTGAAGCAATCCTGCGGGCCTTTGATGTTCAGCTTTAACTTGTTGACATGTTAAACACTTGGATACATTATCCGCTATTTTCCTCTTCATATTATTCCACCAAAAGTGTTGCTTCAAATTCTGATACATTTTAGTACTCCCGGGATGAATAGTATACCTCGATTTATGTCCTTCATCAAGAACTTGGCGTTTAATCCCATCAACATTAGGCACACACAATCGACCTCTGAAAGTCAATACCCCTTCAGAACTGAGGGAGAAATCCTTAAATTTACCATCTTTGATTTTATCCATAATCTTTACCAACTCCGGGTCATCCTTCTGAGCTTCCTTTATTTGTTGAACTAAAATTGGTAATACTCGAATATTCGCAAAATAGCTCCATGCTTTGATTCATAAGGACTCCAATCTCGAGCATCCTCCAACATCTTCCATTCCCGCACCATCAATGAAGCTACATAAGACTTCCGGCTAATAGCATCAGCTACAACATTTGCCTTGCCCGGATGATAAGAAATGGTGCAATCATAATCCTTCAACAGCTCCATCCATCTTTGTTGTCTATTATTCAACTCTTTCTGAGAGAAAAGATACTTCAAAACTCTGATGATCTGTGAAAATCTCGAACTTTGCTCCATAAAGATAATGTTTCCACTTGTGCAACGCAAAGACAATAGCTGCGAGCTCCATGTCATGGGTAGGATAATTCTGCTCACTCGGAGTCAACTTCCTCGAAGCATATGCAATTACCCTTCCATTTTGCATTAATACACACCCGAGACTTTCTTTAGAAGCATCACTATATATTACCAAATCATCATTACCATTAGGTAGGGCAAGAATAGGAGCTGTAGTCAATCTCTTCTTCAACTCTTCAAAGCTAACTTGACATTTTTCATCCCACACATAAGGAACATTCTTTCGAGTCAACTGAGTCAAGGGAGTTGCAATCTTAGAAAACCCCTCAATGAACCTTCTGTAGTACCCAGCTAACCCCAAGAAGCTTCGAATTTCTGTAACTGATTCTGGCCTCTTCCAATTCACAATAGCCTCAACTTTGGGATGGATCAACTGATATACCTTTATTAGAATCACGTGCCCAAGAAAAGATACTTCATCGAGCCAAAAAGCACACTTACTGAATTTAGCAAACAAAGCTTCTCACGAAGAATAGATAAAACCATTCGTAAATGCTGTTCATGCTCCTCCCAGGACTTGGAATAAACAAGAATATCATCAATAAATACAACCATGAATGTATCAAGATAAGGTTTAAAGACCCTATTCATCATATCCATAAAAACAGCCGGAGCATTAGTCAACCCGAAAGGCATAACAAGAAACTCATAATGACCATATCTACTACGAAAAGCAGTTTTAGAAATGTCTTCAGAACGGATTTTCAATTGGTGGTACCCACTCCTCAAGTCAAGTTTTGAAAAGACAACTGACCCTTGAAGTTGATCAAATAAATCATCAATATGAGGAAGCGGATATTTGTTCTTTATAGTTACCTGATTCAGCTTTCTGTAATGAATACACAATCTCAAGGACCCATCTTTCTTTTTGACAAATAATACTGGAGCTCCCCACGGGGATACACTAGGACGAATGAATCCTCGATCAAGTAGCTCTTGCAACTGAACCTTCAACTCTTTCAATTCCGCTGGGGCCATTCTGTAAGGTGCCTCAGATATAGGAGCCGTACCTGGAAGTAAGTCAATACAGAACTCGATTTCCCGGTCAGGAGGCATAGCATACTTAGAAGAAAATACATCTGAAAATTCTTTAATAATAGGCACATCCTCAATATCAGGAACCCTTTTAGTAGTATCCAAAACACTAGCCAAATACCCCACACAACCACGGTTCAACAACTTTCTAGCCTTCACATAAGAAATAATTCGAATCTCTCTACCCCAGGGAACAGTTTCAAAAGTAAATTTAGGAACATTAGGGATAGAAAATGAGACCACTTTTTTAGCACAATCAACAGACGCATGATATTTACCCAACCAATCCATACCCAAGATAATATCAAAATCTTGTAATGGTAAGATAACTAAATCAGCAGGTAAAACATGCTCACGTATATGCACATCACAAGAATGCAACACCTTATGGTCACCAAACACTCCCCTATAGGAGTAGACACCTCTAACACATAAGGTAGAGATTCAGAAGACAAATGCAATCGAGAAGCAAAATGCACAGACACATAAGAATGCGATGACCAGGGTCTATAAGTATACGTGCCCTCAAACTAGACACAGAAATAATACCTCCTATCACATTAGAGGAATTGAAGCCTGTTGTTGAGAAATGGCAAAGACATGACCCTAAACCTTAGGCTTTCCTGAAGAATCCCTCTTCTGGCCCTGAGAAGACCCAACTACACTTCCCGATGCCTGCATCTTAAACTTAGGGCAATCCCTCTGAAAATGACCCAACTGACCACAATTCAAACATTTGCCCTGTTTCTTCCAACATCTTTCTTGTGAATGCCCTTATTTCTGACAATAATTACAAACTCCTCTGCTCTGACTCCCTGAAGTGTTACTTTGATTTCTATTACCTGACTGTCTTTGAAAAGACCCTTTGAATTGTGAAGATCCACCTTGATTTCTTCTATTATCACCACGTTGTTGTTGTTGTTGCCTAACTTGCTTCCCTACGCCTAACAACTCTATTTTCTTCTTATGTTCCTCAATATCATGCTCCACCTGGTAGGCTCGATCAACTGCATCTTGAAAATCTTGCAACTTGTGGGATACTAGCTGAGTTCTAATCATAGTTTTCAAACCTTTCACAACCTCGTAGCCTTTCTCTCCTCAGTTGCCACTAAATGAGTACAATACCTAGACAACTCTGAAAATTTAGCTGAATACTGAGCAACTGACATAGAACCTTGTTCCAAGCTAAGATACTCCATTTCTTTCCTGTCTTGATCTACCCGGGGAATGAAGTGTTCTTTAAATTTTCCCAGAAAATTCTCCCAAGTGTAAGGTACATGAGTCTCATCCCATTTAGTTTTCAAAGCTTTCCACCAATGCTCGGAAGCTCCATTCAGCTTATAGGTAGCAAACCTGACTTGATCTTCCTCAGAACATCTCAAAGCATCAAAGATCTTTTCTATTGATTCAATCCACCTTTCAGTCTTAGATACATCAGGCTCATCATCATACTCCATAGGCTTCATATTCAGAAACTGTTCTAGGCCATATCTTGGTGGTACATGTTCCCTCTCTTGCCTCTGATCATTTAAAGTTTTCATTGCTGCTTCGAACATTCCTTGAAACATAATTCGAGCCTCTTCTCTGGCATCCCCTTGCCCTGAAGAGCCAGCCTGATCTCCTTCATTCTCAACCATTTTTAATGAATACCTGCATAGAACACTCAACGTTACTCACTCTATACTCTGCTACCCTCCTAGGTCATTAAGTCATTCTAGACCATCTACAACCTAGCTCTAATACCAACTGTCGCGCCCCAGACCCGTGGTCCTACTTGGCCCCACGCTCGGGTCACGAGTGGAAGACGTTATAAAACATGTTTGAAAATTTTTCGAAATGTACTTTTATAAAGTTTAACAAAATCGCACTTGAAGTTCAAAGACTTCAATTAACTTTAAACAAACTTTACAACCAACTTTTACAACGAAAGTACTTAGCCCGAAGGCTTACAAACTTTTAAATAAATGTACATACACTAACATTATCCAAAATAGGTGTGACAATAGGAAGTACGGTTACTCTACCCAAAAGGTTTTACATTTATATAATGTAACCTTAACAAAACAAGTCCCAACTCTTACCACTCCAACGTCCTCTCGTGCCAAGTGTCCTATCCCCTGGACCCGCCTTTATCTAAAACAGTAAACAAATAAAGGGTGAGAATAAATCTCAGTAAGCTACTAAAATACAACTACGTTTCATGCTAAAATGATAATCATAAAGAATAGTATCATAGCAATCACATAGCATATAGTATGAGAGGTAAAATCAACTTATATACCACAATTACCACATAGGCCACACTCCGGTGGATACCAAGCCAAGGTTTACCCAATAACATAACCGTCTGAGAATACCATCTGAGAAAACCAACTGAGAAAACCATCTGAGCAGCATAAATAGCTGAAGCCGGGATCCCGAAAACCAAACCATAACCATAAGAACCCAAGTAACAATGGGGAAGGTAATGGATAATTGGGTTGTTATGTGGGTAACCACCAGTATCTGTCGATTGCCACCACATCATCACAAAATGTGCTATATACTATGGATGGCCAAAACCAGTTCCGGTTCGGCATATATGTGACCCTGAACTGGCCTGTTCTTACCCGTTCCGGTTCCGGTCTCCTCTTTAAAATTATTGAAAAACAAGGTATTTTCAGTCCGGTCCGGTTCACCATTTATGTGAACCGTAACCGGCCCGGATGAATGGCGGTTCCGGTTTATTCGCCGGTTTGCTCCGGTTTCGTGCTTTTCTGGTTCGGTTCCGATCCGGTTTTCCGGTCCGGTTCCGGCTCCATTTGGTCATCCCTACTATATACAAGAACCCTCAATAAAGAAACAACGCTCACATCACAATCAAAAGGTTCGACCAATTAAGCCTTCAACAAATAGTTCACTCAAAAACTAGATTTTGATGTTAGAATGAGTGTTATAACATCACTAGCAACTATGATCTAAGAATATATGAGCTATCTCTCAAATGTGTGTTGTATGTTGTGATTTATTCTTGATCAGCCATTGCCCTTTATATAGCCTCCAAAAACGTGGTGGCTACTCAAATATGGTTGAAATCATCTTGGTGGTTGTTGGAGATCCTGTTCCTATTCTTGGGCACAAAGTACATAGTGATCTGTAGTTTGTAGGAATCACTACCAACCCACGCATGGACTCCTTGTTGTAACGACCCCAAACTAATTATTTTAATTTTTTGGGATTTTTATTTGACTTATGTGTGCATTTTATGTGTTGCATCATATTTTATGACTTGCACATCTTACTTGATTAAATGTGCTATTTACTTAGTTAGTAGTAATAATGGTTAAAGGAGTTAAATGATTAAGTTGAAACTTTAGGGTCCTTGTTAAAAATATAAGTTTAGGGTTAAAGTGTTAAAAATGGAACTTGGGTGACTTAAGTATAAAAATGGGTAAAAATCTTAATATAACATGCTTCTTCTCCCTCTTTCTCTGTGTTCATTTCTCTGCAACTTTCTCTCGTACTTTCCTAGGGTTATGAGAAAAAGGTAAGTTCAACCTATTTCGATTTATATCTTTCTAATTACTTCTCCGTTTTAAAATCTAATTATATAAAAATGATCAGGGCGTTGAGTAGGTCATTTCTACCCGAACAAAACATATTTCTGCGATGCGTTTTCCAAAAATAGGTAAGTTACTAATTCCCCTTTAAATGTTAAAATGGTCATATATGTTATGCTTGATACTTGTACTTGTTATTTTTGTGATTTGGATAATATTTGTGATACTTGTAATTTTGGGACAAAGAGAGTATTTGGTATGTTGGTTTGGTTGGGTTCAAAGTGGTGTTAAAGTTGTTTGGGACTGATTTTGGTAGCCTTAGTAAGGCTATAAACGTTAAGTGTGTAAGTGTTGTACTTTTGGGGCGGTGAAACGAAAGGAGTAAAAAGTGTGCAGTTTTTGGCCTGACAGGGCTTATGGGCGGTCGCCCACTATGGGGCTGGGCGGGCGCCCAGAACTACTGAAAGGGAATATTAAAACAGGGCTCTTGGGCGGTCGCCCAAGATACTGTTGCTGAAGAAAATAAATTGTTTCATTGACTTGGTTTAGGACCCAATCTTGGGCTAGGTTTTTTGTCCTAGTATAGGGTGCCTAGATAAGTGTTTTGGGAAGCTAAAATGGTAGATGATGATTTGGTTTCATATGTGTACAAGGTTGTGTTTATGACTTAAATGTCAATGTTATTGGGAACTCTTATGAGTGATTCTTTTGTGTGCTTCTTGTGATGTGTTTGGCTTGGTTCCCTACTTTGGAATCATTGCCCCCGGTTGTTGTTTAAGCAAGTAATTATTACAGTGATTTGTTTGAAAGTCCAGCTGGTTTTGTGTTATCGAGTGGTGGTGGAAAGGATTATAGTGGCACACAGTCAAGTTCACTATAAGGCTTTTCCACTGGACCTTTTTTGTGTTATCGAGTGGAGGTGGAAAGGATTATAGTGGTACACAGTCAAGTTCACTATAAGGCTTTTCCACTGGACCTTTTTCTTAATCGAGTGGAGGTGGAAGGATTATAGTGGCACACAGCGAAGTTCACTATAAGGATTTTCCACTGGACCTATTTTTCCCCAGTCCAAATTGGCCTTGGATGGGATGAGTTAGCTCCCTCGAGTAAGCATTTGGGTTATGACTTTGTGTCATATTTCCCCGTTGTTACTTTGGTTCTTATGGTTATGGTTTGGTTTTTGGGATCCCGGCTTCAGCTTTTTATGCTGCTCAGATGGTATTCCCATACGGTTATGTTCTTTCGGTAAACCTTGGCTAAGTATCGACGGTAATGTTCTTTCGGTAAACCTTGACTAAGTATCCTTGTGAGTGTTACATTGTTGTATGTGTGGTATAATGAGTTGGATTTGCCTCTCATGCTATGTGCTATGTGATGCTTATGATATTGTTTGTTATACTTATCATTATAGCATGAAATGTAGTTGCATTTTAGTAGTTTACTGAGATTCATTCTCACCCTTTATTTGTTTACTGTTTTAGATAAAGGCGAGTCTAGGGAATAGGACACTTTGGCACGGGAGGACGTTACAGTGGTAAGAGTTGGGATTTGTTTTGTAAAGGATACATTAAATAGATGTAATACCTTTTGGGTAGAGTTTCCGTGACTTCATCATTTTGTAACACCATTATTTTGGATAATGTTGGTGTATGTACATTCGTATAAAAGTTTGTAAGCCTTCGGGCTAAGTACTTTCGTTTGTGAAAGAGTTTGTTTGAAAGTTAAATGAAGTCTTTGAACTTCGAGTATGGAATTTGTTAAACTTTATGAAAGTACATTTCGAAAAATTTTCTAAAAGTGTTTTATAACGTATTCCGAGCGTGGGGCCAAGTAGGACCACGGGTCTGGGGCGCGATAGTTGGTATCAGAGCTAGGTTGTAGATGGTTTAAAATGACTATGTGACCTAGGAGGGTAGTTGTGTAGAGAATGAGTAACGTTGAGGGTTTTATGCAGGTACTTATTGAAATGGTTGGGAAGAAGGAGATCAGTCTGGGCCTTCAGGGCAGGGTAATGTTAGAGAAGAGGTTCGAATGATATTCCAAGGTATGTTTGAAACTGCAATGAAAGCAATTAACGACATAGTTGAGCGTAAAAGCAAGGTTGAAGCTTCAGATGTGACAAGACAAGGAGGACAACCAAAACCACAACATCAGTATGGCGATAATAGAGGATCTCAGGGTACATCTTCGCAACTTAGAGGATCTTCTCAAGGACCACAAAAAATCAGAAGTCAAGTTAAACGAGTATGTAGTTATTGTTGGATGGAAGGACACTTAGAGGAGAAATGTTGGAAGAAGCAAGGTAAATGTATGAGATGTGGTCAGTAGGGTCATTTTCAGAAGGATTGTCCAAGAATGAAGAATAAGGCATTGGGAAGTGTTGTCAGGTCTTCTCAGGGCCAGAAGAGGGATTCTTCAGGGAAGATTAAGGTGCAGGATCGTGATATTGCCATCAATCAACAACATATCTCCGATTCTGCTAATGTGATTGGAGGTATGATTTCTGTGTCTAGTTTGAGAGCACGAGCACTTATAGACCCTGGTTCTTCGCATTCTTATGTGTCTGTGTATTTTGTTTCTCAGTTGCATTTGTCTTCTGAGTCTCTACCTTATGTGTTAGAGGTGTCTATCCTAAGGGGGAGTGTTTGGTGATTGATAGAGTGTTGCGCACTTGTGATGTGCAAATTTATGAGCATGTTTTACTTGCTGGTTTAGTTATTTTGCCATAGCAAGATTTTGATATTATTATGGTGGAGTTTTATATGTTAGTGTGCTTTAATTAAGCATGGTAGATATATGTGTTGGGCATTCATGTTATTTATGTATTAAAGTCTGAAAATTGTTATCAGAAGGTTGTGCCGGGTATTTAGTTTACGTGGTTGGTAGTAGAACGTCTACATCTAAATTGGAGGATTGATCCTTTCTTTGTGAGATCTCAGATATATTCTTTATTGAGTAGTACATGTTACTTGAAGAGAAAATTTAGGTTATATTGAGTTGTTACAGTACAATGCTACAGTGCTAATATCTAGTTTAATATACCTATAACATCGGTTGAGTTAAAGGAGTAGAAGATTCAGCTTGAGATATTTCTTGACAAGGGATTCATTACGTTTAGTATATCTTCGTGGGATGCATCAGAATTGTTTATTATGAAAAGGTATGGTACTTTGCGATTGTATATTGAATACTAAGAGCTTAACCAGATGACTATAGCGAATCATTACTTGTTATCTTATATGGTGATATATTTTATCAACTTTAGAGATCAGTGGTTTATTCAGTGTTTGACTTGAAGTGATTATTATCAGTTGAAAATTTGAGATGGGTATATTTCAAAGATGGTTTTTCATACCAAGTATGAGCATCATAAATTGTGGTCATAGCGTTTGAATTAACAACTACTTCAGTGGTATTGTTGGATATTCTGAATTATATCTGTAATCATAATTGGATTGCTTAAGAGAAGCAACGGGTTGTGAAATCAAGGTATTATGTCTTCTTATTAGCGGATATATTATTTTGAGGAAGTTTCAATACAGGCATAGATATTGGTCGTTTAATTACGAAAGCAACAGTATGTACGTGGCTTGTTGGGATTGGCATGATATTGTTAGAGATTTATTGATGAATTTCTAAGGTAGCTACATTGTTAACTAATTGACACAGAAAGATATACTTCCTCGATGGATTGATAAGTGTGGAATGAGTTTTGATTATTGAAACAAGGGTTAATAACAACTTCAGCATTTATATTGCTTAGTGGATTTGATTAGTATTACAATTGTCAAGAGGGTATGACCGTGTTACTATTTTCTAATGGATATGTCGAGTTTACCATTATAGTGGATCTAATCAACTCATTGTTCATGGTGATGCCTCGAAGAGTGATTGAGATGTTTATCCATTCAGAATTGTATGGCAGTTATGTATGCTTCGAGAAGATTGATTCCTTATGAACAAAGTTATCCTCACCAAAACTTGAGGTTGATTTCGATTATACATTCATTGCATTAGTAAATGATTTTTGTAGAGCCATATTTGAAGTGTCTACTGACCATGAGAGTTGAAGTAATCGTTTTTTTCAGGAGAGCTACACTTGAGACAATGCAAGTAGAGTATTATGTTATATCATTCAGGAAAGACAAATATATTAGATGATTCCTTGACTTATAGTTCATGTTTGATAACACTAAATGGGGGAAGGTTAGAGGAATTGACATCTTGGAGTCCTTATGAGTCGAGACATGTGATGATTTTGCGATTGTGAAAGCTTTAAGTTTCTACTCTATTGAATGATTTTAACTATAGAAAATTACTAGTGGAATGAACGATGATAGACAACACGATTTTGTTCGTTACTAGTGATGGAACTTTAACTTTTGTAGCAGAGTATGTAGTCGAAACTTAGTGGAACCAACATGCATAACGGAATTCAACTACAGGTACTTGAAGAGATACACAAGACCAATTTAATTATGAATCCGAGTAAATGTAGAGTATTGAGATAAATTTGAAGAGTTTGTTAGTACCCGATCTAAAAATGAGTTTATTAGGGATTTCCCAAATACACAAGGACTTTATAGGAATTACAAACCTTGCAAAGACTTGTCCCGGATTCCCAAAATATACTTCATTGTTCTAGAACATTTTAAAAATGGCCAAAATAGGGTTTCCATAAAACATGCAAAACCTTAGCTTAATAATTAAGTCAGCCAGGAATGATGGCCACGCGGCCACATTCGCCCAAGCTCCAACCTTGGCCACGCGGCCAACATCGCCGCCGCCCTCCATCTTGGCCACGCGGCTACATCCGCCCCGGATGATCTGGACCGTCAGATCTCTCCATCAGTTTCCTATTTAAAGACCTCCCTTGCCTCATAATTGGGGGATCCGAATTTTAGAGCTTCCAAGTGACGATTTTGCTCCCAAATCAAGTCATTCAAGCCTCCAAGAACACTCTCAAGAATCCCAAGAAGATCCAAGGTTATTTCTTGTCAACAAAGGTATGTTTTCTAACTTTTTCTTCATGTTCTTGCCATATTATTAATTTAGATCCATAATATTCATATTCTTAATATGTTTATTCATGTGTTCTTCATAACACTCATATTCTTAATATGTTTATTCATGTGTTCTTCATAATATTCATATTCTTAATATGTTTATTCATGTGTTCTTCATAATATTCATGTTCCTAACATCTTTATTCATATTTTCTTCATGACATTCATATGTTCATAATATGTTCTTCATATGTTCATCATGTTCTTATATTAAAACCTTATTTATGCTATATTTAGGGTTGCGATCTTCATGTTAACATGTTATTATAGCCGATGATGATCTAGGGTTCATCAACCCGAGGATGATCTAGGAACTACTTCTAAACCCTAATCTTTAGGTAATTCCCCCCTCATTATGCATGATCCCGATTCTTATGCCTATTCTAAATTCTTCTCGAACTACGCTGACCTGAGCTTCTCACATTGAGAGGAACGTAGGCAATCTTCGGATTCGGTCTCAAACACATTACACACTACATACACTGCATCATGATAGAAAGACCGATCAATTCGGGCAATAGGAGTGATAACGTGAATATTCTTCTCTTATTGTAATTTGACCCCCGAACCCATTAAACATGCTTTTTCTCAAAGTTTTGGCTATAATTAAAACGGCGTGGAGACTCTCATAATTTTAATGTTGCTATGAATATCCCAAATTCAAACACACGTATTCACAGAGTTACATTTAATTTGTTTGACACGAGAAATTCTAAGCATTCAACTAAGTCCTTGAGCTGCGAATAATCTGGAAGTAAAATATCAGTGATCAGTTGGTTTGTGACAAGCCTTTGAGATTTCTGAGTGGATATGAATCTATTGCGAAAGGTTTCATTGAAGGAGTTACACTGAATAGTTGAGAACAATGATGTTGATTGATAGCGGATTGGTTACCAAGTTTCCTCACCTTATCTATTTTTAGGGTATAAATGTTAATTCCAGTTGTTACTTATTTGTTCAGAAGATAGTTCGATTTCATGGGATGCCTACGAGCATGGTATTAGATATGGGTTCCTTATTTACATCTTGATTTTAGTAAACAATTCAGAAGGCTTTGAATTCAGAATTTGGATTTAGTACGGGTTTTCATCCTCAGACAGATGGTCAGTCAGAAAGAACCATTCAGATTCTCGAGGATATGTTGAGAACTTGTTCAGTTGATTCTTAGAATTCGTGGGATATACCTTTACTTCTCATGGAGTTTGCTTAATATATCAGTTCTTTTGAGATTTTGGGAAGAGTTGGAGATTGGGCTTATCATCTTGTGTTACTTCCTTCTCTTGACAAGGTTTATAATGTGTTCCATGTGTCGATGCTACGCAAATCTTTTTATGATCCTTCTCATGTCCTATCTGAGGTTCCCGAGAATATTGAGCCGAGTATGTCCTATGAGGAGCATGCAGTTCAAGTGATTGATTCTAGAATTCGAGAATTGAGAAATGAGGGTATTCATTTTGCTTGAGTTGTATAGAGAAATCATAATGTGAAAGAATCTACTTGGAAGTTTCGAAATTGGAATGGAAATGAAATATCCTTGGTTGTTTGAGGGTCGAGGTAAGTAAACCCTAAAATTCGGGACGATTTTTTTTTTAAGGCGGAGTGATTGTAACGACCCCAAACTATTTATTTTAAATTTTGGGGATTTTTATTTGACTTATGTGTGCATTTTATGTGTTGCATCATATTTTATGACTTGCACATCTTACTTGATTAAATGTGCTATTTACTTAGTTAGTAGTAATAATGGTTAAAGGAGTTAAATGATTAAGTTGAAACTTTAGGGTCCTTGTTGAAAATATAAGTTTAGGGGTTAAAGTGTTAAAAATGGAACTTGGGTGACTTAAGTATAAAAATGGGTAAAAATCTTAATATAACATGCTTCTTCTCCCTCTTTCTCTGTGTTCATTTCTCTGCAACTTTCTCTCGTACTTTCCTAGGGTTAGGAGAAAAAGGTAAGTTCAACCTATTTCGATTTATATATTTTTAATTACTTCTCCGTTTTAAAATCTAATTATATAAAAATGATCAGGGCGTTGAGTAGGTCATTTCTACCCGAGGAAAACATATTTCTGCGATACTTTTTCCGGAAATAGGTAAGTTACTAATTCCCCTTTAAATGTTAAAATGGTCATATATGTTATACTTGATACTTGTACTTGTTATTTTTGTGATTTGGATAATATTTGTGATACTTGTAATTTTAGGACAAAGAGAGTATTTGGTATGTGTTAGTACCCGATCTGAAAATGAGTTTATTAGGGATTTCCCAAATACACAAGGACTTTATAGGAATTACAAACCTTGCAAAGACTTGTCCCGGATTCCCAAAATATACCTCATTGTTCTAGAATATATTAAAGATGGCCAAAATAGAGTTTCCATAAAACATGCAAAACCCTAGCTTAATAATTAAGTCAGCCAGGAATGATGGCCACGCGGCCACATTCGCCCAAGCTCCAACCTTGGCCACGCGGCCAACATCGCCGCCGCCCTCCATCTTGGCCACGCGGCCACATCCGCCCCGGATGATCTGGACCGTCAGATCTCTCCATCAGTTTCCTATTTAAAGACCTCCCTTGCCTCATAATTGGGGGATCCGAATTTAGAGCTCACAAGTGACGATTTTGCTCCCAAATCAAGTCATTCAAGCCTCCAAAAACACTCTCAAGAATCCCAAGAAGATCCAAGGTTATTTCTTGCCAACAAAGGTAAGTTTTCTAACTTTTTCTTCATGTTCTTGTCATATTATTAGTTTAGATCCATAATATTCATATTCTTAATATGTTTATTCATGTGTTCTTTATAATATTCATGTTCCTAACATCTTTATTCATATTTTCTTCATGACATTCATATGTTCATAATATGTTCTTCGCATATTCATCATATTCTAGGTTAAAACCTTATTTATGCTATATATAGGGTTGCGATCTTCATGTTAACATGTTATTTCATAGCCAATGATGATCTAGGGTTCATCAACCCAAGGATGATCTAGGAACTACTTCTAAACCCTAATCTTTAGGTAATTCCCCCCTCATCATGCATGATCCCGATTCTTCTGCCTATTCTAAATTCTTCTCGAACTACGCTGACCTGAGCTTCTCACATTGAGAGGAACGTAGGCAATCTTCGGATCCGGTCTCAAACACTAACATACTACTAACACATTCATCATGATAGAAAGACCGATCATTTGGGCAATAGGAGTGATAACGTTCAATATTCTTCTCTTGTTGTAATTTGACCCCCGAACCCATTAACATGCTTTTCTCAATGTTTTGGCAATAATTAAAACGGCGTGGCGACTCTCATATTTTAATGTTACTATGAATATTCCCAATTTCAAACACACGTATTCACAGTATGTTGGTTTGCTTGGGTTCAAAGTGGTGTTAAAGTTGTTTGGGACTGATTTTGGTAGCCTTAGTAAGGCTATAAACGTTAAGTGTGTAAGTGTTGTACTTTTGGGGCGGTGAAACGAAAGGAGTAAAAAGTGTGCAGTTTTTGGCCTGGCAGGGCTTATGGGCGGTCGCCCACTATGGGGCTGGGCGGGCGCCCAGAACTACTGAAAGGGAATATTAAAACAGGGCTCTTGGGGCGGTCGCCCAAGATGAGGGCGGGCGGGCGCCCACTGTTGCTGAAGAAAATAAATTGTTTCATTGACTTGGTTTAGGACCCAATCTTGGGCTAGGTTTTGTGTTCTAGTCTAGGTGTACCCTTGACCTCCTAGGTCAACCTTACCACCTTTGCCCCCCAGGTCAACTTTATCGTCTTTGACCTCTTAGGTCTACCCTTGACCGCCTAGGTCAACTTTATCCGCCTTTTACCTCTTAGGCCTACCCTTGACCTCCTAGGTCAACTTCATCACCTTCGACCTCTTAAGTCACCCCTCGACCTCTTAGGTCAACCTTTGACCCCATAGGTCAACCTCATCCGCCTTTGACCTCTTAGGTCTACCCTTGACCGCCTAGGTCAACTTTATCCGCCTTTGACCTCTTAGGTATACCCTTGACCTCCTAGGTCAACCCTATCACCTTCGACCTCTTAGGTCACCCCTCGACCTCTTAGGTCTACCCTTGACCGCCTAGGTCAACTTTATCCGCCTTTGACCTCTTAGGTCTACCCTTGACCTCCTAGGTCAACCTTATCACCATCGACCTCTTAGGTCACCCCTCGATCTCTTAGGTCAACCCTTGACCGCCTAGGTCAACTTTATCCACCTCCGACCTCTTCGGTCAACCTTTGACCCCCTAGGTCAACTTAATCATCTTTGACCTCTTAGGTCAACCTTTGACCCCCTAGGTCAACCTCATCCTCCTAGGTCAACCTTATTACCTTTGACCTCTTAGGTCAACCTTTGACCCCCTCGGTCAACATTATCACCCGTTGACCTCTTAGGTCAACCTTTGACCTCCTAGGTCAACCCAATCACCTTCGACCTCTTAGGTCAAACTTGGACGCCTAGGTCAACCTTATCCGTTTTCGACCTCTTAGGTCAATCTTTGATTCCATAGGTGAACCCAATTACCTTTGGTTCTAACCCCCTTAGGTCGAACCGTCATCTTGACCCACCTAGGTCATTATTTGACCCACCGTCGTCCAGACCAACCTAGGTCAACCCGTTTAGGTCCAACTTGTCCGTCTTAGGTTAAAACTACCCCTTCACCTTTGACCCGTCAAGGTCAACCCGCTTAGGTCGACTTACCTATCCTGGATCCATCTAGGTCAATCTCCAACCTTCCTTAGTCCACCAACCCGAATAGGTCAACCTTAGACCCGATTAGGTCAAACCATGTCTATCCCGCTTAGATCATCCCATAGGCGAACCGCTACAACCCGCTATCTTGATTCATTAACCATATAGGTCAATCCAACCCTTCTCATTTAGGTCGACCTATCCTTTACCCATCTAGGTTAACCCACCATTATCGTCGCATCCTAGCTTGAACCATTTCTTGTCTCAAACATTAGGTCAAATTTAGGTCAAACCTTAAGTCAAACCTTACCCGATTCCTATAGGTCTTCCTCACCCATGCTTGACTACAGACCGAGTCATCTCCCTCTTTTTGACCCCTATGGTCATCTCTCACCTCTTTTTAAAAGTCTAACTTGACTCGAACTACGGCGACCTGAGCCTCTTATTGTGTGGGACCTCTCCCTCATGGTAAAGGGAACGTAGGCAACTTCGGCCCAGTCAAACTTTCAAATTCTTGTCAAAAATGCATTTCAAAGTGTGGAGACCGACTCTTTTCCAAAAGTGATTTTATAACGATGCTTTGTCATTAATTATAAATCTAAGCTCAATTCAAAGACATAATTCCCCCACAACTATTGTAGATCCTGCATCATGTCTGTTGAAAGGAACATCGAAGTTGCAAATGAAGCTATTACCCAAGGTCTCGAGACAACTCTCCACACCAATACTGATCTCAATGAGCAAGCGCTCCATTTCGAGACCATCCTCAACGAGCGAGCAACCCTCTTCCGGACCGCTATTGACGAACAAGAAGCCTACTTTGAGACTCTCCTCCTCAAGCAAGTCGACCGCTTTCAAAAAGAGATGTGCAAGACTCTAAAGGACACCGAGAAGCGCCTTCACTCTGATATTTATTGCATTTATGATTACCTCGGCCGAGTTCTCCCTCTTGCTCAATTTCAACACCCGTACGCTCCTCAAATGTATGGGCCATCACAGATTTCCCCCGTTGGGATGCCTCCTAAGACTACTCATCAACGATAGGTACCGGTACCCTAAACCACCCTCAAATACAGTTCGGAAGGACGAACGCGAGTACAATGACTTGGGTATGCCGTTAGCCAAACTCTACAAAAGTCTAGTTCAAGCCGGCAAGTTGTCTCCTTTGTTCAACTATGAACCAAGTAGGGTGAAGCAAGGCTTGGATCCCTCCAAACACTGCCAATACCACCAGTACATTGGGCATGACACCGAAGATTGCCTCCAATTGAGGAGAAAGATTCAAAGCCTCATTGACAGCGGAGCCATCACCCGCCAACGGAATACATGGGCATGGGCAAAAGAGGAAATTGGGGCTACCTCCTTTAAATAAAAGAAAAGAAAAGGGTCATTCAGTCTTCGTAGGTTCTAGAGTGTCCTTAGTCAAAAGTCCACCTTGGACGATTTTTGTTTCTTTAAGTAAAAGTCCACCCCGGACTAGTCAGTTTAAATCTTTTAGTTCCAATAAAAGGGTCTTTATTTCTTTCTTTTCTCTCTAGACTTGAGACATAAGCTTGCATATATCAATTTCATGAAAATTGTCTTATTCACCATTTTCGCTTGATTGCTATATCTTTATATGATGAATTAATCTTAATCTAACTCATTAATGACGACTCATTAAAAGGTAAATGGACCCACAAACCATTCACATAACTAAGTAAACGATTAATCTCAAAATAACAAATGCTTCGATCAATTGGGATGAACGAATCACTTTCTCTTCTCTCTACATTATACCCCCATACACTCTCTCTCTATACACTCACCCCTTGTACACACTTCATGTGCACTCTCTATATACACCTTCTCCCATACACTATCCTCATACGCCTCTCATCCCACCATTAGACCCCTTTTTATAAGGTCATGACAAAGAAATGGACTGCGGTTGCTCATCATCAAATAGACATCCATGCTGCCACAATTTAAAGGGTTGGTTTGTTCCCTTCATGAGTACTACATGCCGTTACACTGGGGCTGTCCGTATTCCATCGCAAATGTAAGACAAGTGCACGAAGTCATTCATGCCATTAATTGGTGCACGTGATAATCCAATGGAGCTCTACCGGTGAAAATCAAGGGGCTAAGATGCCCGCCGCCAGCAAAAGGCCGCTTGAACTATAAGGAAGCTACCTCGCAATCGAGAGAGGCGAAAGCAAACTAGGGGCTTGTCTTGCCCAATGTTTCATGTACAAATATAAAAAAAAAAAAAAAAAATATGGCTCGCTAGGTTGAAACCCAAAAGGGCGACCTAGGCAAAAGTTAGAGCATTGCACAAAAAGAAGCTCGCTAGGTTGAAAACCCGAAAGGGCGGCCTAGGCAAAAAAAAGGGTGTGAACAAAGAGATAAAATAAAAAAGAAAAAGAAAAATAGAAGGGGCTATCACCATGGAAAAATAAAAGTCTCATTTTCTTTTCACCTCAAATGTTCTATTTTCCTTTCTTTCCTTACAAAGTAGATAAACGGCAGCAACCCATGACAACTACGATGGAGCAATCCACTGCAACAACTACAAAGGAGTAATCCACCGCAATGAGCTACAAAGAACAACTCACCTCAAACGAACCTCACACCCCTAAACTCAAAACCCAACTTCATCGTCAACCGGGCAACCACTCAAAGCCAAACATAACCTACCTTGGGCCAACTTTCTTTCTTTTCTTTCGTCCCACACATACCCACTGAAACCCGACACCATCGTCAAGCGGGTCATCCCCGAACTACGCGGACCTGAGATCCTCACCTTGAGGAGAACGTAGGTAACCTCCCGGTTCGGTCCAAAATATACACAACCCACCTCGAGCCAATTTTCTTTCTCTTCTCTCTTCCCCCATATTTCTACTCCTGACTTCTTCACTCACAATTGATCAAAAATTTATTAATTTGAGGCTACTTGTTTACCAATTAACCATAACTCATTAACTAATCAACGAGGTCCATTCTCGAGCAATCAAATGAGAATCTTGAATAAAACAATTTTTAAATGTCTCGACAAGTCTTTTGTTCTACAATCTAGGAAAGAGCTAAACACTTACTTTCTGTCAAGTAGGGGCTTCCTTCCTTTTATATACACTCAATTGTCCAAAGAGTCAAAATGAGAGTACTATCTCTCTCTCCCTCTCACTATCACCAAAATGCCCCCGCATGTTTAAACAATTATTTTTCCTTTTTTGAGTCGACTGAATGATTTTCAAAAAAAAAAAAAAAAAAAGAAAGAAAAAGATGACGCAAAAGAGATGCCCGCTAGATTGAAAACCCGAAAGGGCGGTCTAGGTAGAAAAAAGGGTGCGTCTTAAAGGAGGTAGGATACCCCGCTCTACACCCTTATCGAACTGGGGCTTCCCCAACAGAATGGGTCGACTATGTGTTTTCTCGGAGAATACCGAGGTCCCAACAAGAATATACTTAGAAGAAGGGCATCCCTCATCATCAAGCTTGACGTAGAGTTTCTCAAAGGAGGGAGGGTACCCGCTCACCAAATTAGATAATCCCCAACGGAATGGGTCGACTATGTGGTTTCCCAGAGAATACCGAGGCGTCAACAAGGATACACTTAGAAGAAGTGCATCCATCATCGTCAAACTCGGCACGCGACGACCTATTTGGATTGATTAGAATCATAATTAATTATAAGGCATCTGTATAAGATCATAACACTTTCATAAAGTTTTCTCCTCCCCGACACTTTGTTTATAAACCCGCACTCTCGGTCTCCATAAAATTGTAAAAACATCTTCGGTCCGTCCGGGACCCATCTATGTGATTCCCAGAGTTGACTCGGTCCTTTACCCTATCTCCTACACTTTAGGGAACCTTTAGGACTAAACCCTCAACTCTCTAGGTCCCAAGCCTACCCGGTCAGTCTTACCTAGGTTACACCATATCTCCTTAGGTCCCGAACCTACCCGGTGAGTCTTACCTAGATTACATCATAACCCCTTAGTTCGACCTTCCGCAAGTTTGTAGCATGACCCCTTAGGCCTTAAACCGTTCTACCCAGACCTTCAAACCTTAAACCGGTTAGCCAAAGCTAAGTCCTTAGGATGAACCATTAGGTCACGAACCTACCGGTCCCAAGCCTACCCGATCTCCTAGATCTCAAACCTACCAACACATACTCATCCTTACCCTATCTAGGCCATAGCTCTCTTATCCTCCTAGGTCCAGCCTCTTAGATCTACCCAGTCTAACCTGTTGAACGATCCCTTAGATCCCAAGTCCATGCAAGGCCGCCAAACACCTACCTTATAGGTCTCTAGCATATCCGATTCACACCTTAGGTCTCAACTCCTAAACCCTTTAGATCACAAAATTGTCTACCCTCTAAGTCTATAACCTTAGAGCTCGTCCCTTAGAACTCTTTAGTTCCCAAGCCTTCTTGGTATGACCAACTAAATCTATGTTATCCATACTTCTTGGGTCTAAACCCCTCTACAAACCTAGTGTCACCCATTAGCCGCGAGAGACAACCTAGCCTGACCTTCACCCCTTAGGTCTCCAACCTACTTAATCGAAGTCGAGTCCAAACCTCGAACCTACGCGATCCTCTCCTCAAACTCCATGGATCTCAAACATCGCTCCCCCAACGAGTCTAAACCTCGAACCTGCTCAAGCACATAGGATCTCCTGCGTACCACGCCATGCCATAGACCCGTCCGGTCAGAACTCGTGCGCTTAACACCTTTGGGGTCCCATCCCTAGCCTACCTTCACAATCGCCGAACGAGCTTGGTCACGCGCAATGACCTCTAAGACAAACTTAGGTCCTAAGCATACCCAATCCAACTTAGGCACCTATTGTACTCGAGCAAAGTCTTGGACACTCAATCCCTTTACCTAAAGCCCCAACATGGTCACATGTCCAGACCCATTTCTCGCACATGGCTCACACCTAGCAAACCTTAGAGCCCAAACCCAACATGCGTATTAGGTACTAGGATCATCCAATCCCAATCCATTGCTCCTTGGCCGACCTCAAGCCTGCTTGGTCCTAATACATAACGCGGTTTCTCTAGGACAAAAGACTTACCCGCTTGAAAGCCTTATGTCCCAACGCTACCCTGCCTAGCCTTCGATCTCCTAGATCTCACGCCTACCATTTCATTAGGCCCCGATCTCCTTAACACATGTCTGAGTCTTACCCTAGCTAAACCCTAGAACTTTAGCCTAGGTCTAATCTATCGAGCCTATCCAGCCACGAGGTATCAAGCTCATTTGCCCCAAACTGCAACACTCTTAGACCTCAAACTTGCTCGGTCTAAACCAAGATAAACCTTCAAATGCTTTCGGCCTCCAAACCCTAGCCTTAAACCTAGGTAAACACATTCTCTAAACCCTAGCCTCAAGCCTAGGTAGTCACATCATTCTCTCTGAACCTAGCCTCAAGCCTAGGTAATTACATCCTTCCTAAACCTTAGCCCTGAGCCTAGGTAGTTACATCCCTTCCAAACCCTAGCTTAGAGCCTAGGTATTTACACCCTTCCTAAACCCTAGCCTTGATCCTAGGTAGTCACGTATCCTCTCTAAACCCTAGCCTCAAGCCTAGGTAGTCATATCATTCTCTCTGAACCCTAGCTTAGAGCCTAGGTATTTACACCCTTCCTAAACCCTAGCCTTGATCCTAGGTAGTCACGTATCCTCTTTAAACCCTAGCCTCAAGCCTAGGTAGTCATATCATTCTCTCTGAACCCTAGCCTCAAGCCTAGGTAATTACATCCTTTCAAACCCTAGCCTAAAGCCTAGGTAGCTACACCCTTCCTAAACCCTAGCCTTGATCCTAGGTAGTCACATATCCTATCTAAACCCTAGCCTTAAGCCTAGGAAACCACAACATCCCTTTTAACCCTAGCCCAAATTCTAGGAATTTCCAAAGCCCCGTATGCAACATCATTTCCAAATTCCCAAAACCCTAGTCTCGAAACCTAAGAAATTTACAATCTCAATTCTCCGTTTTATTGAACCCTAGTCCAAAACCTAGGATATAATGCCCTGTCCAAAACTCATCAACCCTAGCCTCAAGCCTAGGAAGCCGCATTCGCTCTAAACCCTAGCCTCGAGCCTAGGTAGTCGCATTCGCTCCAAACCTAGCCTCAAGCCTAGGTAGTCGCACTCTTTCTAAAGCCCTAGCCTCAAGCCTAGAAGAAATTATCCTCTTTAAACTCTATCATCAAGCCTAGGATTCAACATTCCCTTCAAACCCCAGTCCTAGACCTAGGAAACTCCTTCACCTTAGTCTCAAAACGTAGGAAGTTTACAGTCCTTAGCCTTAAAACCTAGCCTAAAGCCTAGGTTACCATGAACATTTCCAAGCCATAGTCACCAATCCCGGAAAATGATGAACCCTAACATCAAGCTTAGTGGACCTTCCACAAAAGCAATCCCTCTTCCCAACGGTCCATGGTCTCAAGCCTAGGAAGTCATAACCCTTTCAACTCCCAGCCTTAGGTCTAAAGCCAACGCCTTTGCAACCTCTGAACCTACCACAACTCCAAGCCCTGGCCTCGAAGCCTTAGATATTTCTAAACCCTAGTCCCAAACCTAGGAGAGTCATGGTCCTTAAACACCAGTTTCCAAACCCTTATTCGAAACCCTAACATCTAGGAAGTTCCCAAACCTCAACCTCTCCAAACCCTAGCCCCAAACCTAGGAATCTGCATTCTCTCCAAACCCTAGTCTCAATCCTAGGAAGCACCATCCTCTTTAACCCTAGCCCAAGTTCTAGGGAATTTCCAAAGCCCTGTGTGCAACATCCTTTCCAAATTCCCGAAACCCTAGTCTCGAAACCTATGAAATTTATAATCTCAATCCCCCGCTAGTTTTATGCCTAGGATACAATAGCCTTTCCATATTCTCTCCGAACCCTAGCCTCGAGCCTAGGTAGTCGCATTCTCTCCAAACCCTAGCCCGTAAGCCTAGGAAACCCACATTGTATCCAAGACACAATCCCAAGTCTAAACAACCGTAACATATTTTGCATCCTTATCTCAAGGCTAAGAGGCTACCCATCCCCTTTCCTTAGAAGCCTTAGGTCCTACCCTAAGCAACCAAGCAAAATGTCCCTTACCTAATACCTTCATCTTAATGGTTCGTAGCCTCATATTATGTATTCCTCCTAATTTAGGGTAAGCGGATCCCAAACATTACGCTTTCCGTGGTCGTCCTTTGCTCACCAAAGAGTCCTTTACCTTGGCGACTCCCCGAGAGTCCATCACCTTTGCGACTCCCCAAGAATCCATCACTTCTGCGATAACCTGAAAGTCTATCACCTTCATGACTCCTTGAGAGTTCATCCCGTTTGCGACTTAATAACGATCCATCATCTTTGCCTCCGCATGTAAAATCCCATTTTTACCCCTGACCTGTTTCATCCATTGTAGGTGCCCTTAACGCTATTTTGACTGATGTTCGTTATTTTTGGGTACGGGAAGCCTCTTAAAATTTCCATTCTTCACCGAATATTTTCTTAGGATTCGTATGGTTGTAGAGACTTCGGCACCTCTATGACATACGCATCCTAGATCGATCGCGATTGGCAGAAGCCTCGGCGTTTCTGTTTGCGAGAGATCCAGCATCTATTATTTTAGCATTTCCTAATATTTGCTTAGGATTCGTATGGTTGTAGAGACTTCGGCGCCTCTATGAATATGCATCCTAGATCGATCACGATTGGCAGAAGCCTCGGCGTTTCTGTTTGCGAAAGATCCAGCATCTATTATTTTAGCATTTCCTAATATTTGCTTAGGATTCGTATGGTTGTAGAGACTTCGGCGCCTCTATGACATACGCATCCTAGATCGATCGTGATTGGCAGAAGCCTCGGCGTTTCTGTTTGCGAGAGATCCAGCATCTATTATTTTAGCATTTCCTAATATTTGCTTAGGATTCGTATGGTTGTAGAGACTTCGGCGCCTCTATGACATACGCATCCTAGATCGATCGCGATTGGCAGAAGCCTCGGCGTTTCTGTTTGCGAGAGACCCAGCATCTATTATTTTAGCATTTCCTAATATTTGCTTAGGATTCGTATGGTTGTAGAGACTTCGGCGCCTCTATGACATACGCATCCTAGATCGATCGTGATTGGCAGAAGCCTCGGCGTTTCTATTTGCGAGAGATCCAGCATCTATTATTTTAGCATTTCCTAATATTTGCTTAGGATTCGTATGGTTGTAGAGACTTCGGCGCCTCTATGACATACGCATCTTAGATCGATCGAGATTGGCAGAAGCCTCGGCGTTTCTGTTTGCGAGAGATCCAGCATCTATTATTTTAGCATTTCCTAATATTTGCTTAGGATTCGTATGGTTGTAGAGACTTCGGTGCCTCTATGACATACGCATCCTAGATCGATCGAGATTGGCAAAGCCTCGGCGTTTCTGTTTGCGAGAGATCCAGCATCTATTATTTTAGCATTTCCTAATATTTGCTTAGGATTCGTATGGTTGTAGAGACTTCGGCGCCTCTATGACATACGCATCCTAGATCGATCAAGATTGGCAGAAGCCTCGGCGTTTCTGTTTGTGAGAGATCCAGCATCTATTATTTTAGCATTTCCTAATATTTGCTTAGGATTCGTATGGTTGTAGAGACTTCGGCGCCTCTATGACATACGCATCCTAGATCGATCGCGATTGGCAGAAGCCTCGGCGTTTCTGTTTGCGAGAGATCCAGCATCTATTATTTTAGCGCCATTGGCAGGAACCCGGGCGGTCCCTGATTGCGTTTACCCCAGCGCTTATTATTCCATCCTGGGATTATTTAGACGACGTAGTCTTTATTGCCCCATTTTCCCTCTTACCTCATTTCCAAATGATTTCATTGCTTATGAATGTTCGTTCTTCATACAGGATAGTGTCCGTAGGTTTGTTATCCCTAGCAGAAGTCCGATGTCTCGTTTATTTCCCCAACATCTCTGAACTACGACCGGCTTGATTCCTCGGAGGATACGTAGGAAACCTGAAAAGGTCCAGCCACCCGACCGACATGGTCATCTATCGTCCCCAGCGGGTGCATTTTCCCCAGCAGAAGACGTTGCTCCCCATCAGAGGACAGTCATTCCCAATTGCCCATCAGATCTGAACTACGTTTGGCTTGATTCCCCCGCGGATACGTAGGTCGCCTGCCAAGGTTCAGCCGTTCCCTTACCTTTCCTCTGTTTTGAAACTCATGTTTCAGAACGGTTCCTATTTTTATCGTCGACCCTCCATTGCCTTGCAGAAGCGTCGCCGATGGGCTACTGTTAGTACCCGATCTGAAAATGAGTTTATTAGGGATTTCCCAAATACACAAGGATTTTATAGGAATTACAACCTTGCAAAGACTTGTCCCGGATTCCCAAAATATACCTCATTGTTCTAGAATATCTTAAAGATGGCCAAAATAGGGTTTCCATAAAACATGCAAAACCCTAGCTTAATAAATTAAGTCAGCCAGGAATGATGGCCACGCGGCCACATTCGCCCAAGCTCCAACCTTAGCCACGCGGCCAACATCGCCGCCGCCCTCCATCTTGGCCACGCGGCCACATCCGCCCCGGATGATCTGGACCGTCAGATCTCTCCATCAGTTTCCTATTTAAAGACCTCCCTTGCCTCATAATTGGGGGATCCGAATTTAGAGCTCACAAGTGACGATTTTGCTCCCAAATCAAGTCATTCAAGCCTCCAAAAACACTCTCAAGAATCCCAAGAAGATCCAAGGTTATTTCTTGCCAACAAAGGTAAGTTTTCTAACTTTTCTTCATGTTCTTGTCATATTATTAGTTTAGATCCATAATATTCATATTCTTAATATGTTTATTCATGTGTTCTTTATAATATTCATGTTCCTAACATCTTTATTCATATTTTCTTCATGACATTCATATGTTCATAATATGTTCTTCGCATATTCATCATATTCTAGGTTAAAACCTTATTTATGTTATATTTAGGGTTGCGATCTTCATGTTAACATGTTATTTCATAGCCAATGATGATCTAGGGTTCATCAACCCAAGGATGATCTAGGAACTACTTTAAACCCTAATTTTTAGGTAATTCCCCCCTCATCATGCATGATCCCAATTCTTCTGCCTATTCTAAATTCTTCTCGAACTACGCTGACCTGAGCTTCTCACATTGAGAGGAACGTAGGCAATCTTCGGATCCGGTCTCAAACACTAACATACTACTAACACATTCATCATGATAGAAAGACCGATCATTCGGGCAATAGGAGTGATAACGTTCAATATTCTTCTCTTGTTGTAATTTGACCCCCGAACCCATTAACATGCTTTTCTCAATGTTTTGGCTATAATTAAAACGGCGTGGCGACTCTCATATTTTAATGTTACTATGAATATTCCCAATTTTAAACACACGTATTCACAGTATGTTGGTTGGTGGGTTCAAAGTGGTGTTAAAGTTGTTTGGGACTGATTTTGGTAGCCTTAGTAGGCTATAAACGTTAAGTGTGTAAGTGTTGTACTTTGGGGCGGTGAAACGAAAGGAGTAAAAAGTGTGCAGTTTTTGGCCTGGCAGGGCTTATGGGCGGTCGCCCACTATGGGGCTGGGCGGGCGCCCAGAACTACTGAAAGGGAATATTAAAACAGGGCTCTTGGGCGGTCGCCCAAGATGAGGGCGGGCGGGCGCCCACTGTTGCTGAAGAAAATAAATTGTTTCATTGACTTGGTTTAGGACCCAATATTGGGCTAGGTTTTGTGTTCTAGTCTAGGGTGCGTAGATAAGTGTTTTGGGAAGCTAAAATGGTAGATGATGATTTGGTTTCATATGTGTACAAGGTTGTGTTTATGACTTAAATGTCAATGTTATTGGGAACTCTTATGAGTGATTCTTTTGTGTGCTTCTTGTGATGTGTTGGCTTGGTTCCCTACTTTGGAATCATTTCCCCGGTTGTTGTTTTAAGCAAGTAATTATTACAGTGCATTGTTTTGAAAGTCCAGCTGGTTTTGTGTTATCGAGTGGAGGTGGAAAGGATTATAGTGGCACACAGTCAAGTTCACTATAGGCTTTTCCACTGGACCTTTTTTGTGTTATCGAGTGGAGGTGGAAAGGATTATAGTGGCACACAGTCAAGTTCACTATAAGGCTTTTCCACTGGACCTTTTTCTTAATCGAGTGGAGGTGGAAGGATTATAGTGGCACACAACCAAGTTCACTATAAGGCTTTTCCACTGGACATATTTTTCCCCAGTCCAGATTGGCCTTGGATGGGATGAGTTAGCTCCCTCGAGTGAGCATTTGGGTTATGACTTTGTATCATATTTCCCCGTTGTTACTTTGGTTCTTATGGTTATGGTTTGGTTGTCGGGATCCCGGCTTCAGCTATTTATGCTGCTCAGATGGTTTTCTCAGTTGGTTTTCTCAGATGGTATTCCCATACGGTTATGTTCTTTCGGTAAACCTTGGCTAAGTATCGACGGTAATGTTCTTTCGGTAAACCTTGACTAAGTATCCTTGTGAGTGTTACATCGTTGTATGTGTGGTATAATGAGTTAGATTTGCCTCTCATGCTATGTGCTATGTGCTATGTGATGCTTATGATATTGTTTGTTATACATTATCATTATAGCATGAAACGTAGTTGCATTTTAGTAGCTTACTGAGATTCATTCTCACCATTTATTTGTTTACTGTTTTAGATAAAGGCGAGTCCAGGGAATATGATACTTTGGCATGGGAGGACGTTACAGTGGTAAGAGTTGTGATTTGTTTTGTAAAGGCTACATTACATAGATGTAATACCTTTTGGGTAGAGTTTCCGTGACTTCATCATTTTGTAACACAATTATTTTGGATAATGTTGGTGTATGTACATTCGTATAAAAGTTTGTAAGCCTTCGGGCTAAGTACTTTCGTTTGTGAAAGAGTTTGTTTGAAAGTTAAATGAAGTCTTTGAACTTCGAGTATGGAATTTGTTAAACTTTATGAAAGTACATTTCGAAAAATTTTCTAAAAGTGTTTTATAACGTCTTCCAATCGTGTCCCGAGTGTGGGGCCAAGTAGGACCATGGGTCTGGGGCGCGACACTTGTACTCTCCTTGCTTCCCAGACTTGTACCCACGTTCTTGTTCAACAAATATGGATGACAAGGTCTTCTCCAACGTTTTTCTTACTCTTCTTCCAAAGTTACGCATAAATATCCATTTATGCATTCCTTTATCTAACTTCTTGTTTGTAACTCCGTCTTTTTATTCAACCTTGAATGATTATTTGGACCTACAATTAACATTAATCTTGCAGAAAATATTAAACATTAATATCCAATAATTTGTTGAATAAATGATGAAAATATTACAAAACCCGTCTGGGGTAACACTGTTGGTAGCACCCCTTTTCTGCATTAACAATCTCCCCCTTAGTTTCATATTTCTTCATAAAATAAATATGTGATGTTATTGAAAGACAAAGTTAGATATATCTTCGCCTTAAAATAAACTCCACTAGTAATTTAGCCGGTGCTTAGTACGGTAATGGATTGTGAGCACATAAAGGAATGTGATGACAAAGATTAGTAAACTACTTTTCTTAGATATTGAGTTCAAAAAGAAAATGAGATACACCTAACAAATGACATTTTTACTCATGTATTTGAGAAGTTATCTATTTTAATTTCAGTATAAAAAATTGGGGTTGACTTGCATGCCAATAACGTTGAAGTATGAGAAGAGTGAACAATCAAAAATCTTTTTGATAAAGTTTAAGCCGTTTATCAAAAATTAATGAGACCATTCATTTATGTGTAGAGATTAGTTAATATACCATATTTGGTTTATTTTTAGATGAACGTAAACTTTAGTGGTTCATTCGTTGAAGATATGTTATACATTCGATGTAAATTTCATGATCTTTAACATGTTTTCAACTTTGAAATTCTATGACCTATAATTGTAACTGAAGTGGTAATTGCTTAAGTCATAATAGTTTGATTTTGTTAATTTAGTGTTATGGATTATCAATATGACTATTGGAAACCTTAAAATTTAATAATATATTAAAATTAATTATAAATGAATAAATGATTGCTCACAATAAATTTAGTATTAACTTTGACTTTTTATTTTTTAATCTAGATATATATATAAGTATTGCATCTATAGAAGAAGACTAGAAGTAGAATTAGTCTTTATAGTATTTTAAAATAATAAATTAAAGATAATAGTATCGTATATAGTTACTAATAAAAATTAGCTAAGAATGAGAAAAATAAATAGCCTCTTAGTTGTAGGGGCAATGCTGACATCGCTTCATGAGACGTAAGATTTAGTTAATTAAAATTATAAATAATAATAGTTAATATATATAATAACTATAATAATTAACTAATAATATTAATAATAAAAGTTAACTTATATAGTAATTGTTATGGTTAACTAATGTTATCATAGTATTAGTTACTTATATATATAGTAACTATAATAGTTAACTAATACTATTAATGGTAATAGTTAACTTTTTATAGTAACTATCATTGTTAACTAATACTACTAATATTAAGGGATTTTTACCAATAAGTCCCTGAGAGAAGGTGGTATTTGCCAATAAAAACATAACATTTCAATTCTACCTTAGGGTCCTTAGGTGAAATGAATTTTACCAATAAATCCCTATCACTTTTTAAAAGACAAAAATACCCCCAACCCAATAAAATCACCTCCCCTCCCCTCTCCACTCATTCAACGCACAACACACACCCATAAATCACTTTCTCTCTCTACATTCACCCCTCGAGTTCCAACCTCTCCCCCCCCCTCCGGCGAATCCCTCCGGCACCTCTCTCACCTACGGCGAGCTCTCCCTCTCGATCTGGCCACCGCACCCCTCCCCTCACCTCCCCCACCTCCCAGGCAGTCGAAGATCTAACTTCTCCAACCATATCCGACTTCGGTATCAGAGAGACCCCCCTCTCTCCCTCCCTCTCTGTTCCCCCATTTTTCTGGTGTCTTATTCAATCCAGATCCGTCCAGATCAGCCACTCTGCCTCCACTCGGTCACCTCGACAATACGCGTCCCTCACATAATTCTCTCCTTTTATCGCCAGCGCCATACCGTTCGTAACATTGCCCTTTCTCCGTTTCTCACCATCGTAAGTTTTCTTATCTCTCATCCTACAATTCAAGCCCTAGTTTTTCCCAATTTCAACTTTGCTCCAAAGTCATAATTAGGGCTTAAATGCTTCAAAATTGGAATTCAGAGTGATATATGATTGATTACAGGACTTAGTTAAAGGAGAAATAGCAAATTTCGCCTCATTTTTTACTAGTTCCAGGCCAAAAGGAGGGCTAGGGTTGACTTTATTGTGAGTAATCTCGCCTCATTGTTGAACAATTTTAATTTACTTGCTGGCTGTTGCTTGGGTGTGGACTTAGTGGAGAAGCTATATGCCATAAGGGCTAACTGAACCCCTTTTCTATTGAAATAACCATGATTGGCATTCTTCATTTTGAGAACAGTGACTTTCCTCTATGGAAGTTTTGATGAAAAATTATAGTGGAATTGACTCCGCCCCAATGTTTCTTAGACCAATCGAACCTCAATTAAAGATTTATCAATTGTTTAGTTTTTATTTGGTGTTATCAGTTGTTATTTGAATTTAGGAATTTATCAGTTTGTTAAGTTGTTTTTTTCATTTATCAGTTGTTTAGTTGTTATTTGGTGTTATCAGTTGTTATTTGAATTTAGGAATTTTATCAGTTTGTTAAGTTGTTTTTTCTATTTATCAGTTGTTTAGAGTTTTGTATGAGCAAATATCTGTGAAATTGTATTATCAGTTGTTCAAAAAGAATGTAAGATTTAATTTCTATTCTTTATAAGTGTGAAATGAGAGATAATTTTATCAGTTTTTACTCAATTATGAATAACTATTAAATTAATGTGTCAGTTATTATATTCAAAATCATGTGTGAACAACTGTGAAATGCATGTCTCAGTTATTATAATGATTGTGAAAAATTGAGAGATGAAATTATCAGTTTTTTAAATGAAAAATGAAAAAATAACACAACTGTGAAATCACACAATGAGAAATCATACAACTGAGAAATCAGTTAAAAATTGATTTTACAAGTGAAAAAATGAAATTTTATTTTCTAAAATTGTGAAATTAATTGAGAAATGAAAATATTTTTCTCAAATTTTTACTAGTGAAAAATGAGAAATTTTTTTCTAAAATTTGAATTATGTGTTGACTGTACTTGTTTGATTCGATTCGACGACACGATTAAAACGGTGGTCTCGGATTAAATTTTCAATTTCTAGATTTTGAGATATTACATTTTAAAATTTTGAGGGAAAAAAAAGAAGAGAGAGAAAGAGGAAAGAGAATGTGCGCAGAACATCATGACTCTGCATAAGAAGAATGGGGAAAACGTGTATTGAAGGTGCGCCCGTTACTATGCTCAAGTCAGGGGCAATTTTGTCCAGCAAACTATCCAAGGGACTTTTGGCAATTTCGAAAATGTCGGTCTTTATTGGTAATTTTATCTGGACAAGGGACTTATTGGTCAAAGCCTCTAATATTAATAGTTAACTTATATAGTAACTATTATGGTTAACTAATACTATTAGTAGTAATAGTTAACTTAAATAGTAACTATTATGGTAAACTAATACTATTAGTAGTAATAGTTAACTTATATAGTAACTATATGGTTAACTAATACTATTAATAGTAATAGTTAACTTATATAATAACTAATATCTTTAACTAATACTATTAGCTAATAAATAGAATATCAAAAGTCACTTAAACTTTAAGGTGGTGATGACATGGCTTCACCAAAGCAACCTTTAGCAAAAAAAAATCCACGTGACGAATCCACTTCCCTCCGCCTCAGCTTTTAATATATATAGATTTTAATGTAAGATTTCATTCAAAAATGAAATCAATGTTGTAACATTTTTTCCAACATCTACCATTAATAGGATCAACATTTCAATCGCACTCTAAATGACAAACTCCCCCTTAATAAGAATTACATTAAAAATAGAATCTGAAACACTTTCACTACATGTGCAACATTACCAGTTCATCACAATTTCTTCCCCTTTTTGTGAAGAAAGAAAATGAAAAACATTTATGCAAATTAAAATATGAACCTTAAAACACGTAGTGGTATAAGTGTTGTCAATGGTGTTATTAACACTGACGTCAACATCACATAAATAAATAAGGGAAATTTTGAAAAAATTGAGTTGAGATATAGAGAGATAAAAGAAGGTAGAAAGAGAGAGTGATAATGGGACATTTGAGAGTGATTTTAGGATTAGATGGAGTTGATTATGAATTTAGGTAATCCACATACAATGGCTCCTATTTTCTAGTCCATTTAGAAAAACAAATTTCAACAAACAAGCCAAGAGAATCGACAACATTTTTTTTAACGAAAAAGAAAAGAAAGAAAAAAAAAATAAGAACAGATAAAGAACATAATCAGAGTTGTACAAAGATAAAATCCAAAATTTCAAATTTCAAATCAAAGTTGTTATGAAATTTCAAAGTTTAAATTTTATCTATGTATAACTCAATTAACTAAAAATAATAACAACCCTAAGAACAAGGGATTTTATATATAAAAAAATTGATCTCAAAACCTCTATAGACTTTTTGAAATTCAAATTTTAATCAGAAAATCCGGAAAATAAAACATAAAAACCCAATGTAGCACTAACTGATGTGTTGCTGGCAATATTGGCAACACATAGCATAACACATCAGAACATATCCCCTTAAAAAATTTCATGTTATTTTTCCTTTTATTTCAGCACTTTAGGCTACACTTTTAAGCATTTTTACACATTTTTATTTACAAGGTAGCATCGTAGTAGCGAACTCCGTGCACCGAGTCTTTAAAAGTTGTAGGGAATTTTGTTTAAATTCATACCGTTCAAGTAGGATACACTGTAGTCGCGAACTCCATGTTCCTAATACTAAGTATAAAACCAACACTTTATACTCCCATTTGACAAGAAAGTATCGTCGCAGCAAATGTCGTGCCCCAAGTTAATTTGGGAATATATAAACATCATTTTGCCTAATTGAATTTTCACACATTTATTGTTTAGTGACTTTGTCACTTTAAGCACACAAGGGGGCCTTTTTAACTTGTTAACCTAAGTATAAACCATACCAGAGCATAAAGGTCAGCAAGTGCCACATTTGAGCTTTAAATAGAAAAAAATATTTTTTTTTTTTTAATTCGTAGTGTTTCTATCAGTGTTGTTAACACTAATGACAATACTCCGAGACTGCAGAATAAACAAAAAAAGTAAATAGTTTTTTTTAATGTACAACAACATCCGCAAGCTGGTAGATTAATTGAGACAAAAAAATTGTAGCAATTGAATATTTAGTATCAATACGCTCTATTTGAATAAATTATTTTCAACCAAAACTCTTAAAAAACTGATGACGAATCCAAGCATTATTATGAGTAAATTGTTCAAGCTTATGTTGGGTTTTGATGCATCATGCACAGCGGAATAAAACATAAGATCAAACACCCATGAGCCCGGATCCGTGCATGTTGATTAAATTAAATACAAGATGAAAGAAAACATACCCTTGAAGATCGAATCCATGAACACGGACTTTAAGGTGCTAAAGCAAAACCCTCTATCGGTATCCACACGTCGAACGGATATCAAGAACACCTTCTTGATCTGGATTGCTAGACCCAAGGCTTGATGAAGAAACGATTTCTTCGTAGGAATTATTTTGCTCCATTGATTATTGTATTTTGCAGTGTTCTAAAAAGCGCTAGGCGGGGCCTAGGCGGCGGAGCCGGGCCTAGCGCCTAGAGGCCTAGGCGGGGCCGAGAAATTACACAAATTATAAATATTTTCATATCACTACATATATGCCTTGATTTTTATTAGGAAAAACTGCAAATATAGTACCTGAACTATTGGGGTTATTTTGGATTTGGTACCTGGACTCTCATTTTTTGCACCCGTCATACCCAAAACTCGAATTTTTACTGTATCCATCATACCTACCACTAACGACATCCATTTTTTCCGTTAAGTAGTCATGTGCTATACATGTGATCATTTTTGCAGGGGTAAAATAGGAAGACCACCCCTCCCCTCCTCATCTCCTTCCTCCCTCATCTCTCTATCTCTTCCCGGCTCTCTCTCAATTTCTGGGTTAAAGATCAACGACACATGAAACCAAAATTTTTAAAATCCAAATCAAACTGAAACCAAATTTTAAGATCTGGTTGCTTTGAGCTGGTTTGGACATTTGAGTGGTGAGACGAGAAGCAGATGACCGTGGCGAGAATTTTGGGGAAGCCGGTGAGATTTGCATGCGTTTGTTGGGCTATGAACCCATATTTCTATCATTATCTTGGAAATCAATTTGGTGTTTAATTTCAGAAGGCGATTTTAGGGGGGTTTTGTGGAAACCAAATTTTTGGAGAGAGAAGGCGATTTTAGGGGATTTTTCGCAAAAATTTTCCGGCAACCATATCTCCTGTACCACTGACTATTTTTCCAATCCCAACGGTCAGAATGTACGCCTAAGTGATTCGAACATACCCCAGAAGTTTGAAGATGATCCAACGGTTAACAAAGCAGGAATTTCATTTTTTCTTGTCCAATTTTGGGAGGTGACGAATTTTGATTTTTTTTCGATTTGTGGTGTTTTTGATTGAAATTTCTCGCCCTATTGCTTGTTATTACCAGCACCTAGGTCATCGTTACTAGCAATCGGCGATGGTAATGGTGGTGAAATGAGTTCTGACAATCAGAGATGGAGAAGAAGGCCGTCTATGGTGGTGATGTTCGCCTGAGAAGATGAAGAGCGCCGGAGGATTGAGTCGGAGGATTTCTTTCTGGGTTGGTGATGAAGGAGAAAGGGTAGGTTTCCTATTTTACCCCTGCAAAATTGATCACGTGGTAGTCACATGATGGAGTTAACTGAAAAAAATGGAATTAGTGGTAGGTATGATGAATACGGTAAAATTCGAGTTTGGGTATGACGGGTGCAAAAAATGAGAGTCCAGGTACCAAATCCAAAATAACCCCAATAGTTCAGGTACTATATTGCAGTTTTTCCTTGTTATAATATTTTAATTTTTATAACTATTTATTTTGAGACATGCGGATTATATAACTCACAAATATAACCATATATATGAAACAAATATATGAAATATGTGACATTAACCCACAAAGTGACTCCCCAATTAAAGAGTGGCCCATTCTTAAATCCCCACAGTCCATTAACTTACATCCCAGCCCATTAGCCCACTAGAATATTAGTCAACTAGACTCTTCCCCTAACTAAACCTAATCCATACTCTCTTCTCTTCCCAGCGCCGTCAACAACTACTCTCTCTCTCGTTTTTTTTTTCTTTTCTGGATGGCTCCCGTTTCTCTCGTCATTCTAGGAATCCAAGGTTCTCTCTCTCTCTCTCTCTCTCTCCCTGTTCTCCATCTACACATGTTGCCGCCGCCACCACCCTTTTCTCCTCTGCCACCACCACCATTTTCTTCTTCGCCACCGCCCATCCGCAGCCGCCTAAGTCCGCCTAGGTCCTCCCAAGCTGCCTAAGCAGCGATTTGTTCGATGTCCGCCTATTTCTCCGATTTTGTGTTAGTCGCGGCGGGGGAGTGCGGCTAGCGCCTAGGCGCCGCCTAGGCCGATTTTTAGAACATTGGTATTTTGATGATCATGGATCACAAAATAAATAATCATACCTCTCTATATTTTATTGTTTCTAAAAAATTGTTATTGATTTCCAAAATCAACATTAGAGGCTGTCAAACCCGGTTTTATATCATATATAAGGGTCTGACCTAATTTCGTTTGGGATCGGGATTCTTTTTCGCAAAAGAAAACCAAACAAATTGTACTGTTACGGGACCCCGCCGTACGGCAGTAACACAGCCGTACGCTATGGTGGGCGCCGTACGGTGGCCAAGTCTGAATTCCCAGATTTTCGCCTTTTCCAATATGTTCTATTGTGTGTGACCCAATAGGATTATACTATGTTGGCAACGAGTCCGAATGAGTCAGAACCCGTAAATCATATGCGGACTCTAGCAAGCCATTATGACTACCCAATTAGTATAACTTTGAAATTCCAAAGTAACCTTGTTAGGTTAATGCCTTTGAATTTGGGACGCCAAGTTAAAGGATTAAACAACAGGGAGATTTCGTAATTCTGGGACAGCAGCACTGAAGGTCCGGGCGGACCAGCACATAAGACACGGGCAGACCTAATGAGGTCCGGGCGCACCAGACTGAAGACCCGGGCAGTACAAAGCACGTCAAAATTTATGCATGATGGAGAGGAGTAGATCCGGGCGGACCTTGGAAGGCACCCGACCAGACCAAGGCCAAAGGTCCGACCGGACCAAGGCATATACCCTCCCGAACCAAGACCCCAGATTCCAGATTTTGTGCAGTTTTAGCAGTTCCGCAGAAGGAAGTTTTCGAGTTAGTTTTAGACTAGGATTCCATATTCCTAGCAGATTTTGAGATAGACTTTACTGGTATAAATAGAGGCCATTAGTTTAGATCAAAGTAAGTTTGTTTGTCTTAGATAAATTATTAGAGTGCTCAGAGCGAGGTCTGTAATTCTACAGTTACACAGTTAAGAATTATTGTGATCAATAATTCGTGTAGCAATAATAGTGTGATCTTGTAATCGTTTTTCCAGATTGATAATAATATTCTCTCCCATCCCCGTGGACGTAGCCAAGTTGGTGAACCACGTAAATTGGTGTTCTTGTGATTGCTCGCTTTTCTTATCAAGTCTTGTTATTGCTCTAACAAGTGGTATCAGAGATCTGTTGTTCCGAGTGCTTTGGTTCGTGGTTGGAGGTTCAGGGATTCCACTGTAGAGAACAAGAAGATGGGTCAAGGAGCAGATTCGATCGACAAGTTAAATGGGAAGAATAGCTTTTCTCTTTGGCAGATCAAGATAAAGGCTTTGTTGATAGACAAAGATTTATGGGAACCGTTGGAGATTGTAATCATGGAACGCAAGGATCCCAAGGGTAAGGCAGTCACCACAGAAGCTACCTCAGAACAGTCAGAGAAGGACAAGCAAGCAACAGCAAAGGAGGCGGTGGCATTGAAGAAGTTAGATCAGAAGGCTCATGCCAAGATCGTCAGACAGTTGGATGATGAGATCTTAACCAATGTTACAGGAACAGACTCCGGAAGTGATCTTTGGTTAATGTTGGAAGACATGTACATGACACGTTCATTGACCAACAAGTTATACCTAAACAAGAAGCTGTATGATTGTCGGATGACTAAAGGTACGCCCATAAATGATCATCTTGATAGATTTACTTCTGCATTACTTGAACTACGTAATATAGGAGTAGTTGTGGAAGACGAGGATATAGCCTTGCAACTTTTAGTATCTTTACCTATGTCTTATGAACATTATGTCGACTCGTGCATAAATCGTAAAGATGGTATCTCTCTAGAGGAAGTGAAAACTTCTCTCAAGACGAGAGAGTTACGCCGAAAGGCAAGTGGGAATGAGGCAAGTACCCAGTCATCAGGTTTGGTTGCTAGCAGTAGCAACAGCAGGGGTTCTAGCGGGAGGAAGAACATTAAAGGTAATTCTTCACACAAGAAGGGTCCGAAGCCTGGGGATATCTGTAATTTCTGCAAGGAGAAGGGGCATTAGAAGTTCGACTGTCCCAGAAAGAAGCAAGGCAAGGCACCGGTCAGAGCAGAGGCCATGATGGCCAAAGATAGCAGTTCAGATGAGGATTATACTCTAGCTACATCAGAATCAGCACGTGCATTTGACGCATGGATTCTTGATTCAGGAGCATCGTACCATATCAGTCCTAGGAGATTCATAAACTCCGATATCTTCATATTCTTCACAATCGGGGGGTAGAACTTGTCATTAAAAGCTTCCAGAAACATCTCCCATGTATAATTGGTAACCCCACGAGCCACTCCTGCCTGGATTACTGTCTCCCACCAACCATGGCTTCCCCTTTAAACACAAAAGTAGCAAAAGTACCTTCTGCTCGCTAGTACACTCCAAAGTGCGAAAAATTCTTTCAATGACATTTATCCATTCTTCAGGCTTCTCGCCTAGTGCACCAGAGAAATACTCTGGGTTGCGCTTCTGGAATAGCGCCAGTGGATCTCTAACCGGTGGAGGTGGTGGAGGTGGTGATGTTGCGTTGGCTTGATTAAGGCTTGCTGTCACTGCTTGAGCTAAAGTCTGATTTGTCTGTCCTATCCCCACGACTGCCTGTGTTAACGTCTGAATTAGGGCAGTAAGCATCGGTCCGAATGACCCTGGTTGTTCCCATTATTATTGTGCTGGTTGTGGTTCTGGCTTCCCTCTCCTACAGACGCAGAATCTTGAACAGCACCGCCTCGGCCCCCTCGTCCTCTTCGACCCGCACGGCCTCTACCTCTTCCTCTTTCCATTGCCTATTACCAAAGTCAATGATCACAAATTTGTAATTACTAAGCAAGGTAATATAGTTAGTCTACCTTATACTTGTCTCATAATCAATGGTTTCAAGTACGTTCAACTTGTTCAATTTCAAATTTCGATTTCGATTTCAATGTCGATACTAATTTCGGTTCGGTTTCAATAGTGTTCAATGGATATCAATCATGTTAATATTGTGGGTTATCTACGAACCAAATCTCTCTATTCTATAAGGGACTATCCTTTAATTCCATGCTTCACTTCTTAGCTGATGTCATCTAAGCATTTACGCATGTAATTATTATACTCACAGTACACTTCATCAAAGTTGATAAAGATAACAATACTACCCTTCAACTTAGCATTTCCCTATCTCAACCAGTCCGTCCCTCCCTTTTCTTTCTTAGAGCCTCACTCCACGACCCTTTCTATACCACTGGTGCCCTAGATTTAGATCCAAGAGGCAATATATACTATCTATTAACCTACTGACTAGTCCAATTCATTCCATATATTTACCTAGAACAAATTATAATTTTATTTTCGGGGTCCATAATATTATTTTCCTTGCATCAAAGTCTAAAAGCCCAATATCTTATTCACACTCATTAACCCAATAGTAATAAATCTTAGTGGGCCATACCAGATATTAATCACCACCCAAAAAGATTATACTTAATCATTATTATTATTTGAAAACTATAACTAAAGCCCAAAATAATTTTAGTAAATTTTGGGTTATTACATTCTTCCCTCCTTAAAAGGAATTGTCCTCGATTTCTATCTCTTCCAAATCCTTTAAGCTCATGTTCCATAAATCCTCCATAACAAAGGCAACCAGTTGACCTCAATGAAAACTGAGTCTTTTTTTTAGACCGCTCAAAATCATAATGTTCGAGTATCCAAACCTATTCAATATCAGAGTCCTTATTCCATTTCAAGATCTAATCCCAATGCTCTGATACCATTTGTAACGACCCGAGCCCGCAGACCCGACCCGCCACATAGGTACCACACACTAGCCCACCAAGCATCTCCTCAATTGGGTCAACCACAGCCCATCACAGGCCTCCAAAATTCCAATGGATGATTTAATGCTTAGTAGGAGTGTATGGGCCTTCTATATAGCACACTCAATTCCCACATATTTCCGATGTGGGATGGGGGATATCACAATGGGTTCCGCTCTGATACCAACTGTAACGACCCGAATTTTAGAGTATTATAACACCTTTAAATAATATAAATCCATCCCCAAAATAAAGGAATAACGGTCATAACTACAATTCAAATCTCCACGGCTAGTGTATCTAACCACAATTCAAAATAAATAACGGAAGCGTAACAATTGTCTTCCACTACTAACGGCTAGTAGCCATCAAAACTAGTTCACGGCATTTATTACAATCTCAATGGCAGTCTACTTAAAATATGAAAATCACTACTTAAATATTCGGGTCCGTATCAAAGATATCTCCACTGCAAGTTTTGCTTTCCTATTTATTACCTGAAGAAAAGAATTAGAGAAAAGGGTGAGCGAACAATGCTCAGTAAGGTCTTACGCTGCCCCTTCGGTTTCTAAGAAGGGATGACCTCAATGAGTGCATCAATAAACAATTTTCGACGAAAAGGACAAGTCAATAAAACCCAACAATAATTTTCTCTGTCAATACAAGGAAAGAAATCATGGCTCAATTCAATACTCAATAACACGTACAATCCTTTATGATCACTTAATATTCTTCTTATCAATTCAATGCTCAAAATGTTACCCAAAAGGGTTCAATAGTCGATGTATCAATATTTCGGTATATCCGGATAACCTTTATAACCACCATTTTCAGTGGTGTCGATGTCAATGGTTAATGCCACGTAGGCATGTCATGAACTAACCCTCATGACCGGGTATCAATGGTGTATCAATATTAACCCACAAATAATGGGTGTCATTAAGTGATCATTCTTTTGTCAATGAGGTTCTTCAATTGACCAATAATTCAACGTCAATTTAAGTTTAGATAGTTTCAATGACGGAGGCACTTGGAATGAATTCCAATCAAGAGTTACCGGCCATAATCGGTAAAACAATAATTACTCTAGGAACGGAGGGCCAATAAATAACGATATTCAATAGGACTAAGAGACGTAATCCCTTACCTTAGGCGTGTGATTTAACTTCTGAAGTCGTAGCCGTCTGCGATTGATCTCTTACCCAAAGCTTGAAAGCTAATCAACATGCAATATATAGTATAATTAATCTTCTTATTTACCAATAACAAATACTCCCTCCGTATCTCTTAATTCGAACCAACCTAATACAGTTTATATAGTACAGTAACTAAGGCATGGAATGGCCATCAATATCTCTAAAATATTACTGCTATTCTCACTAAACCCAAATATCAAAGCCAACTTGATAATAGCTAATTAAATATAATAGAAAAACAACCTTCTTTAACCCCTGAAAAGATAATCACTAACACACACTATCTCACGTCAAACACACACCCAATATTATATGCTGCCTCCTCATCTCATATTTTTAAACTGATCATCTTTTCTCAATAAACAAATATACCATAATAGTAAATACTTTAAACCCCAAACAGTCAAACTATTTGCATGATCATTCTAAAATCGTAAAGATAATCTTACCTCCAGTTTGTGCTGTTGCTGCAAACTATATTTTCCTTTTCCGTTTTCTACTTCTCCATCTCAGCGCCTCTTTTCCTTTGCCGTCAAAATAATATAATCGTCGTTATGCTTGACCTAGGTTTAGGGTATATACTATCACAATATGTCCTTTTATTTAAGTAGATCAAGCCCAACAAATTAATCTAGTCATAATTTATTTCAAATGACCCAAATCAAATTACTATTAGCCCATTATAACTAGTTATCTAACAGGCCCAATAAAACAATTATTCACTACTAAGCTAACAGGCCCAATAAAACAATTATTCACTACTAAGCTAATATCCAAATTAACTTAAAACTTAATTAACCTAAACCAAATATAATCATCATGTATATTTATTAAGTGACCCAAATTCTACCGAAAAGCCCAATCAAAATGCTACCTATTAGATGACCCCAAAAAGAAATATGGACTTTAATCAAAAACAAATAACTCAATAACATTATTAAAATCCTAACACTAAACAGTCCAAATCAAATTGAAGTCCAATAATAATTTACTCTGTATCACTAAATAATAATAAAAACACAAAATATAATTAAATCCTAAAATAAAAATCATAAATTCTCGGGGTATTACATTCTTACCACCTTAAAAGAAGTTTCGTCCTTGAAACTTAACGAGTCTACCATCCATTTACAAAATTTGCTAGCCCACTATAGAACTTATTCCCCATTGTCATTGATGCTCCTCAAATTCATTAGTCTTCTATAATACTTTCGAGCACTTACTTAAACATCGCGTAAAACTCACATTTCAATCCCAATTAAAATTCATGATTTAAAAAAAAAAATTATCACATTCTCCTCCCTTAAATAAGTTTAGTCCTCTAAACTTGACGTACCTGCGACTGTCCAATTTGCACCATTGTCATCTTTGGTTGTCATAGTATAGATCCTTCCTGTTCGGTTGGAGTTCGACTCGCCTTTCTTGTCTTTGTCTTTGTCCTTGTCCTCATTTTCCTTTGGTGTAGTCTTCACAGGTTCAGGGCAGTCCTTGATCTTGTGTCCACGTTTACCACAGTTAAAGCAAGAGGCTGTATTCCAGTAACACTCTTCAGTCTTATGCTTCCTCCCACAAGTACGACAGATGGGAGTAGGCGCGTCCTGGTTCTGGCCCTTATTCCCATTTTGACCTCCCTGATAGTTCCTGTTCTGATAGCGATTATTGGTAGCAGGAGGGCCTCCCCTTGGACGGTTTTCCTCAGTCGTCCGCTTCTTGTAGTTATCATTATCACTTCCACTCCTGCTAGACTGGCCACTTTCCTTTCCTAAGTCACGTTCAGCCCCCCTTTTCCTATTATCTCTAGAATTCAGATATTCCTTCTCATCAAGCTCAATTACTCGTGCCTTGTTTGCCGCTTGAGCTAGAGTTGGGAGCTCTAGTGGTACTAACCTGTATTTCAGCTTCGAATTCAATCCAGCCTCAAATTTCCTAGTCTTCTGTTCTTCATCATCAAATAACCTCGGGGCAAAACGAGATAACTCCAGAAACTTTGCCAAATATTCTTCCACAGTCAGGGATCCTTGAGTTAGATTCATAAACTCCGATATCTTCATATTCTTCACAATCAGGGGGTAGAACTTGTCATTAAAAGCTTCCAGAAACATCTCCCATGTATAATTGGTAACCCCACGAGCCACTCCTGCCTGGATTACTGTCTCCCACCAAACCATGGCTTCCCCTTTTAACACAAAAGTAGCAAAAGTTACCTTCTGCTCGCTAGTACACTCCAAAGTGCGAAAAATTCTTTCAATGCCATTTATCCATTCTTCAGGCTTCTCGCCTGGTGCACCAGAGAAATACTCTGGGTTGCGCTTCTGGAATAGCGCCAGTGGATCTCTAACCGGTGGAGGTGGTGGAGGTGGTGGTGCTGCGTTGGCTTGATTAAGGCTTGCTGTCACTGCTTGAGCTAAAGTCTGATTTGTCTGTCCTATCCCCACGATTGCCTGTGTTAACGTCTGAATTAGGGCAGTAAGCATCGGGTCCGGCTGACCCTGGTTGTTCCCATTATTATTGTGCTGGTTGTGGTTCTGGCTTCCCTCTCCTACAGACGCAGAATCTTGAACAGCACCGCCTCGGCCCCCTCGGCCTCTTCGACCCGCACGGCCTCTACCTCTTCCTCTTTCCATTGCCTATTACCAAAAGTCAATGATCACAAATTTGTAATTACTAAGCAGGGTAATATAGTTAGTCTACCTTATACTTGTCTCATAATCAATGGTTTCAAGTACGTTCAACTTGTTCAATTTCAAATTTCGATTTCGATTTCAATGTCGATACTAATTTCGGTTCGGTTTTCAATAGTGTTCAATGGATATCAATCATGTTTAATATTGTGGGTTATCTACGAACCAAATCTCTCTATTCTATAAGGGACTATCCTTTAATTCCATGCTTCACTTCTTAGCTGATGTCATCTAAGCATTTACGCATGTAATTATTATACTCACAGTACACTTCATCAAAGTTGATAAAGATAACAATACTACCCTTCAACTTAGCATTTCCCTATCTCAACCAGTCCGTCCCTCCCTTTTCTTTCTTAGAGCCTCACTCCACGACCCTTTCTATACCACTGGTGCCCTAGATTTAGATCCAAGAGGCAATATATACTATCTATTAACCTACTGACTAGTCCAATTCATTCCATATATTTACCTAGAACAAATTATAATTTTATTTTCGGGGTCCATAATATTATTTTCCTTGCATCAAAGTCTAAAAGCCCAATATCTTATTCACACTCATTAACCCAATAGTAATAAATCTTAGTGGGCCATACCAGATATTAATCACCACCCAAAAAGATTATACTTAATCATTATTATTATTTGAAAACTATAACTAAAGCCCAAAATAATTTAGTAAATTTTGGGTTATTACATTCTTCCCTCCTTAAAAGGAATTGTCCTCGATTTCTATCTCTTCCAAATCCTTTAAGCTCATGTTCCATAAATCCTCCATAACAAAGGCAACCAGCTGACCTCAATGAAAACTGAGTCTTTTTTTTAGACCGCTCAAAATCATAATGTTCGAGCATCCAAACCTATTCAATATCAGAGTCCTTATTCCCTTTCAAGATCTAATCCCAATGCTTTGATACTATTTGTAACGACCCGAACCCGCAGACCCGACCCGCCACATAGGTACCACACACTAGCCCACCAAGCATCTCCTCAATTGGGTCAACCACAGCCCATCACATGCCTCCAAAATTCCAATGGATGATTTGATGCTTAGTAGGAGTGTATGGGCCTTCTATGTAGCACACTCAATTCCCACATATTTCCGATGTGGGATGGGGGATATCACAATGGGTTCCGCTCTGATACCAACTGTAACGACCCGAATTTTAGAGTATTATAACACCTTTAAATAATATAAATCCATCCCCAAAATAAAGGAATAACGGTCATAACTACAATTCAAATCTCCACGGCTAGTGTATCTAACCACAATTCAAAATAAATAACGGAAGCGTAACAATTGTCTTCCACTACTAACGGCTAGTAGCCATCAAAACTAGTTCACGGCATTTATTACAATCTCAATGACAGTCTACTTAAAATATGAAAATCACTACTTAAATATTCGGGTCCGTCTCAAAGATATCTCTACTGCAAGTTTTGCTTTCCTATTTATTACCTGAAGAAAAGAATTAGAGAAAAGGGTGAGCGAACAATGCTCAGTAAGGTCTTACGCTGCCCCTTCGGTTTCTAAGAAGGGATGACCTCAATGAGTGCATCAATAAACAATTTTCGACGAAAAGGACAAGTCAATAAAACCCAACAATAATTTTCTCTGTCAATACAAGGAAAGAAATCATGGCTCAATTCAATACCCAATAACACGTACAATCCTTTATGATCACTTAATATTCTTCTTATCAATTCAATGCTCAAAATGTTACCCAAAATGGTTCAATAGTCGATGTATCAATATTTCGGTATATCCGGATAACCTTTATAACCACCATTTTCAGTGGTGTCGATGTCAATGGTTAATGCCACGTAGGCATGTCATGAACTAACCCTCATGACCGGGTATCAATGGTGTATCAATATTAACCCACAAATAATGGGTGTCATTAAGTGATCATTCTTTTGTCAATGAGGTTCTTCAATTGACCAATAATTCAACGTCAATTTAAGTTTAGATAGTTTCAATGACGGAGGCACTTGGAATGAATTCCAATCAAGAGTTACCGGCCATAATCGGTAAAACAATAATTACTCTAGGAACGGAGGGCCAATAAATAACGATATTCAATAGGACAAAGAGACGTAAATCCCTTACCTTAGGCGTGTGATTTAACTTCTGAAGTCGTAGCCGTCTGCGATTGATCTCTTACCCAAAGCTTGAAAGCTAATCAACATGCAATATATAGTATAATTAATCTTCTTATTTACCAATAACAAATACTCCCTCCGTATCTCTTAATTCGAACCAACCTAATACAGTTTATATAGTACAGTAACTAAGGCATGGAATGGCCATCAATATCTCTAAAATATTACTTCTATTCTCACTAAACCCAAATATCAAAGCCAACTTGATAATAGCTAATTAAATATAATAGAAAACAACCTTCTTTAACCCCTGAAAAGATAATCACTAACACACACTATCTCACGTCAAACACACACCCAATATTATATGCTGCCTCCTCATCTCATATTTTTAAACTGATCATCTTTTCTCAATAAACAAATATACCATAATAGTAAATACTTTAAACCCCAAACAGTCAAACTATTTGCATGATCATTCTAAAATCGTAAAGATAATCTTACCTCCAGTTTGTGCTGTTGCTGCAAACTATATTTTCCTTTTCCGTTTTCTACTTCTCCATCTCAGCGCCTCTTTTCCTTTGCCGTCAAAATAATATAATCGTCGTTATGCTTGACCTAGGTTTAGGGTATATACTATCACAATATGTCCTTTTATTTAAGTAGATCAAGCCCAACAAATTAATCTAGTCATAATTTATTTCAAATGACCCAAATCAAATTACTATTAGCCCATTATAACTAGTTATCTAACAGGCCCAATAAAACAATTATTCACTACTAAGCTAACAGGCCCAATAAAACAATTATTCACTACTAAGCTAATATCCAAAATTAACTTAAAACTTAATTAACCTAAACCAAATATAATCATCATGTATATTTATTAAGTGACCCAAATTCTACCGAAAAGCCCAATCAAAATGCTACCTATTAGATGACCCCAAAAAGAAATATGGACTTTAATCAAAAACAAATAACTCAATAACATTATTAAAATCCTAACACTAAACAGTCCAAATCAAATTGAAATCCAATAATAATTTACTCTGTATCACTAAATAATAATAAAAACACAAAATATAATTAAATCCTAAAATAAAAATCATAAATTCTCGGGGTATTACAATTATTCATTAGCTATGTAGCATATCTATTATTAAAAAGCGGAGTGTTAGTATTTAAAAGTGTCATCTTAGAGTTTACGAGTGTGAGTGTTAGTGTTTATATGCTTCGATACTAATGCTAACGAGTGTGAGTGTTACTGTTTAAAAGTTTTACTGCTGAGTATTAACGTTCAGTGAGTGCGAGTGCTATAATTAATTAGTACTAGTGTTAATGTTTATTAGTAGTAGTGTTTTTATTAGATTTAGAGTTAATTTTTTAGTGTCAATGTTAGTATACTTAAGAGCCACTGATAGTGTGTATGAATGCTAGTTGTACTTGTAACGACCCAAAATTTTCAAAACTTAATTTCCATAAATAACATAAATATTACATCTCATAATCTCTAAAACAATGTACAAAATATCACTAATCACCAAGAATTCTCAATAAAATTGATTTGATCCAAATCCTTGCTATCAAACTCCGATCAACGGCCAACTGCAAAACTGAAACTGGAGGGGGTGAGCTGGGGTGCTCAGTAAGAAAGGGAATACACAGTATCACAGAATCCAATGGAACACAATTATCAAATAACACAGTCCATGAAATTATGAATATGGACGTAACAATAAGACTCAAATTTTCATAAATCAAATATCAATCGATCATACTTCACAGTCTGATGCACTAATTATGTCGAGTCCAGTGGTCTAACAATCAAACACAAACACAAACTCAATCTCAATCGTTGGCGCCCACACTCGGAGCCGAACCAACATAATCACAATAATAAAGTCCACTCTGACCGTCATATAATTAGCTACATCAAAACCATTCAATATAATAAATCTCATTTCTTTGAGAACCAAAACACATATAGCATGCTTTTCAATAAAATCAATACTTTCGAAATAAATTCAATATCAAAGCAATTACCAAATTGGATCGAACAATTAATATACGTATAAATAAAAAGGAGAACAACGATACGACGGATATCAAAGAAATAATCACGTGATAAAACTGACATGGATTCGATATTGTATAGTCTCTCTTACCTTAAATGTAGTCCTTCATTATGCAACAAATATACCTTGCACCGATGTACAAAATTTAACTGTCAACATAACAATATAATCAATTGTAATTTAATTAAACCCAAATCAAAACCCACTAGTTCTCACTTTTTTTTTCTATCTCGGTTTGCTCTCTCTTTCTCTAGTCTACATTTTGAGAAAATTTTGGGGGAAACTAGTTTCTCCATAAGTTATAAAAAAATCTGTTTTTATAAGGGTTAAGGTTTAGGGTTTAAGGTTTAGGATTTGTTGAAGCTTGATCATCGTGGGCCAAACTTTGGGCTCGCACGTGTAAAGGGCCAGCTCTGATACCATGTTAAGTAATCAACTCCTCTAAAACCTATCAGATCTCTGATTATCGCAAGGTCAGGGGTTCGAATCCTTCCGCTTGCATATTATTACCCGGATTCTTGAGTGCTAAAAGTTTCACTATGTTGATGTCCGATAAGTGGCATATTTGTTAATCTCTCCACGTGTGTCACCGGGTCACACGTAAGGGGGAGTGTTGAAGTTTGATATACATTATAAGTGCCCTCTCTAACACCTTAAGGTTTTAGAGGATTTGGTTACTTAACAGGATTTAGGGTTTAGGGTTTAAGGGTTAAGGGTTAAAAAGGAGCAATGCTGGGGGCACAAAATAAGATCACAAAATCTTGCTCACAAGATGAGGTGGCGATATTTTATTGGTTGCATCGATAATTGACCCGTCACACTCTAATTAAAAACACCAATAAAATCATTACAACTAGGATTTGTGAGCAAGATTTTGTGGTTTTTTGTGCCCCTAGTATTATTCGTTAAAAAGTGGACTTTTTATAACTTATGGAATGGAGGAACTAGTTTTCCCCAAAACTAACTCCTACATTTTACTACTTCATCCTTCCATCATATTCTTTCTCCCTTCTTTTGCACAATAAAATAATACTTTGATCAAAACAAGACAACAAATAAGCTTATTATTTCCCTTTTCTGATTTCAATTGACTACAACTATTATGCTTAGATATAATTACACATGAACGAAAAGAGTGATTCTTACTTATATCAATCTCAAGCCACGTCCCCGTCGTGCCGTCTCAGTCTGCAGCCGTCCAAAACTCCCAATGCGGCACATCGTCAATTTTATTCTGCTTCTTCTAGGTTAACCCAATTAGTTAAAAATACTAGCATTATAATGATTTTAACAAAATAACCTTAAAATAGGCCAAACCCAACTAAATCCTTTCATCTGACTATTACTCATTAACCTAAAACTTATTCTTAATTGGCCCACTATTATGTCTCAAATATCCATTTACTATAAAAGGCCCATTAAAATAATTATTAACACTAATAATACTAAATTATAGTTAAAGCCCCAAAACTAATATTAGTAAATTTTTGGGTTATTACAGTACTGTAATTGAGTGTCATTGCATGTGCAATTGGGTGACATTGCATTATTATTGAGTGCTAGTGCATGTATTAGTGAGTGCCTGTGTGAGCGTCAGGCCCGATTTGGGCATGTGCAACCAGCCCAATTGCACAGGGCCCAAAAAATTTGGGGGCCCCAAAATTTTGTTTATATAGTATATATATTAGATACCGAATAATTATGCTCATGCTAAAGGTGCCCCACTGGCTAACACCTTTCACATTGCAACCACAATACCGGTCCGACTCCAGGAGATGCACTTTTTTGTATTTTTCTCATGGCTTCCCTCTCCTTCTTTTCTAGTTTAGGCTTTCTTTCATTTTTTTTTTCAAAACTTTAATTAGAAAGTTTATTTTTTTTAATTACATATTATAATTTTTATAAATAATTTGCTTATTACTTCAACATTATTGCAACCAATTTTTGGGCTTTCATCCCCTTCTTTTTCTAGTTTAGGCTTTCATTCATATTTTTTTTTCAAACCTTTATTAGAAAGTTTAGTTTCTTTTAATGATATATTTTAATTTTAGTGAATTATATTTTCTTATTACTTAACATTATTGCAATTATTTTATTGTGTAAATTTTTTAAATACTAAGTGCCCCAATATTCACATTTAGCACTGGGCCCCTATAATTATTGAGACGGGCCTGGTGAGCGTCTAAAGCTCACTTATTCTTAATAATCTGAGCCACATGTCTCAAGCTCGTGAACCGCGCTCGCTAAAAAACCTGCTCTCCCTAAGCATTAGAAATAAATGGATTTTACACGATTTCGCGTGTGCATGTGTGTTTATGCACCCATAGTACAATACTATATAATTATGCATATCCAAAAACAAAATTAGAACACATGTTTTTATTTATTTATAAGTAATATTATACATTATATATGGGTCATGAATAAAACACACGTGATATATTAATATAAACCTTGAAATTCATTAATCTCACAATGACACATGAAATATATACTTATAGTATATTAAAGTAGGCCAAACTCACCTAGGGAATGACACCTCATCAAGATTTAGGCATATATTGCATCTTAGCCTCCCACGTTGGATTAGTGTTATTTATGATGAGACTCTTCGGCTGATGCTACTTAGACATAATACAATGGTTAAATACAAAGGTATGGGTATAGGTATTTGAAGATATAGTGAGATATAGTCACCTTGACAAAGTATCTATTCATGTGTTCTTATGATATAAAGAATATAACTATGTAAATGCAATATACAAATTCATTTTGTCCATGACATTTCAACGATTCTTATCACAATCGACATGTTTAGGAATTGGAATAGATAGAGTTCATTAAACTTAATGCATAGCTTTGATTAATATATTACATATCTTATTATAAGGATAATTGAGTATGTATGAATTAAAGCACGTAAACCCTTTGAATTACCTGTGAGCAGCTCTATCTCAAAGCAAATTCAAACGTCTGTGGAATTCTAAGCATATACGATCTCTGACATCCTACATTCATATCGTTATTCCGTTTGAATCTCCTACATTAATCTGCCCAGTTCATATTGTTCTTAATATATAGAGGATAATATTCTATCAAATTCCAAGCACTGTGATATTTTTTTACTGAAATTGTAAACGATTAGTTTGCAGCGTAACCATCTTTCCATGGCTCCCAATTCCATCTTCATCCAGCAACTTCAGAAAGGACGATGTCACACTAGGATAGTGGCTAGAGCTTCTCGCATGTGGAGATCTTACATTACAACACAAAAAAATAGAGAATTAATGAGCATGGGTCTGATTTTAATCGATGAGAAGGTGAAACCTACAATCATGTCATGTTCCATATAATATGTTTTATTGAAATTGGATTTCTCATTTTTATTCCTTTAATGATTTGCAATCTGATGCAATTCATTGTAGCATTAGGAGCAAGTTTGTACCTGATTTTGAAGGTTTGTTCCAAGTGGGAAGTATTTATAATATAAAGAATTTCACGGTTGAAATGAGCAAGCCAGAATATAGAGTTGTTGATAGAGATTTATTTATTCTCTTGGATGCTTCAACATATGTTGAAGAAATGGTGAAAATTTGCCTAAAATACCTACACATAGCTTTCATATTGTTCCTTATGAATTGCTGCTATCAAAAAGTCAGAACAAGAAAGTTTTATGTGGTGAGTAATGTTGGGTTTTGATGCATCATGCGCAGCGGAATTAAACATATAAATCAAACACCCAAGAGCCTGGATCTGTGCATGTTGATTAAATTAAATACAAGATGAAAGAAACATACCCTTGAAGATCGAATCCATGAACACGGACTTTGAGGTGCTAAAGGAAATACCCTCCATCGGTATCCACACGTCGAACGGATATCAAGAACACCTTCTTGATCTGGATTGCTAGACCCAAGGCTTGATGAAGAAACGATTTCTTCGTAAGAATTATTTTGCTTCATTGATTATTGAGTTATGATGATTATAAATCTCAAAACTAATAATCCCCTCTATATGTGTGTAATTGTTTCTCAAACAACATGTTATGATTTCTAAAATCAACCATTAGGTTTCTTAAACCCGGCTGCACACATATATAGTAGGGTATTAACCTAATTCCTTTTTGGAACTCAGGATTCCTTGTCAAACAAGAAGTCTTGAACAAACTGTTTTCGGCCGGACAAACCATCCGTACGGATTGGTTGGGTGGCTCCCAAACCATCCGTACGGATCCTTCCAGCAGGATCCAATTTTTCCCATTTTCTGTGCCTTATTCAATCCGTTCTATTGTGTGTGACCCAATAGGATTATACTAAGTTGGCAACGAGTCCGAACGAGTCAGAACCCGTAAGTCATAAGCGGACTCTATCAAGCCATTATAGAACATATCACCATCCCTTTGTCACACGATATCATATTGGACATAAGTCATGGTCCACGTCAACTTATGTTGTCCAATGCTTTCTCGATCTCGAGTAGATTGATATGAGCAAATAACATTGAACGCTTCAATTCATTTGGGTACGGCCGTACACTATTATCAATCTCACTCATCGAGTGGCCAAGCAGATATCTCTCTTGAGAGAGGGACAAATTCCATCTTGACTTATCATTCTTCCCTACAAGAATCTGATTATGCCAATCGTAGCCTTTATAACCACCCGGTTAGGGGTAGCGTTTGAGTACGTCAAACATAATGTTCATCATGTAGAAGACTATGATAATCTCAGATCGAAGGATAAATGATATAACTATTATGAGATTTAATTATGACGTTTGACCATGACATAAATCTCATAACGGGTCTATCCAGTACTTGTTCTCCAACATGTACCCACAAGTTTAATCAGCATCCTATGCGCTATAATCATCATATGATTATCCATTAAACTCATGATAGCCCTTCATAAGTGCTAGGGACAATGATCATTATAATAAACATACAAAAGATATAATAATCGGGTTTGTTATCTCTATAACAATGAAGCTATGATATAACGCATAGGCCTTTCTCAAGGGCCTAGGGCATAATATCCAACAAGTAACAGTATGCTTCTTTCTATCAATCTTCAATATATCTATGCTAACAATGACTTATTTTCTTTGTAGATGTTATTGGACATGTTGTTGGGGTGTCTGATGTCGGTCAAAGGGCGATAAATTCTCAACCTATCTCAATGCAATACATTGATCTGCGAGACACCAGGTCTGTAACTACTCATTCTGATGCATATTTCATTTATAAACTTCTAATTTTGATTAGAATTACCAAATTATTATTGTAGTGGGAATAAATTGAGAGTCACTTTGTGGGGTGATGAAATGGTGCAAAGTGCTAAGTCGATTGGCAAAGGAGGACCACCGGTATGGATCATTTGTTCTACGATTGTGAAAACAGATTTCAATGGTATGGTAGTTCATTTGTAACCAACTTTACATATCTATTGTTTACTTCATTGAACAACTTTTATTTCCAAAATTTAAAATTTAGTGTATTCTTCGTTTTTTCATAGGTAATGTTGTGATATCATCAAGTAGTGCTACTCAATTCTTTGGTGATGAGAATATTCTTGAGATTAAAGAATTCACACGAATGTAAACTTTTTAATATATACAACTGATGTGATATTTTTAGTTTGGTTTAGATACTAACCGCTAATCCATTTTCTAATGATTATATTTTTTCCAGGCTTGATTCGCATGAATTCAAGAATGAAATTAGTGAAATTCCTATGTATCCAAATTTCATAACTAGAGAACATTACAATAGACATAAGAAGACGATAAGCAAAGTCAACAAACTACTTTCTGATTGTGATGAGATGGTAAGCGTAATATTTACTATAATACATTGTTATTACTCAAAAGAGGGATAATTGAAATATTCTCTTAGCTATAAATTTTCTAAAACAGGAACGTCCAATATATGTATACGGGAGTGTATCATCTATTGAAGAACAAAATGGCTGGAAGTATAATGCATGTACAGAATGTCACAAGATAGTGAAACCTGAAGGTGGGAAGCTACGATGCAAAAATTGTAACAGAATTGAATTATTTCCAGAATTGAGGTATTTTTTTAATTGTTGTATTATATATATAGAACACTTGAAGGAAAATACTATTTGTATGGCTATTAACATTCTTTAATAATCTATAATTATAGGTATCGTGTAGTAGCAGAATTGGATGATGGCATCGAGCAGTTAAATATTGTTTTGTTTGAGCGGGAGATGGAAAAGTTGATTAATCTCAAAACTACTGATTTGATTCAGATAGTTGATGAGGTGAGATTTCATATGTTTTTTAATATTTATTAGTAGGTATGAATTGTAATATGTTTTATTAATTGCTATGTTTAATCTAAATTTTGGAGGAGGGACTTGCTGAACCAGTACCTAGGCAAATTAGCTGTCGCTCCCCAGACCCGTGGTCCTACTTGGCCCCACGCTCGGGACACGATTGGAAGACGTTATAAAACACTTTTGAAAATTTTTCGAAATGTACTTTTATAAAGTTTAACAAAATCACACTTGAAGTTCAAAGACTTCATTTAACTTTCAACAAACTCTTTCACAAACGAAAGTACTTAGCCCGAAGGCTTACAAACTTTTATACAAATGTACATACACCAACATTATCCAAAATAATGGTGTTACAAAATGATGAAGTCACGGAAACTCTACCCAAAAGGTATTACATCTATGTAATGTAACCTTTACAAAACAAATCCCAACTCTTACCACTGTAACGTCCTCCCGTGCCAAAGTGTCCTATCCTCTGAACTCGCCTTTATCTAAACAGTAAACAAATAAAGGGTGAGAATGAATCTCAGTAATCTACTAAAATGCAACTACGTTACATGCTGAAATGATACTCGTAATTGAACAATGTCAATAAACATTCATTTAGCACATAACATGAGAGGCAAAGCCAACTAATCACACCACACATAAGGCGGAAACAAACACTCATAAGTGGATACTGAGCCAAGGTTCTCGAATCAAACATATAACCATCTGAGAGGTATCAACTGAGCAGCATTAAAGAGTTGAAGTCGGGATCCCGAAAACCAACCATAACCATAAGAACCAAAGTAACAACGGGGGGAATATGACACAAAGTCATAACCCAAATGCTCACCTAAGGGAGCAATTCATCCCATCCAAGGCCAATCTGGACTGGGGAAACAGAAAAGGCAACAGTGGAAAACCTTATAGCGAACTTGGCTTGTGTGCCACTATAATTCTCCCACCGCCTGACACAAGGTACCAATAGAAAACCTTATAGTGAACATAACTTGTACTACTATAATTCTCCCACCGCCTGATACAAGGTACCAATGGAAAACCTTATAGTGAACATAACTTGTACCACTATAATTCTCCCACCGCCTGACACCATAACAAGACCAGCTGGAATTTCCACAAGGAGCACAGTAATGAATACTTGCTAAACAACAACAATCGGGGCAATGATTCTAAAATAAGGAATCAAGCCAAACACATCACAAAGATGAACCAATCCAAACCACATCAAAAGATGTTCAACAATACCCCATGTAACACTTATTCATATTCCATAACACATTTGTTCACAAATGAACCAATTTCAAACACTAGGGTGTTCCACAACAACCCTCTAGGTACTCTAGGATATCACCTAAGACCTAGACCAAGATTGAACTCTAATTCACTTGGATTTAAACAACTCAAACTTTTCAGCAGCCCTGGGCGGTCGCCCACACCAGACTGTGCGGCCGCCCAAAATGCCCTGTTCCAAGACAAAAACCTTCCAGATAAGTGTGCGGCCGCACGCCCTATTTGGGCGGCCGCCCAACACACCCGCCAGGCCCAAACTTGCTAATTTTACTCCCTTCGTTTCACCGTCCCAAAAGTATTAACACACTTATACTTCTTACATAAACCTTAGCCAAAAGGACCCAAGAAACACTCTTATACTTTCCTTACCATTTCAAAACTAACTTTCCAAATACTCACTTTGTCCCAAAATTACAAGTATCACAAAACTTATTCAAAACATAATTTCACAACACATATATCACATATAACATATTTATGACCAGTTTAACATTAAAAGGGGAATTAGTAACTTACCTATTTCCGGAAAAAGTATCGCAGAAATATGTTTTGTTCGGGTAGAAATGACCTACTCAACGCTCTAATCATTTTTATATAGTTAGATTTTAAAACGGGTAAGTAAATAAAAAGAATTAAATCGAAATATGTTGAAATTACCTTTTTCTCCTAACCCTAAGAAGAACGAGGAAAAGTTGTTCTGAGAAAGTATGAATATGCAGAGGGAGAAAGAAGGATAAACATGTTATAAGAGATTTTTATCCCATTTTTTTATTTAAGTCACCCAAGTTCCATTTTTTAACACTTAAGCCCCTAAAGTTAAAATTTCACAAAGGACCCTAAAGTTTCAACTTAATCATTTAACTCCTTTAACCTATATTACTACTAACTAAATAAATAGCACATTTAATCATACAATATGTGCAAGTCATAAATTATGATGCAACACATAAAATACACACAAAATGTCAAATTAAAATCCCTAAAAATATAAAATAAATAGGGACGGCTTTTGGGGTCGTTACATTAGGAATATTATAGGAAAGGAGTATGTTTATCCGATTGAATTCAATGAGAAAAGCAGGGGTCATGCTGTAGAATATTTTACTGTAAATTTTTTTTTTTTGCATCTGACATACGTGGAGAAAATCCTACTGAGGTTAGTTTTTTTTCTAAATTTTATGCAGAGATTCATGCATATCTATCTCAAAAATTGCTATAACATTGTCTTTGACAAGTATGAGTGTAGCTTTCAAATAATAAAGTTGTGGACGAAAGTCTTTCAGTAGCAGTCAAAACTCCATGTGTGAATGAAAAGAGGAGTCTACCAGTTACAGGGTTAGTGAAAAGATATTGTTTAAATACCTATACAGATTCCTTTTGGGCATAACACGTCTTTTGACAATGCAGTTCTGATAATGAAGAGAATAGGGTAGAAAGAGACAACGTTCTTGATGGAGTGGATGTTGATGCTGGAGTCAGATTGAAGAAGAAAGCGAGGAAGGGATTGAAGTATTGAAGTTTTGTACAATTATGAATATTGGAACAATAGATTTATATTAGTTTAGATGTAGTGCTTTTACAGCATATGTTTTGATTAACGTACAATGGTTGAGATGTTATTTGAAGTTGAATTTTGGGATACAATAAATTATTTTAGTCTCTAATAGCATCATCGTTATAAATCATGAAATTGTCGTGATTACTAGAGCTCTTAAACTGATATAGTTTAACACCAACGTTAAACAATGGTCCGTACTTCCCATTGTTATCTTTTTTGTTTTGCTTACCACAAGCATTTTGTAAAAGTAAATTGTTTTCAATATTAAAAGTAGAGCATGCTAAAGAGAGTCAGAACTGAGTTTTACTTTTGAGAATGGCAATTAAGTTCTATTATATATTTTAGATGATAAAGCAACTAACAGGTTTAAGGTCAGATTAACCAAAAAAGAAAGTAAGAATCTTAGGATGGTAGGAACTAACTCTAAGGTTATGGTGCTTATTTTTTATTAAAAAATGACTATAATGATAATCTAAAATTATTTATTGTTACACATTTATAAATTATTACTACCAAATTTTAGATGCTTATTATTAGGATTACAGGTATTAATATAATTACTGTTAGAGTATATTTTTCGGATTTAGGCAACATATTGATGGTAAACTAAATACAGACTCATATACATTGAACACCAAAATGTTTCCTTTGTGAATAAACATCAGCTTTCCTAGGTTATTTTATCAAATGACTATTTCCACCCTTTACTGAATTGACTATGTAATAGTCGTCCAATTATAAACTAATCATCTCATGCTATGCATGAATTATTATTTGCTATTAATATTTAATCATTTATACATTAGAAATTTTGGCAGATAAACATATCATTTACTTATATTGAAATAAGAAGACATAGCAATGGTTTATTCAAGACAATCGCATACTTAGAATTTATCAGAAATATATATAGAATTTATAAATTTACCTTTTGTCACCTCTTATGAAATTATTTATGATGCCTCTCTTTTTGTTTAGTTGCCCGATAAAGAATTCTTACTGTTACACAGCACACTACATAAGAGAAGGAGGTGTTAGTTCAAAGGGCAAAGAGTATTACATATTTATTGTCAGTAACATGTGAATACAAAATGCAATGCATATAAGTTCAATAGGCAATGTATATTCATAATGAGTAAAGTTACATTAATTATCTATATACATAAATATGCCTTTTCCTTTTTATATGACATCTTCCATTTTATAAGAACAATGTATATTTGTCTTTCTAAAATTTTCTTCATAAGGCTGCGATTTAGATATAATTGCTCAATGTTCAATTAGAATCTGAAATTTAAGATGACCGGGAAACGCACACGCCATTTTATTCTCTTAGAACAGATCTACAAAGGTCAATACTTATTTGTCTTTCCCCTAAACAAAATGACGTTAATAAGCTATTTTATCATTTTGTTCTCTAATAGCTTCTTTTTTTCTGCTCTGTTTATAGGATGTGTTACAAAAGAGAAGGCTAAGGATAACCGTATTCAAAGAAAATCTAAACTAATTGCAATTAGAAGTAAAAAACAGACAAAAGGTAATGAAACTATCTACTATGTCAAAATTTTTGAAATATTTTAAGGGTAATTTAGTCCATAAGACATGTATTGATTGCTTTTCTTAATTTGTGTGCAAATCCTAGAACAACAAATATTTTGGGACGGAGGGAGTATTACAAAAGAGGAGGCTAAACAAAATCGTCTACTTAGGAAATTGAAATTGTTGGTCCCAGAGGGCAACAAGGGTATAGAACCGCTAGAGGGGGGGTGAAAAGCGGTCCAAAATTTTTCGTAAAATACCCTTGAAAATCAACCGAGTACTTATCAGTTTGGTCAACTACGGTTTAAAGCACTTAAACCGAACTGATAAAATGCACAGAGAATTTTTAGCGGTTTGGCCAAAAGGATAGTTAAAGAATTGGGCGGTTTGACTCGGGTTGAAAACACTATGATGCAACCGATAAGTTCAACTTGAAGATCAAAGAAAAACACAATTCACTTTTCAAGTCATTTCGTATATGGATTCAAGTTATAGACCACAAACAGAAAAGTAAATAACAAGATAGAAAAGTAAAGATCAAACACACAATTTGAAGAGGTTCGTTCTTGAATGAACTACGTCCTCTACCTAGATGGTTAGTCTAGGATTTTCTAATAGCTAATAGACTTGTATTAATTAGAGGAGGTTTTACAAGATGAATCTAAACTCTAACTAAACAATCTAACCTATAAAACTATTATAACAACAGGTGTATTCGAAGTATATAATCTATGTGATCATATGCATCGGGTGTGTGTGTGGAAAGAAATCAAATGCTCTAAGTATCTAAATGATGGTTTGAGCAAATGAAGAACTTTCTGTGAAAAGGCTGAGTATGGAATGGTTGTTAGGCTTAAAGCTTGATAAAGAAATCTGGGTTTGCTAAGGAGATGGTTGAAGGTTTGAATTTCTGGGTTTCAATCTTCAAAGGAAACTTGAACACTTGGGAATAAATCTATTGAAGCTCAGCAACCTTCATTGTTGAAAAATGAAGGCTATTTATAGGCAATGCACCCTTGTGACCGTTGGACAAAGATTTGAATTAAATCTGAGGGTACAATTGCTGTCGAGATCCCATTGGTTGAGCTGTCATTTTCGTCCTAGTTTTGTCTTGTAGTCCTAGGTAGTTGTAGCACCACTACCTGACAATTGTCCTTTGTTGCAGAAAGGACTAACGGTAAACAATTCAAACTAATAGACAAACCGACATTCCTTGCAGTAACTCCAAGTTAACTTAGAGTTATTTTGATATGACATAAAACATTCCTTTACGGTTGAAAAGGGAATGTTTGTCTAAAGAATAAATGACTTAGCGAATTCTTCATTTACTGCGCGGTTCCACCGGGCATAGGAGCGGTTCCAAGGATGAACTTGATGTGCAGTTTCATAACAAAACTAAAGCTCGCGGTTTTATGATAGCGGTTCCATCAAGTTTCCATCTAAGGTTCCAAATGAGATTTGAAGAACGGTTTCATCAAAGCCACAGAGTGAGGTTTGATGAAATACTTGTGGCTCCATACTGGCAGTCTGAAGATGGCACAAGTGCGGTTTTAATAACTAAACCACTAAGGGTAAACCGAACTACTCAGCCTAGACAAACAAAAATCTAGAAATTGACTTATCTAAAAATTGAAGTATAACTTCATTACATGCGGTCCTAAAGTCCATAAAAAGGCACGTGGCATGGATCAATCAAATTAAGTGGGTGTACTAACAATGAATCCTAACAGAAACTCACAAAGATCCGAAAGAAGAAAAGATCAACATGTATTTTTTTCTATACCATATTAAAACTGTTAATAGATATGATCTTATATAATTACCTATCCTTCATTAATTTTGCTCTACGCATCTGAAAACAATAACACCATGATTTCATTGGCTATAAAATATTTGTGTTATACAGAAGCAAGTAATGATTTCACTCAATCAAAAAGTGTGTCAAAAAGATTGAAAACATCAAACAATGATGAAGGGAGCTCATAAAAAGAAACATCTACGTCTAAGAGATTCATTATAATAGGTACTTCATTTATAAAATTATATATTTAATATGCAGGTTTTTTTGTTAATTATTGTCTGACAATTTATTTATTCTTATGATAGATAATTGTTTTCTTATCTCTTTTTATGATAGATGAAATCAGGCATTTATACGCAAAGCAACGAAGACAGGAGAAAATAAATCAACGAAGTGATAAACAGTCACTTCGATTTAAGATAAAAGCAAAAGCCAAATCCCCAATGCACAATGTCAGAAGACGTCCTTTATCAGCTCAAGGTAAGAATTTCTTAACGTACATTTCATTATTGCAATACTTATTGCTTATGTATTTATGAAAATATTTCAATTATTATAGATAAATTTTCTGTGGAAATTTCGTACTATGGAACGCCTCAGTTTACTTGCAAGTATTGTCATGCTATTTTCTGGGGTAGAGAACGTGTTAAAAAAGCTTCGCAAAAAATGTATCCGGTGTACGGTTTATGTTGTAGAGATGGAAAGATTGAACTGTCTCAAGTACGTGAACCACCTGAACCTCTAAAGTCTTTGTTAAATGGAAAGAAGGGGAGTGTGTCTTCAAAATTCATGGAAAACATTAGAGCTTATAATTCTATGTTCTCGATGACTTCAATTGGCGCCAAAGTTGATAATTATATTAACGGCAATGGGTCTGTGTATGTTTACAAGATAAGTGGTCAAAACTATCATCGGTTAGGAACATTGTTGCCAGAGAATGGTCGGATGGCAAGTTTTTTGCAATTGTACGTATATGATACTGATAATGAAGTACGTAATCGATTAAACGTGGTTAATCAAAGGGAACGAAATGAAGAATTATCTCCTCATATAATCCAAGAGCTAATTGAGATGTTTGACAACCACAATGAATTAGTAAAGGTTTTCAGAACAGCCAGAGATTGGTACAAGGATAATACAGTTGAAAATTTTTGTATCAAGTTGGTTAAGAAAAGAACTAATAAGCAGCGACAATATGTTGCTCCAGCTTCATCGGAAACAGCAATGTTGATGGTTGGTGACATTGCTACTACTAATGCAGAACGTGACATAATTATTCAAGGCAGGGACAAATCATTAAAAAGAATCAGCGACTTGCATCCTTTGTTCAGGGCACTGCAATATCCTATTCTTTTTTCTTATGGAGAAGATGGTTTTCATTTAGACATTGGGTATGTTAGGAATACAGGTTCAAGGAAGACTAAGAGAAAGAAAGTAACAGCTCGGGAATATTATTCCTATGTACTTCAGCAAAGGAGTAATCAAGGACAAACATTGCAGTGTGCAGGGAGATTATATCAACAATACATTGTTGATTGCTATATTCAAATAGAACAGCAAAGGTTACGTTGGTTAAGAAAGAATCAAAACACATTACGAACAGAATTATATAGAAACATGTATGATGCATTTCAAAAAGGAGATTCAGACTCAAAAATATTGGAATGAGGACAATTCTACCTTCTTCCTTACTGGGAGCCCTAGATACATGGTACAAAATCATCAAGACGCAATGGCAATTTACCGAGAACATGGAAATCCTGATTTTTTTTAACCTTCACGGGCAACCCAAACTGGAGTGAAATAACAGATCTACTACATGAAGTAGGTGGTTAAAAGGCATAAAATAGGCCAGACATTGAATCCAGACAACTGTCGATGAGAATGGCTATTGTGTATATCGAAGGCGAGATATGGGACAAACAGTAGAAAAGAATGGTGTAAAGCTTGATAATAGATACGTGGTTCCATATAACAGGTACTTATTGTTTAAGTACCAAATCCATATAAATGTAGAAGCATGCAATAAATCAAAAGCAATTAAGTATCTTTTTAAATATGTAACAAAGGGGCCAGATAGGAGCACAGTTGTCATTTCAAAGTCAGATGAAAATGCATCTGCTGATTCAGTTATAAATGAAGATGCAACGGATGAAATTAAACTTTTCTGGACTGTCGATATATCTCAGCATGTGAAGCTATATGGAGAATATACGAATTTCCTATTCATTATAGGAAACCAGCAGTTGAAAGGTTATGTTATCATTTAGAAGGTGAACAATTGCTTATATTTCACGATGATGACCCTGTGGCACGAGTCCTTAATACAAATAAATTGAGGCAAACAATGTTTACTGAGTAGATGGAGACTAATAAAGTTTATGAAGATGCAAGGTCTTTAACATATGGTGAATTTCCTTCCAAGTATGTGTGGCAGAAATCAACATTGTCATGGAAAAGACGTAAATCTAGAAAAACTATTGGCCGTTTGACATATGCGCATCCAAGTTCAGGGGAAAGGTATTACTAGCGACTGCTTTTAAATATTGTAAAAAGGTGTCAAGACTATTCAGATATAAAAAAAAACATGATGGTGTTATTCATCCTACAATGAAGATGGCATGTTATGCAAGAGGACTTTTAGAAGATGATGGAGAGTAGCATGAGGCTATTGAAGAAGCTAGCCAATGGGCAAGTGGGAAACATGTAAGTGATTTGTTTTTAACTATTCTTCTTTTTTGTGATGTTTCTGACGCAAACAAGTTTTGGGAATATAATTGGCGTAAAATCAGCGATGACATCCAATCAATGAGACGGAGAATATTAAGGATCCTTTCTTTGGTATTGGGTGAGGAAGAAATAAAAATCTCACTTTAGCTGAGCTAAAGAAAGTATTGCTGAAAAATGGCAGGTCCCTAGAAGATATACAAGGTATGCCCTTGCCTGATAAGAAGTTGTTACAACAGCTTAAAAATAGACTCATTATGGAAGAACAAGTTTACAATGTTGCTCGTTTGAGAGAAGAGTATGAGATATTGAAAAGTTCTCTTAATGAAGAGCAGTTTGCTATATATGAAAAAGTCATATCTTCAGTTGAAAGAGAAGATTCAAAAGTTTTTTTTCCTTTACGGATTTGGTGAAACTGGGAAGACGTATTTATACAAAGCAATCATTTATAAGCTCAGATCAGAGTCAAGAATCGTTCTCGCTGTAGCTTCTTCAAGTATTTATTATAGACTTAGATTTTGATAATTGAGATACGAGTATTCTAACTGTCAATATCTAATTAAAAAAAAATGGCTGCAGGGATAGCAACCTTATTACTTCCAGGGGGACGTACTGCTCATAGTAGATTTTGAATACCGCTTATTGTTGATGATAACTCAACGTGCACAATAAAACAGAATACACAGCTTGCAGAACTCATTCAAAAAACATCGTTGATAATTTGGGATGAAGCTCCGATGGACTCGAAATATGCTTTTGAGGCTGTTGATAAAACTTTGAAAGATATATTACGAGGGACTCCAACATATGACAATGACAAACCATTTTTGGTGGAAAAACAGTGTTGATGGGACATGATTTTTGACAAATACTTCCTGTTATCCCTGGAGGATCACGAGGAGATAGTGTGTCAGCCTCATTAAATAGTTCTTATCTATGGAATGATTGTGAGTTATGCACACTTACAAAAAACATGCGATTAAAACATTCTTCTTCAAATGGCGATAGTGCTTTAATGAATTTGGTAGAATTCTCAAATTGGATCCTTAGAGTTGGAAATGGTCAGGAACACGCTAGAACTAGAGGAGATTTTGATGAAGCAGAATGGATCAAGATTCCTAATGAAATTCTGTTGCCTGCATCTGATAATCATGTTGAGGCTATTTTTCATTCTACATATCCAGATTTTGTTTTGAAAAAATTTGACATAGATTATTTGACCAACATGGCAATACTGACTCCGAGAAATGAAGTTGTGGACGAAATAAATTCATTCTGCATGAATTTAGTTGAAGGGGGAGACGAAACAGTACTTAAGCTACGACACCATAGACAAATCAGGTGAGAACACGTACAATCATGATGTGCTTTATCCTGTCGAGTTTTTGAATAGCTTAAAGTTGCCTGGTATACCTAATCAGTGTCTAGAACTTAAGGTTGGAGCCCTTGTTATGTTACTTCGTAATGTGAATCCAATTCAAGGAATGTACAACGGTACGAGGTTAATTGTTACGCAGATGGGTAAAAGAGTAATTGAAGGTGCAATTATATTAGGGTCCAATATTGGTGATAGGGTAATGATCCCAAGAATTACTTTAACCACATCTGAGGGTAAAATGCCTTTTGTCCTAAGGAGAAGGCAATTTCCGCTCAGAATTTGCTACGCAATGACTATAAACAAAAGTTAAGGACAAACATTAGATAATGTTGGATTATATTTGCCACAGCCTGTTTTTAGTCATGGACAATTGTATGTCGCACTTTCTAGGGTTAAATCTCCCAATGGTTTGAAAATCCTTTGTGTTGAAAATGATGAAGACTACAAAGATGGACAAAAAATGTTGTATATAGAGAAGTGTTCAATAAATTGATATAGATTAAATTATATAATTCATTGTCTTTGCGAATTCTTTTAGCTTTCAGTTATTTTTTAATGGTTAACAGTTAATATTAAAACAATTCACACATAAATACAAAAGGGAACAACTACTGTAGAAAATATAAGTTGGATAGGATTATAACAGTCTTTCACCTCATTCAGATATTTACTTACTTTTAAATATTCTTTTAACCGATAAAATAATATTACTAATTTTAATGTTTAAATCATGCATTACTCAATGAAATCTACGCAAGAGTCAATAGCTCAAGAGAAAGCTAATATAATATAAATACCATTAATAATATAAACACATAAAAAAAAAACAAAAAAACACAGACTTCCTAAACACACACAAAAAAAAGGTCCCAAAAAGAGGATCATGCCCCTGCTACCCTAACCAACTTAAAGTGCCCCAAAAAGGGGATCATACCCCTGCTACCCAACCGAACTAAGATTCATCTATACCCATTAACCAATGGGTGACCCACAAACATTGGAGGTAAATTAAATAGAACCGGAGCAACAAACTTCACATCAATAAAACTCATATTGGCTTGCATCAACCCTTGAACTGAAATCCTATTCCTCTTGAAGTAAAACCACAAATTGTTTGACTTCCCTCCCTAAGCTCCAACAACTTGAAATCACTATAGTAAGACATCAAAATTCCATGGAGATTGGTTCTTCTAAAACCTTCACTGACAATGGTAACATCAGGGTTCAAAAACTGGACATAAGTGTTGAATTTTACTGACATGTCTTCAGCACTAACATGTTCTTTAGAGAAAAACATGAAAGACATTGGTTGAGGGAGCGGAGGGTTGGAATGTATCCAAGCATTGACTGACGACCACCAATTCTGTTGTTCAATAAAAGGAGCCCCACTGCCCAAATTATCAGGGGAACAAAACAACTCTAAGCTGTCTAACATGTCACCTACCCCACGGCGCAACACAAATCTCACCTCCCTACACCTACTGTCTGCTACAACGTACTTAGCAACTTCCCCATGGAGGTCATCTGTATCAAAGAAGACTGAATCTCCTCTAAGGAGATAGAAATTAGGGTTTGGTGCTAATCTATATTCTTGAGGAGGAAGGAAATAAGCAGGAATGTCCTACTTTTCTGTAACTGGGAATGGTTAATTAAAAAAAAAACAATTTATATAGATAAATTAAGACTGAGTGCATCATTATTGTAAGAAGTTAACAGGCACATTTGTTCAATCCGACGTGACCATTCAGTTCTCCCATATCCACCCTTACAAATTCTCATCATTAACAGCAGTATAATTTCTAAATAAGTTACTTTCTACCACAAATAAATTCAAAAGACATGAATGATTAAGTATAACTGAATAGCGGCTACATGTCTTTGATTCTTCAATCAATCAGCCGCAATACATATCCAATCGATTATGCAGAAACAACGATGGGTAGATAAGTTTGAAATCCATACCACTCCGAGTCTCCGACTGTGAATCTATACCAGCAATGATAACCCTATGTCGCATCTTAATGATTTCTCTGGGATTTCCCTCACATCGTCTGAATTTAGGGTATAGCCGAAATTTGATCCAGTCGAATCAATTTACAGAATGACCGATTATATTTAATGATATCAGTACAAGAAACATGAATAATTTATAATTCCCAAAACATCCAAATGTTAAAAGAACACTACAAGATCCTTTAAAAATTTATAATTACCAATAAGTCCAAAGGTTCAAAGACCCCAAGCGGAGCACGGGCTTCATACTAGTGTCATTTAAGTTTTACACATTTTCTTGATTTATAAGTGTAATATATAGTATTATTTACTGATATGTGGGATACACCCCCCCCCATGTTTTTAAGTAAATCCCTAAATTCCACAAATATCTATCTACGCTCCTTCCCCAACCTTTTCCACTACCCACCTCCCTCACCCCTTTTAAATCTCTCTCTTGACCTCTATTCTTATTTTGTTTCAATTCTTTATATACTTCCTCTAATTCAACCTATTACATGTTTCTAAGTCCGACTAGGAGGCCTTAAACTATAAGGAAGCAAGGCTCTCCGACTGCATGAACATATCTCCTTGTTCTCCACTTACATTTTTAATCATGGTGCTGACCATTTAGCTACCAGTAACCTCAGGTTTGTGATGTTGGGTTATGGACAGGAGGACCTAGAGCATTTTGTAAGGGGTGCACAAATACACTATAAAACTTTGTTTGAAAAAATTAATGTATGATATAAGACTCGTGTTGGGTTTCCAAGTAACATGCGCAGCGGAATATAGCAATTAAAATTTTAAGAAACCAAAGTCATGGATCCGTTCATATGATTAAATCAAATACAACATAATGAATAAAGGAAAAAAACTAACCCTTGATGGCTATCAAATTTCTCTTGGTCTTTGGTGGAGATTTGAAGACTTGATCACGATCACAAGCTTGAACACGAACTTTGAAGATGATGATTTTCACCCTCTAGCGGTATCCACACTTCGAACGAATATCAAAGGAGCTTCTTTGATCTTGGTTGCTAGACCAATATTATGAAACACACTTTCATAATTTAATAAAGAACTATATGGAATTTATTTGTGAATTATTTTGTTCCTCAATCAAGGATATCTTAGAACAAAATAAATTCTCTCTCAAACACTTTGGAGACTCACAAAAGGCTATTACAGAGGTTCTGGCCGAAAACATCCTTACACAAGCAAGACCTATTCCAAATAGGAACCTTGTGTCAAAAGACATTCCAAATCGAATTAGGAAAGTGCCAGCCGACAGTACTGTGCGGCCGCCCAGAATACACTGTGCGGTCGCACATTTATCTGAAACAAACTGGTACAAATCTGAGCTAAGTGTGCGGCCGCCCAGTCCACACTGTGCGGTCGTCCACTTCCCCAGAATGTCCAGAATTTCCAAAATTCCAATTTAGTCCTTTTAAAGATTCGTTCTATTGTGTGTGACCCTCTAAGATTATACTAAGTTGGCAATTGGTTCAAACATGAAACCATAAGATATGATTAGGTTCTAGCAAACCGTCACACCTACCCAAATAGTATAACTAGATACAAGTTCGCATTCCTTTAGAATATGTCACAATCCTTTTGTCCACGATGTCATTGAACACAAGTCATGGTCAAACAGTCAACTTGTTTTGTTCAATACTTTCTCGATTCCGAATATGTTGATAATTCAAATGCTATTGATCCAATCAATCCATTTGAGTCCGGCCGAACATTTCATCAACATCATTCCTTCGAGGGGCCCAAGCTTGACATCTCTCCGTGGAGGGACAAATCCATTTAGCTTATTATTCTTCCCAACGGGAATCCGATTATGCCAATCATACCCTTTATAACTACCGTGTTAAGGTAGCGTTTGAATATGTCAAACACAATGTTCATCAAGTGGAAGACTATAATAACTTCATGTCTAAGGATTCAAATGACATAACTAATATGAGATATATGTTCGACATAGACCATGACATAAATCTCATACAGCGGGTCATGTCCAGTACCTTGTCCCAAACAAGTACCCATAAATCTAACATGATCATCCCATGATCATTTAGCCTTTATACTAGTGCTTAATAAGTACTAGGGACGGAGATTATTATAAGTAAACATGAACAACAATAATAATCAAAACATCTCTTTATTGATATGAAATAAATGATAACAATTACAACGTTTATTAAACGTGCCTAGGGCACCACTGCCAACAATCTCCCACTTGCCCTAGGCCCAATTTCCCATGTATCTAATACCCATGGACCTAACATGACCATCATGTTTAGCTTTTGGAAGTCCCTTTGTTAGCGGGTCCGCAACATTGTCATCAGTAGGTACTCTGCATATATTTACGTCTCCCCTATCAACGATCTCTCGAATGATATGAAAACGCCTAAGTATGTGTTTGGATTTCTGATGTGCTCTTGGTTCCTTTGCTTGAGCAATAGCACCATTATTATCGCAATAAAGGTCTATTGGATTAGCAATGCTAGGAACCACTTCAAGTTCAGTTATGAACTTCTTAATCCAAACAGCTTCCTTTGCAGCATCCGATGCAGCAATATACTCAGCTTCTGTTGTAGAATCAGCGGTTGTACTTTGCTTGGAACTCTTCCAGCTTACAGCTCCACCATTTAACATAAACACAAAACCCGATTGCGATCGGCTATCATCTTTGTCGGTTTGGAAGCTTGCATCCGTGTAAGCATTTACAACGAGATCATCTTCCATTCCTCCATAGACCAAAAACGAGTCTTTAGTTCTTCTCAAGTACTTAAGAATCGCTTTTACAGCTATCCAGTGATTTTTGCCAGGGTCGGATCGGTATCTACTTGTCATGCTCAAAGCATAAGATACATCCGGCCTAGTACAAATCATGGCATACATGATGGACCCAATTGCCGAAGCATATGGAACATCATTCATTTTCTCACGCTCATCGTTTATCTTAGGACATTGAGTCTTGCTTAGAGAAACTCCATGTAACACGGGCAAGGTGCCTCTCTTAGAATTTTCCATACGGAATCTTCTAATGACCTGTCAATGTATGTACTTTGGCTTAAACCAAGTAGCCTCCTTGATCTATCTCTATAGATCTTAATGCCAAGAATATATGCGTCTTCACCCATATCTTTCATTGCGAAGCACTTTCCTAACCAAGTCTTCACAGACTGAAGTGTAGGAATGTCGTTTCCAATGAGCAATATGTCATCCACGTATAAAATAAGGAATAGCACTATGCTCCCACTAATCTTCTTGTATACACAAGGCTCATCTTCGTTCTTGATGAAACCAAACTCTTTGACCGATTCATTAAAACGGAGATTCCAACTCCTAGAAGCTTGCTTCAATCCATAGATGGATCTTTGCAATTTGCATACCTTAGAATCTTGTTCAAAACCTTCTGGTTGTGTCATATACACATCCTCTTGGAGTTTTCCATTCAGGAAAGCGGTTTTGACGTCCATCTGCCATATTTCATAGTCATGATATGCGGCAATGGCAAGCAAAATTCTTATAGACTTGATCATTGCTACGGGTGAAAAGGTCTCATCATAGTCAATACCATGAACTTGCCTATAACCTTTCGCTACAAGTCTAGCTTTGTAAGTATGCACCTTCCCATCCATGTCACTCTTCTTCTTGAAGACCCATTTGCATCCTATGGTTTTTACACCTTCGGGTGCATCAATCAAATTCCAAACTTGATTGTCTTGCATGGATTGCAATTCGGATTCCATGGCTCCAAGCCACTTATCCGAATCAGGAGAAGACATTGCCTCTTGGTAGGTTGACGGTTCATCATTCTCAATAATTTCTACGTCATTACTATCCGTTACGAGAAATCCATATCTCTCGGGCTCGGATCGTAACCTACTAGATCTGCGAGTTACTTGTGTATTTTGAACAGGTTCCACAACTCCTTGTGGTTCTTGTTCTTGTTCAACTATTGGTTCAATGTTATTTTCTGGGTCTCAAATTTCTTCAAGATTTATTTTACTCCCACTGATTTCTTTGGAGAGAAACTCTTTCTCTAGAAAGACACCAGTTCGGGCAACAAACACTTTGTTGTCCTCGCGGTTGTAAAAGTAATATCCTCTAGTTTCCTTAGGATATCCCACGAAAATACATTTATCAGATTTGTGTGCAAGTTTGTCTGAGACAAGTCTTTTGACAAAAGCTTCACAACCCCAAATCTTCATGAAAGACAGACAGGGCTTCTTTCCGCTCCACATCTCATATGGAGTCTTTTGAACCGATTTAGTTGGAACATGATTTAGTGTGAAAGCAGCGGTTTCTAGGGTGTAACCCCAAAGGATATTGGAAGATCAACTTGACTCATCATTGATCGAACCATGTCTAACAAAGTCCGATTCCTCCTCTCGGACACACCATTCCATTGTGGTGTTCCAGGTGGAGTCAATTGTGAAACTATTCCACAATTCTTTAGATGATCATCAAATTCTTGACTTAAGTATTCTCCACCTCGATCTGATCGAAGTGATTTTATACTTTTGCCAAGTTGTTTTTCTACTTCATTTTGAAATATTCTAAATATCTCAAATGCTTCACTTTTATGTTTTATTAGGTAAACATACCCAAATCTACTATAATCATAAGTGAAGGTTATGAAGTATTGAAATCCTCCCCTAGCATTGCTACTTAATGGTCCGCATACATCGGAATGTATCAACCCCAATAAGTCGCTTGCCCTTTCACCCAACTTGGTAAAAGGTGTCTTAGTCATTTTTTCCAGAAGAAGACACAACTCATCATATGTATCATATGCTAAGTCACATGAACCCAAAAGTCCGTCCCCATGGAGTTTTGAGATACGCTTCTCATTAATATGACCAAGACGGCAATGCCATAAATAGGTATGATTTACATCATTAGGTTTAGATTTCTTATTTACAGATAGACATTGTCATTATTTTCATTCTTGACATCCAAGATATAAAGGCCATTAAATGAATTAGCAATACCATAAAGCACATCATTTAAATAAATAGAAAATTTCTTATTCTTAATAAGAAACTTAAAACTTCATTATCCAAACAAGAATTGAAATAATATTTCTGCTTAAATCCGGAACATAATAACAATTTTCAAAACAAGAATTAATCCGGAGGGTAAAGTGACTTCATAAGTCCTTACGGCTAATGCAGCAACTCTTGCTCCATTCCCCACCCGTAGATCTACTTCACCTTCTTTAAGCAGTCTCTTATTCTTTAGTCCCTGCACATTTAGACAAATGTGAGAACCACATCCAGTATCCAATACCCAAGAATCAGTGGTAGAAAGGAGAATATCTATCATATAGATACCTGAAGTCGACGCAGCCTTGCTGCTCTTCTTCTTCTTTTGCTCTTCCAAGAAAGCCTTGCAATTACGTTTCCAATGACCAATTTCTTGACAATGGAAACAGATTGCATCCTTTTGTGAATCGGGTTTTGCCTCAGAAACCTTGGCAATCTTTGCCTTGCTTATTTTGGGTTTGATAACTTTCTTACCCTTTCCTTTGGCATTAGCATTCTTCCCATCATGAACCAAGAGCACGGGAGAACCTTTCTCCACAATTTTCATCTCTGCAGTTTTGAGCATCCCATGCAACTCAGAGAGATTCTTATCCATTCCATGCATGTTATAATTCATTACAAACTGATTATAACTTTTTAGGCAATGAATTAAGAATGAGATCCGTGGCTAGCTCCAATGGGATTGGATAGCCAAGTTTCTTAAGGTGCTCTACATAACCTTTCATTTTAAGAAAGTGAGGACTCACTTGTTGCCCTTCATTCATTTTACAAGTAGTGAATGCAACAATGGTCTTGTACCTCTCTTGCCTAGCTTGCTCTTGAAACATGGTTCTCAACTCCACGCCTATCTCATAGGCTTCCAATGTTCCAAACTTTGTTGAGTTTTAAACACATAGCAGCAAGCATGAGACAACTTACATCTCTAGAATCATTACGATGTTTCTTGTAATTGTCTCTTTCTACCCTAGGGGCAGTAGGCGGTGGTTCAGCGGGGAGAGGCCCATCGAGAATGTACAACTTATCTTCTTGCCTAAGAACAATTCTTATGCTACGGATCCAATCCATAAAGTTGGTACCATTCTCTTCGAGCTTATCCTTCTCAAGGATCGATCGCAACGACATTGATTGAGTGTTATTAGTCCATTATCTACAAATATGCAAAATTTCCAAAATTTAATAAGTACCAATTTTTCATTAAAGAAATAAATAATGTATTTTTTAAATGAAAATACTCCCATTAAATTATATAACCTTCATATACATCCAATGCATAATATAATTTAATTGGACTAAGATCCAACTTTAATTTAACTTTTGAGTCACGGAGGCGGACCGCTCAAAACTAAATTAATTAGGTCGACAATCATGTCAATCATATCCCATATGATTCTTAGATCCTTTTATGAGATTCTTTGAGAAATCCAATTTTAAAAAGCATGTTTAATCTCATCTTTTTGCCTAGGCCCAAACTGTTTTGACGCCTAATTAAGTCCAACCATTTTAAACGCATAGGAACCATTCAATTTAATGCACCTTGCGGAGGCAAGCCCACATTAAATTAATGAACCTCATCTTGCTCATACATGAATAAGATTAATGCACCTCGCGGAGGCGAACCCATATCAAGATTACCCATGCATAAACAAGTGTTTTTAATCATGGCATGGCAAAGAATGACTTAAAACTTTATTTGAAGGTTCATCACATATAGCATATAACACATTTATGAGCACATAATATAAACATGTTACACATCAAGTTTAGCCACTAAATTAATCTCCATTAATTTAAGCATGATATTTATGTGTCATTAGTTTCTCTATAATTATGAGGATGAGACTATTTCAACTTTGGTTATTATCTCCAAATCAAGACAACAAGAAGTGCGGTCGAACTAAGTCATTAGGCAACCACAATCCCGCACTAATTCAAGAAACCAAGAAAGTAGTCCATGTGGCCCAAACTAAGCAATAGATGGTCTCGATGAACGTAGGCCAATTACATTCACAATTCCACATGAATCTCCAATCATTGAATCAAGAACTTTGTTTCTCAATTTTAGCAATTATGAACTCTTCATAATTCTAACTTCGTTTTATCTTTGAAACTTTGATTGCGATCAAGTTTGGGAAACACAATCTCGATGAACGCAGATTAGCCATCCAAACCTTGAACCAATCTTAGAATCACAAGACTAAAACAAATAGGAAAATCAAACCCCAAAATCCACACACAAACCAACTACCCAAAACCCATTCCAGATCAGCAAGTCTGGACTGGTTCTGTTACTGGTTTTGTTGAATTTTTCGAAAAATTCCAGATTCTGTTTTTGACCAAAATTAGACCTTCTGATCCCTTTGTGCGGCCGGCCCAAAAAGATCTGTGCGGTCGCCCAAAAAATGTGCGGCCGCCCAGAATCTTCTGTGCGGTCCGCCCATGGCCATCAGAAGGTGCAGAATTTTCAAGTTCAAAAAATTTTGTCTCAAAATCGTTTTTCCCCGATTATTAAAACTTTGATCCAATCAAAAATTAATAATCAACAATTCTGAATCCATCATAATTTATTTATTGCGATTGAATCGTGCGATTAAAGTTGCAAAAACAATAAACCACATAAAATTCACATAACACATAAACGTCATATATTCCAATATTCACATCATGCAAGGCACATAAACAATTTATATACACATAACATGATCTAGGTATTGAAATAATCAACATGAACGGGGCTCTGATACCACTGTTGGGTTTCCAAGTAACATGCGCAGCGAAATATAGCAATTAAAATTTTAAGAAACCCAAAGTCATGGATCCGTTCATATGATTAAATCAAATACAACATAATGAATAAAGGAAAAAAACTAACCCTTGATGGCTATCAAATTTCTCTTGGTCTTTGGTGGAGATTTGAAGACTTGATCACGATCACAAAGCTTGAACACAAACTTTGAAGATGATGATTTTCACCCTCTAGCGGTATCCACACTTCGAACGAATATCAAAGGAGCTTCTTTGATCTTGGTTGCTAGACCAATATTATGAAACAAACTTTCATAATTTAATAAAGAACTATATGGAATTTATTTGTGAATTATTTTGTTCCTCAATCAAGGATATCTTAGAACAAAATAAATTCTCTCTCAAACACTTTGGAGACTCAAAAGGCTATTACAGAGGTTCTGGCCGAAATCATCCTTTTATACACAAGCAAGACCTATTCCAAATAGGAACCTTGTGTCAAAAGACATTCCAAATCGAATTAGGAAAGTGCCAGCCGACAGTACTGTGCGGCCGCCCAGAATACACTGTGCGGTCGCACATTTATCTGAAACAAACTGGTACAAATCTGAGCTAAGTGTGCGGCCGCCCAGTCCACACTGTGCGGTCGCCCACTTCCCCAGAATGTCCAGAATTTCCAAAATTCCAATTTAGTCCTTTTAAAGATTTGTTCTATTGTGTGTGACCCTCTAGGATTATACTAAGTTGGCAATGGGTTCAAACATGAAACCATAAGATATGATTAGGTTCTAGCAAAACCGTCACACCTACCCAAATAGTATAACTAGATACAAGTTCGCATTCCTTTAGAATATGTCACAATCCCTTTGTCCACGATGTCATTGAACACAAGTCATGGTCAAACAGTCAACTTGTTTTGTTCAATACTTTCTCGATTCCGAATATGTTGATAATTCAAATGCTATTGATCCAATCAATCCATTTGAGTCCGGCCGAACATTTCATCAACATCATTCCTTCGAGGGGCCCAAGCTTGACATCTCTCCGTGGAGGGACAAATCCATTTAGCTTATTATTCTTCCCAACGGGAATCCGATTATGCCAACCATACCCTTTATAACTACCGTGTTAAGGTAGCGTTTGAATATGTCAAACACAATGTTCATCAAGTGGAAGACTATAATAACTTCATGTCTAAGGATTCAAATGACATAACTAATATGAGATATATGTTCGACATAGACCATGACATAAATCTCATACAGCGGGTCATGTCCAGTACCTTGTCCCAAACAAGTACCCATAAATCTAACATGATCATCCCATAATCATTTAGCCTTTATACTAGTGCTTAATAAGTACTAGGGACGGAGATTATTATAAGTAAACATGAACAACAATAATAATCAAAACATCTCTTTATTGATATGAAATAAATGATAACAATTACAACGTTTATTAAACGTGCCTAGGGCACCACTGCCAACAATCTCCCACTTGCCCTAGGCCCAATTTCCCATGTATCTAATACCCATGGACCTAACATGACCATCATGTTTAGCTTGTGGAAGTCCCTTTGTTAGCGGGTCCGCAACATTGTCATCAGTAGGTACTCTGCATATATTTACGTCTCCCCTATCAACGATCTCTCGAATGATATGAAAATGCCTAAGTATGTGTTTGGATTTCTGATGTGCTCTTGGTTCCTTTGCTTGAGCAATAGCACCATTATTATCGCAATAAAGTCTATTGGATTAGCAATGCTAGGAACCACTTCAAGTTCAGTTATGAACTTCTTAATCCAAACAGCTTCCTTTGCAGCATCCGATGCAGCAATATACTCAGCTTCTGTTGTAGAATCAGCGGTTGTACTTTGCTTGGAACTTTTCCAGCTTACAGCTCCACAATTTAACATAAACACAAAACCCGATTCCGATCGGCTATCATCTTTGTCGGTTTGGAAGCTTGCATCCGTGTAAGCATTTACAACGAAATCATCTTCCATTCCTCCATAGACCAAAAACGAGTCTTTAGTTCTTCTCAAGTACTTAAGAATCGCTTTTACAGCTATCCAGTGATTTTCACCAGGGTCGGATTGGTATCTACTTGTCATGCTCAAAGCATAAGATACATCCGGCTGTGAATACGTGTGTTTGAATTTGGGAATATTCATAGTAACATTAAAATTATGAGAGTCGCCACGCCGTTTTAATTATAGCCAAAACATTGAGAAAAAGCATGTTAATGGGTTCGGGGGTCAAATTACAACAAGAGAAGAATATTTACGTTATCACTCCTATTGCCCGAATGATCGGTCTTTCTATCATGATGAATGTGTTAGTATGTGTTAGTGTTTTGAGACCGGATCCGAAGATTTCCTACGTTCCTCTCAATGTGAGAAGCTCAGGTCAGCGTAGTTCGAGAAGAATTTAGAATAGGCAGAAGAATCGGGATCATGCATAATGAGGGGAATTACCTAAAGATTAGGGTTTAGAAGTAGTTCCTAGATCATCCTCGGGTTGATGAACCCTCGATCATCATCGGCTATGAAATAACATGCAAACATGAAGATCGCAACCCTAAATATAGCATAAATAAGGTTTTAATCTATGAATACGATAAACATATGAAGAACATATATGAACATATGAATAAACATGCGAAGCATATGAAGAAACTAAGAATAAACATGCAAGAACATGAATATTAAAGATCTACATTAGAAATAATGCAAGAACGTGAAGAAATAAGTTAGAAACTTACCTATGTTGGCAAGAAATAAACCTTGATCTTCTTGGAGGTTTGAATGCTAATTAGAGAGCAAAATTATGGTTTAAGAACTCTCAAATTCGGATCCCCTTAACCAATAGCATGAGATTGGTTTTATATAGTAAACTGAGGGAAGATCTGATGGTCCAGATCATCCAGCGCAAGGTTGGCCGCCTGGCCATGGTTGAAGCCGGTGACAAGAGTGGCCGCGTGGCCAAGATCAACGCGGAGCAAGGTTGGCCGCGTGGCCAAGGATGCCGGCTGACTTGATTCTTAAGCTAGGGTTTCTGCATGGTTTTAAGGAACCATTTACTACCTAATTTGATAGATTTTGTCATAAATGAGATATTTTGGGAATCCGGAACAAGTCTTTACAAGGTTTCTAATTCCCATAAAGTCCTTGTATATTTGGGAAAGCCCTAATAAACTCATTTTCAGATCGGGTACTAACACCGGCCTAGTACAAATCATGGCATACATGATGGACCCAATTGCCGAAGCATATAGAACATCATTCATTTTCTCAAGCTCATCGTTTGTCTTAGGATATTGAGTCTTGCTTAGAGAAACTCCATGTAACACGGGCAAGGTGCCTCTCTTAGAATTTTCCATACGGAATCTTCTAATGACCTTGTCAATGTATGTACTTTGGCTTAAACCAAGTAGCCTCCTTGATCTATCTCTATAGATCTTAATGCCAAGAATATATGCGGCTTCACCCATATCTTTCATTGCGAAGCACTTTCCTAACCAAGTCTTCACAGACTGAAGTGTAGGAATGTCGTTTCCAATGAGCAATATGTCATCCACGTATAAAAAAGGAATAGCACTATGCTCCCACTAATCTTCTTGTATACACAAGGCTCATCTTCGTTCTTGATGAAACCAAACTCTTTGACCGATTCATTAAAACGGAGATTCCAACTCCTAGAAGCTTGCTTCAATCCATAGATGGATCTTTGCAATTTGCATACCTTAGAATCTTGTTCAAAACCTTCTGGTTGTGTCATATACACATCCCCTTGGAGTTTTCCATTCAGGAAAGCGGTTTTGACGTCCATCTGCCATATTTCATAGTCATGATATGCGGCAATGGCAAGCAAAATTCTTATAGACTTGATCATTGCTACGGGTGAAAAGGTCTCATCATAGTCAATACCATGAACTTGCCTATAACCTTTCGCTACAAGTCTAGCTTTGTAAGTATGCACCTTCCCATCCATGTCAGTCTTCTTCTTGAAGACCCATTTGCATCTTATGGTTTTTACACCTTCGGGTGTGCATCAATCAAATTCCAAACTTGACTGTCTTGCATGGATTGCAATTCGGATTCCATGGCTCCAAGCCACTTATCCGAATCAGGAGAAGACATCGCCTCTTGGTAGGTTGACGGTTCATCATTCTCAATGATTTCTACGTCATTACTATCCGTTACGAGAAATCCATATCTCTCGGGCTCGGATCGTAACCTACTAGATCTGCGAGTTACTTGTGTATTTTGAATAGGTTTCACAACTCCTTGTGGTTCTTGTTCTTGTTCAACTATTGGTTCAATGTTATTTTCTGGGTCTCAAATTTCTTCAAGATTTATTTTACTCCCACTGATTTCTTTGGAGAGAAACTCTTTCTCTAGAAAGACACCAGTTCGGGCAACAAACACTTTGTTGTCCTCGCGGTTGTAAAAGTAATATCCTCTAGTTTCCTTAGGATATCCCACGAAAATACATTTATCAGATTTGTGTGCAAGTTTGTTTGAGACAAGTCTTTTGACAAAAGCTTCACAACCCCAAATCTTCATGAAAGACAGACAGGTCTTCTTTCCGCTCCACATCTCATATGGAGTCTTTTGAACCGATTTAGTTGGAACACGATTTAGTGTGAAAGCAGCGGTTTCTAGGGTGTAACCCCAAAAGGATATTGGAAGATCATCTTGACTCATCATTGATCGAACCATGTCTAACAAAGTCCGATTCCTCCTCTCGGACACACCATTCCATTGTGGTGTTCCAGGTGGAGTCAATTGTGAAACTATTCCACAATTCTTTAGATGATCATCAAATTCTTGACTTAAGTATTCTCCACCTCGATCTGATCGAAGTGCTTTTATACTTTGCCAAGTTCTTTTTCTACTTCATTTTGAAATATTCTAAATATCTCAAATGCTTCACTTTTATGTTTCATTAGATAAACATACCCAAATCTACTATAATCATCAGTGAAGGTTATGAAGTATTGAAATCCTCCCCTAGCATTGCTACTTAATGGTCCGCATACATCGGAATGTATCAACCCCAATAAGTCGCTTGCCCTTTCACCCAACTTGGTAAAAGGTGTCTTAGTCATTTTTCCAAGAAGACACGACTCACAAGTATCATATGACTCTAAGTCACATGAACCCAAAAGTCCGTCCCCATGGAGTTTTGAGATACGCTTCTCATTATATGACCAAGACGGCAATGCCATAAATAGGTATGATTTACATCATTAGGTTTAGATTTCTTATTTACATGATAGACATTGTCATTATTTTCATTCTTGACATCCAAGATATAAAGGCCATTAAATGAATTAGCAATGCCATAAAGCACATCATTTAAATAAATAGAAAATTTCTTATTCTCAATAAGAAACTTAAAACCTTCATTATCCAAACAAGAAATTGAAATAATATTTCTGCTTAAATCCGGAACATAATAACAATTGTTCAAAACAAGAATTAATCCGGAGGGTAAAGTGACTTCATAAGTCCCTACGGCTAATGCAGCAACTCTTGCTCCATTCCCCACACGTAGATCTACTTCACCTTCTTTAAGCAGTCTCCTATTCTTTAGTCCCTGCACATTTAGACAAATGTGAGAACCACATCCGGTATCCAATACCCAAGAATCAGTGGTAGAAAGGAGAATATCTATCATATAGATACCTGAAGTCGACGCAGCCTTGCTGCTCTTCTTCTTCTTTTGCTCTTCCAAGAAAGCCTTGCAATTACGTTTCCAATGACCAATTTCTTGACAATGAAACAGATTGCATCCTTTTGTGAATCGGGTTTTGCCTCAGAAGCCTTGGCAATCTTTGCCTTGCTTATTTTGGGTTTGATAACTTTCTTACCCTTTCCTTTGGCATTAGCCTTCTTCCCATCATGAACCAAGAGCACGGGAGAACCTTTCTCCACAATTTTCATCTCTGCAGTTTTGAGCATCCCATGCAACTCAGAGAGATTCTTATCCATTCCATGCATGTTATAATTCATTACAAAAAAGTCAAATCACTTTCTTACACAACACGTTGTTTCTTTTTCTCCCTTTCTTTCTCTCTTCCTGTTTCTCTCTCTTTCTTTTTTTTTCCACCTAAAATTTTAAAATGACATATCTCAAAATATATAAACTGAAAAAATGATCCGAAACCATTGTTTTAATCATGTCGACAATACGAATCAAACAAGTACACTCAATACATAATTCAAATTTTATAAATAAAAAAAAATTATTTTTTTCACTTGTAAAAAATTAGAAAAAAAAATCATTTTAAAATTTTCAATTAATTTCACAATTTTAAAAAATAAATTTTTCATTTTTCACTTGTAAATCATTTTTCAGCTGATTTCTCAGTTGTGTGATTTCACAATTGTGTCATTTTTTTATTTTTAAAACTGATAAATTCATCTCTCAATTTTTCACAATCATTATAATAACTGAGACATGCATGTCACAGTTGTTCACACATGAATTTGAATATAATAACTGAGATATTTATTTAACAGTTGTTCATAATTGAATAAAAACTGATAAAATCATCTCTCATTTTCCCCAATTGATGACTCATTTTATCGGTTTAATGATATAATAAATGAGACATTCGTTTCTCAGTTATTCACATATGAATTTGAGTACAAGAACTAGTACACTCATTTCTCAGTTATCAATTTTTCTCTGCTGTTAATATAATAATAAATGAGATATTCATTTCTCAGTTATTCACACACGAGTTTAATATAAGAACTGGTAAATTTATTTCTCAGTTGTTAACACATGAGTTGAGTGTAACAACTAAGAAATCATCGACAGTTTTTTCAAAGGATACTCATTTTCAGAACTGTGTGTTGTCAAATGCTCTTTAAAACAATTGTGAAATAAATTTATCTCATTTTTTTTTTATTAAAAATGAGTAATTGTCCAATTGTGAGGAATTAATACTCTTAACACACACACACACAAAAAAAAAAAGACAACAACAAATGTGAGGTTGTATTGTTAAATATATAATCGTCTACTAATAGAACAAGTAAGAAGCTTGGCATAGTGGTTAGGAGTCTTAGCCAAGAAACCCTCCCAAGAGCAAATAATTTTTATTTATAATACTTGGGGTTGCAGATGGTTGTGGCGGCAGTGGGTGATGTCCGGCGGCAGGGTTTGGAGGCCCGGCGATGTCCGGCGGCGGTGGTGGTTGCCGGCGACGGTCAGCGGCCGCTCGCCGGTGGTGGTGTCCGGCGGTCGGTGTCGAATGGTGGTGGTGGCCGGCGGTCGGTGGTGGCCATTTAAAAGGCACAAAGGATTTATTGGTAACATTGATTTGAACCTAAGGACCCTAAGGTAAAATTTGAAATATTATGTTTTTATTGGTAAATACCACATTCCCAGGGACTTATTGGTAAAAATCCCTATTTGTTTTTGTAATTGCAAAGTGCCGATACTCAAAAATCGTGGAGTGTGTTTAACAATTTTACTATTATTGGCCAAATAATCGTGCGAATAATTATGCCAGCGGAGCAGTGACATGGCAAGATTTGGTGCCAAGCAAGTCCCATTCTCTCTCTCTCCTTGCCTATCCGTTTAATTATTTTCTTATTTTTTCCGTTCTTACTGTTTTTTCTTATTTTAAACTGCTGAATCACAAACCCTAGCAACTTTCGCCTCAATCGTTTCAACTCATCATCTCAAACTAATCAAAATCAGATCTTCGATTCAGATTGAAGATTTAATTCATGGAAAGAATAGTTGGTGACAAGTATAAACTCGGTCGTAAGATCGGAAGCGGCTCCTTCGGTGAAATCTTTCTTGGTCTCGCTCTCTACCCACCTCACTCTGTGTGTGTTTGATATATTTTTTTTTTCTCGATTTTTGTTTATCAAATTTGTGGGTTTCGCTGATTTTTGTCATTTTTTACATTTCTTGCAGCTACCCATGTGGATACTTTTGAGATTGTTGCTGTCAAGATTGTAAGATTCGTTGTTGTATACTCTGTTTCTTGAAGTTTCTATTCTTGTGTGTGTTTAGATTTTTTTAATTGTTCTTGTTTTCTAGAATTTGGGTCTTTTTGTTTTGGAGATGAGTTTGTTGAATCGTTAGGACTTCGGTTGAGGGGAAAGTGAAAATGGTTTGATTTTTTGGGTCAGCTATAGAGGTAAAAGAATGGAGATTTGGTTTTTAGGGTTCTTATGTAGACCCCCATTTTTGGGGGTGTATAACAAGCAATCTACCATTCTTTTCCCTTGGAAAAAAGAAGGGAAAAAAAAAGTTCATTTTGCTTATTTCTTCAGTTACGGGTTGGAGTACTTGATTACTTTGATAATAGTTAAGCATTGGGTTGTTTGATGACGGATATTTTGTTTTGATTTTCAGGAAAGTAGGCAAACAAAGCATCCGCAGTTGCTTTATGAGGCGAAGCTGTATAACATTCTGCAGGGAGGGAGTAAGTGTTGTATTAGTTTCAATGTCATGGTACATCATATAATTGCCTAGTGTCTTGGAATACATAACTTGGGGCACGTACTCCCTCCGTTCCAAAGCAAGTCTTTTTTAAACAACCAAACTTGTAATGGTTAGTTTACATGCATATTTTCTAGGAAATTGTTTCGTTATCTTAAAATAAAAAGTCCATGATAACAGGTTTTTCGAAAGAAAAAGAAAAATAATGTCAAGTGAAGAAGATTATGGATTTAGTTATAGAAGTTTGACTTTCAATATGGGGCAAACATAAAAGGGGAGTATGACTAGGTTTGTGAGATTGAGAGAGTATTTTAATTTACAAGTGTTGATCATTTAAATTGATCCGATTATTGATTGTTTCAGTTTAATAACTTTCAGGTGGTATTGCTAGCATAAAATGGTGTGGCGTTGATGGAGACGATAACATCCTTGTTATAGACCTGCTAGGACCGAGTCTTGAAGATCTGTTTGTTTACTGTGGAAGGAAGTTTTCGTTGAAAACAGTTCTAATGTTGGCTGATCAGATGGTAATTTACACTTCATCATCATTTGTATCTTGATGATGAATCAGCTATTGATTGTTTGCTCACTCAACTTTCATAATTGCAGCTTACGAGAATAGAATTTATGCATTCTAAAGGGTTTATGCATAGAGACATCAAGCCGGATAACTTTTTAATGGGGCTTGGCAGAAAAGCAAATCAGGTAATCACAGGGATATCATTCTTGCATAACCTTTTGCATACAAGAACTTCTGTTATCTTTTTGATTCATTGGTTGTCTATGTTTTTTTTGCTGATGTTAGCTAAAGAAAGTTATTTTCATCAGGTCTATGCTATTGATTTTGGACTTGCTAAAAGATACCGCGACCCCAATACCAATCGTCATATTGCTTACCGGTAATGACTCTCTCCCCCGCCCTTTCTCTGTCTTTTTCTTTCCCTCTCCGTCTCTGGTTGTGCTACTTATAATTCTTCTTCCTTTTGTACTCAGGGAGAACAAAAACTTGACAGGGACTGCACGCTATGCAAGTTGCAATACTCATTTGGGAATTGGTATGATCGAGCAATCAAGTAGCTCGTGTTATACTTGGAGTTAATCTCTGAACCCTTTCTAATTTAGGTTTTGTGGATTTCAGAGCAAAGCCGCCGGGATGATTTGGAGAGTCTTGGCTACGTTTTACTCTACTTTTTAAGAGGAAGGTACATAGTGCAAACCAATCTCTTATCCATGTTTACTTGAATTTGTACGACCTAGATATTAGTGGGGTACTAATTGCACCTCATGAATATTGTGTGTTATGTCATGAGCTGGTGACACGGGGCCCATTTTTTAAGTTTAGTCTGAACTAATTTGTTACTTGTGGCATCAGTCTTCCATGGCAGGGTCTAAAAGCTGCAACGAAGAAGCAAAAGTACGACAAAATATGTGAAAAAAAGTTATCAACTCCCATTGAGGTATGTTCTTTAGCCAAGGATGTGTTTATTCCTTGTGTGATTTCTAATGGGTTTATGCTATTAACATGTTAATGATCAAAATTATTTAAGGTATTTATTCTCTTTATCGTCCGTGGCTCGTTTGCATTAGTCCGTACCTAATGATATATTTATGTAAACAGGTTTTATGCAAGTCTCATCCTGTGGAGTTTGCATCTTACTTCCATTATTGCCACTCTTTAACGTTTGATCAGCGACCCGACTATGGATTCTTGAAGCGCCTTTTTCGCGACTTGTTTACTCGTGAAGGTACAAGTAACTATGCACTTGATGCTTCAAGATGTGTATTCTCATTACTTAATGAGTGAAATCTGCTTAATTTAGCATCATTCGAACACACTACATAAAATTCAACTGGCGCACCTCAAGCCAATATGCGTTTTCACATTATTATCATGGGACTATTGAAGTTGTTTATGTAGGATACTAATAAAAATCTGATTTTGGCAGTATTATTCACATTTTATTTTAATTCTCACAGGATATGAGTTTGATTATGTATTCGACTGGACTATTCTAAAATACCAGCAATCACAAAGGAAGAAGGCACAGCCTCAATCTCCTGTAAGCATATAATCCCCATGCTCATCTAAATACTCTTAGAAATTAATTTTACCATGTCAATAAACCTCTACCTTATCTAATTTGTACTTGTTATTGGTTACCGGACGATCTAAGAACGTAGAGCCAGTCTCTGGGATGACCAGCACCCGTGCAACACCTCTACAAATGGACAGGCGTCGAGGTACATTTTTTATTGTTCACCTTGTAAGCCAGCATAAAATTTGACCCAACTGCAATTAACTCTGTCTCCATCCCAATTACTATATTAAGCTCTTTGCTGAAACCCGATTATGATTGTACTATTATGACCGCTACATACCTTTGGTATAATAATTGCAGTATACAAAAATGACCATTGATGCTATAATATACATGTAGCCCTAACCATGTCTTTAAGCTCTTATCAATGATGAGAAATTGCTTGAGCTATTGATCGAAAGTAAGTTTTGGGTCATCTCTTCTATTCCAGGTGGTAATGATAGTTCGTATCTAGCTGAAGCTTCAGAGCGTAGAGAATCAAGTAGTCTTGCCCGCCCGGTCGCTCTCTCTCACGTTAGATCAAGCCAACCAAATGCTGCTAATCCAGTTGAGAAACATGTAAGTAGGTCGTAATTGATATTTAAAGATGGATTATAGCTAGTCTGCTTTATTAATTGGCTTGTGATATTCTTCAATAATGCTTTTACTATTTCGAACTTGTCAATGCAAAATTTTCTTCACACTATTTGAGTTTTTACTCTCACCGCTTGTACTCCTTCCGTCCCAAAATGACGTTCCCACTTTTTTTGTCGTTTATTATACCATCAACAATACTATCGATAACAAGTTTTTAGATTTTCATTAGGATAATTATATTAACCTTAAATTATTGGTCAAAGTTCATTCGGAGTAACAAAAAAAAAAGTGGGAACATCATTTTGGGTCGGAGAGAGTATTTCATTGTGACTAGCGACATTTAAACTTTAACTTGATTGTTGCAGACCATAACAAACGGAAAAATGCCATCAACATCATTTTCTATGGCGCCCACTTTGAAACGAAATATTCCCAAACAAGAAGATTCAATTAATGCTCCGGACATTGATCATGGAATTGGTAGCAAACCTGGCACTTCCAGCAGCTGGATGCGATCATTGAACCGTCTTTCTTCAGCCAAATAGTTGGTATGGACTTTTCTTGATCTTTTAATTGGTCTTATGTCTTATGTGTGTAATGAAAATGAGGGTTCACTTAGTATTTTTCATATTTTGTTCAGATGTATATATGAAGGGAGACGATTCGAAGAAAGCATCAAAGATTAGCTGCCTTATGTGAAGTTAATGCTTGAATTCTTCCGTACGGGGTTGCAAATGTAATTCCCTTAAGGTGACTACAAAGCACAAACATGTTGGATGGTGCTTTAAATTTGCCTATCAAGGTTTGATTGTTTTGGTATATATACGGTGGCAAATTGACTAGGCCGCTTGCATGTTTTTTCTTAATTATTGTCCTAGATTTGGGATAATATGTAAAGTGTTTCAAGTAGCCTTTTTTTTTGGGTGTTGATAGATAATATATTTGCCTTTGTTCGACTGTTTTAACCATGTATTTCATTTAATTCAAGATCGAGTTGGTGTGTTGTTCATTCTTATTGCTTTTCTTTCTTTGGATCAAAGTACGTGATGTTCACCTGGATTAGTTTTAACCTAGGTACCCGAGTCGTCCGGAGTGTGAATACCCGTCAACCATCACCCATACCAGGTACTCCAGGTGCATTTCAGTTATGTACTACATCCGTCCCGAAATGAATGTCCCTTTTTTTTTTTCCAAGATCAAATTTGAATTTTCTTGGGACATTCAGTTTGGGACGGAGGAAGTATGTTGAAGCTCTCGTCTAGCTTGTTATTATTGTTTTTGCTCATTTACCAAACTTCTTTGTGCTTTCAGATTCTGATATAGATGGATGTAAAAGTGTCAAGTCAAAACTTACTCGCGTTTGCAAGTTCAATAATTGCCAATATATGGATTTGAGCAATTTGCATTGGGCGGCTCCAAGGTAAATCAAGAGTAAGTCATGTAACATACTTTGCATAATACAATAGGCATTTAAAAGCTTGCATAACGTTTTCTTCAACTTAAATGGCAGAACTAGGTTGAATGGCAATTTGGTCACGTATAATGGTGTACCCTGAAGAGGGATTGCGCTTGGAAAGATAAAGTACCTGTTCCTCCCTGTCGAGGAATTTTCTTTACTTGTCAGGTGGTTTAATTTATTTTGGTTTAGTGTTGTGCTGAGAAGGCAGTACGTGACTTGAGGAGAATCTGCATGGGTTCCTCATTTAAAAAAAAAAGAAAAGAAAAGAAAACCTCAGCGCAAGTTTTATCGTGCGTTATCCCCTTTTCCTTTTCTTTTTTAGGTGCAATATTTGGAAAGAAAAGAAGGAATATTCTAAGGATAGTCCTTTTTGGTGCAAGATTTGAATAAGACTGTTGGAGATGGTGAATGATATTTGGTGCAGCGGATGTCCCATTTTAAAGGGATAGTTCGATTTTTACACCAAACTGTTGGAGATTATCTTAGCTCTTGCTATTGTGGGGTCCGGAAAAGGTATGATTTAATTGTTGTGCTTGGTAATTGACATAGTAAGAAATCTGGAATGAGAAGAAAGCATACATGAAGGCAAGAAAACATTGATCTAAAATAGATCAATTATATTAGCTCAAAAGAATGATATACTCCTTCCGTCCCACCTCACTTGAGACTATTTTTATTTTGGTCCGTCTCACTTCACTTGAGACTCCCAAAATGGTTTTTTTTTTTTTTTTATAATTTTATATTCAATCTACCCACCACTCATTCTCTCTCTATATTTTTCACCACACAATTCATTCAACCAACTTACTATTAACCCTACTTATTCTCTCTCTTCATTTTCTACCACACATTTTCTTTATTTTATTATTTCTCCTTAGTTATTGTGCTCACCTCTTAGGTCTCAAGTGAGGTGGGGCGGAGGGAGTATTACAAAATCGCGTGCAATAGTGTTATTGATTCCGACCTTGAATCAAACTTGGTGAAGGGTTTGTTTGATCTGAGTTTAATTTAGGTGTTTAATATATCGTTCTCATAAACTATTTTTTTGTATTGCATTTAGTTTATACACCGTCCTATAATCAAGTTACAATTTTGTTGTTTGAATGAAATTTGAGCAATATTTGTAAATAAATTTAATTGTCTTCATGAAAATTTAGTACTAGTTGTTATAAATAATAATTTTAAATTTTATTAAATAATTAATTTATTTATAATTCTTGGTTAAAAGATTATGGAAACAAACAAGCTAGTAAAGTTGGAACTTTGGGAGGGTGGGAGTACGCCATATAACAAAATTGGGTACAAGCCATTAAATGCACAAATAATGTACTCCATCCGTCTCAAATTTATCGTATCACTCCCGTTCTGGGCGTCCTATATTTATTGCTACTAACTCAAAATGTTCAATTTTCTTTTATCCACTCACAACATTATTCACTAACTTATTTTCTCTCTTATTAATTCATAGTACTACTTTTTCAATATATTTTTTTAATCCCTGTATATTCACTTTTAATAACCATGTTTCAGACGGAGGGCGTACTAGTTTGTTGTGTGGGTTTATTTCAAAGGTGGGATGAGTGATGATGTAACTGTTGAAATTCTTCTTGCCGGAAATGAGATTTGGAATCTCTCGTCCAGCTAAAAATTTGTTGAAGCGATATAACGATCGGTTGAGATAAAATCTTTATAAATATGTGCGTTTTTGGTTCAAGAGGAAGTCTTGTGTGAGACGGTTTCACACATGAGACGGGTCATAATGAGAGAGGAAACGGGTTTGCCTCGCCCCGTCTATAAGGGGTTAAACCATTTGCTCTCTTAACGAGATCTGTCTCATGTGTGAAACTGTTGCACACAAGTTTTTGTCTTTGCGCAATTTCATCTCAATCAATCAGTTAACACTTAAGGCTTAGAGTAAATCTCTAAGCCAATATGGCAAATTATGATCATTGTTTTGGAATAATGTTTGTTTAATAATTCCTTGTCTTTTTTTTTTTTTTTTTTGAAGTTGTAACATATCATTCATTTCAAGGCAATTGTCATCGTTTACAAATTTCTATGGAAACTATTACAGATCTATGGCCCTGACTATTACAAGTTCCTACCCCTATTGAAACTTATTACAGCGAATGATACTTGCCCTACAACCTAATCTTCCGTAGACGGTCGAACCTGAGACCTCCCGAAGGAGATCCCAAGCTCTATGCCACTCGGCCAAAGAGGCTTGGGCAATTCCTTTTGTCTCTAAATAAATGTTTAAATTTCATTTAAGGGATATTTAAAAATCTCTATTTTTCATACAATTTAGTGGCAAAAATTAATATATAGTATATAATTATGTAATCTTCTTTCTAAACAGTTAGTTTTGCAAGTATAAAGAGACTAATGAAAAAATATTGGTGAAAAAACAATTAGGAACAAATTATTTCAAAAACAAAAAAAACATATTTTAAGATGATTTTTTTTTTTCAAAATAGACATTCATTTAAACACATATTACAATTTTTCTATTCACGTGAGTTATGATTAGTATTTTGAATAATTTGTTTTCAGTTTATTTAAATTCTGAACTATTTTTCTAATGAGTAGGTCTTATGAAAAACGTGTTTTACCGATAGAAAAAACGTATTTTTTGCAAAGATGCTACGCTTGTTATAAAAACAAGCGGTGATTTTTTTGTATATAGCTGGTAAGCATCGTAATGCCAGTGTTAATATTACAAAGTGCCAGAAGACTACCAGATGGTGCGACGTCTATGGAAGATTAGGTTGTAGGGCAAGTATCATCTGCTGTAATAGGTTCCAATAGGGGTAGGAACTTGTAATAGTCAGGGTCATAGATCTGTAATAGATTCCATAGGAATTTGTAAACGATGACAATTGCCTTTGAAATGAATGATATGTTACAACTTAAAAAAAAAACATTACAAAGTGCCAGTCATTTGGACTGGAATTTATAAATGTTGCCACTGACAATTTTAATAAGTGTCAGTATTAGTGTTAAAAAGTGCCACCCATTACACTGACACTTATAAACATTAATACTGACACTTATCAAAAGTGCCGTTGCAGTGTTAATAAGTGTCATGTAACATGGCTGACACTTTTTAACACTAACACTTGCACTTACGATAAGCGCCAGTTATATACAAAAATGTCACTGCGCGTTTTAAAACAACTTTTCGATTTTTACAAAAAATGCCACTGCGCCATTTATAAAAAGACGATTTACGCTAGCTTAGCGTAAAACAAGTTTTTTTCCTTGGTTTTCACTTTTCTAATACTTTTGAATAGAAGTGAAAATTCAAAGTAGGACTCGTTTTCTTGAGCCTTTTTCCTTTCCTTTTTTTCTTCTTAAGACAAGAACCATATTTATACCAACGAATATATTTGGGTTTTCCATTATACTTTCTCTCTTATTGTTTTATGTAACTTAATGTAATCTAAATCAAATTTACCTAAAATTTATCATTGATTTTTTTTAATCATAATTTATCTTTGAATTTTGAAAAAAATATAATTTCAACATCAATATGTTTTTTTAATCATAATTTGTAAATTATTTGTCAAATAATGTTTAGGTTCCAACCAAGTCTCTTTCTGGTAGAAGTGATGCGACATTTCTATAATTTATTGGATCCAAGACTTTATTTTAAATTATGATAATGTTTAGGTTCCAACCAACATTGAATCTCTTCCGGGGAAAAAAAAAAGAAGCCCAACATTGAATTATATTATTGCACTATTTTAATGTTTGAACGTGATTATTTTTCTCGTTCAAAAAAAACAAAAAAAATTGATTATTTTTCCGGTTGCAGTCTTCCTTGTCATCCTTGCTTTACGATGTTATAAAAGTCATATATATACACTCTGTCAAGAGGGCAAAATATAAGTTTATAGGAGTATTATTTATTTTAATTTGACCAGTAAAATTAAAATCAAAGTATGCTACATTTTTTTTACACGAATAATAGCTTCGATTGAATGTACCGTTGTAAATCGCAGTGATTCTTACTCACGGATAGGGATGGCAACGGGGCGGGTTTCATCAAAACCGAACCCGACCCTAACCTTAAAGAGGGCGACCCGAAGAGAGCGGAACCCGACCCAAAGTGTATCAATATCTAATTTTTCAGCTCATATTTGCTTGGGCCAATCTATGTTTAAGCTTAAATTTGAACCAGTTATATAAATCAGTCTTAAATCATCAAACCTCACCTACAAGCAACTATAAAAATAAATTGCACAACACTTATAATATGGTTAACTAACATAATATGTTAACTTTGTACATAGAGGTGCGGGTCGGGTCACAGCGGGTCAGCATCAAAACCCGAACCCGACCCTAACCCGATCGGGTCATGAAAATTGCAACCCGAACCCTACTTTTTCCGGGCGTTTCACCTTTAGGTTCGGATCGGGTTCGGGCGAATTGCTATCCCTACTCGCTGAGTCTCATTTGTATCGATCAGATTTGACATTTTTTTTTCCTTTCTCAAAGATTTTGACTATTTTTTGTTTGTACAAGTAATTTTTTATCAAACATTACTATCACAATTTAATTGTAATGAAATTTTAAAAATTGTTATTGATTATAATAATGATTTTAATATTTAATTAAAATAATAAGTTATTATTAACAAATTTTAAATATTTATTAGAATAAATTGATAATAATGTTTAATTATTATTTTTTTATTTTTACTTCAATTTTTAGTGTGATCAATAAAAATGGGACGAAAAATTGAATATTTTGAGAATCCATTGTAGGGATGACCAAACACGGTTCCGGTTATGGTTCCGAACCGCCGGTTCCGGTTCTGGAAAAGCTTGAACCGTAACCAAACCGTTTCTCTGCCGGTTACGGTTCGGAACCGCCGGTCTACACTTTCCTTTTTTGAAAAAAAAATATATTAATTTTTAATAGAAAAAACAACTATAATAAAATTTTATTGCCGCATTTTTCACAAAAAGGTATAGAAAAAATGTTTAAAAAATTGAAGAGGTCTGTCCCTCTTTTCTTTTATATACCCAACAAATTTCTATTATTTTTATTCATTGAATTTGACTAAAAATTTAGTCAAAACTCAACTTTTCTTGTCAACATTCTGTTAGGAACGGTTAATTTTGATGAAACCGTTAGAAATTTAACGATTTTGACGTTATTTGATGGTTTTCTAACGGTTTTGCTAACGGTTCCGGCTCGGACTAGGCGGTTCGGAACCGCCGGTTCACGGTTTTTAGAGGGTATGAACCGGAACCGGCCCGTGTTACAAACGGTTCCGGTTTTTGTCACAGTTCAAGGCGGTTCCGGACTGTTTGGTTCCGATTCTGATTCTGATTCTGTTTGGCCACCCCTAATCCATTGCATATGACACAAGAATATGAGATTGATCCGCAAATCAAGGGTGACCACTCTAAGTTGAACTGGAAAGTAGAATAATTTAAGCCATTGATCATGAAAATAAGTGGTATCATGGCAGGCTATTGATTGACACAATTTTGGAATTGTTTATATGTATTGAATCCTATTGTGGTAACATCATGAAGAGTAGTATGACAACGATGTGTCATACCTCCCTTTTTTTTTAACATGTTACAACAATAATACAACATGTTACTCTGTACATTGCTTTTCCTGTTTAATGTTTTTAGTTTTTACTTTACACATTTATTAAAGAATTAAAGTAAATTTGAATCAATAATATTAATAAGTGGAGGATATAATTGTTCATTCATAAAACAAGTAGTTGAAAAGTAGATAGGTAGGTAATGATCTTTATGTAATAACTTCAAAAAAAACTTTTGGGTTCAAGAATTAAGAAAAATGTGATGTGTTGTGAGTGTATATGGTTTGGCAGGAGAGAGAAAGTGGGGTAGGGAATAGTTAGTGGATAATTGTTATGAGTATGACATGTAGGGTCCACAAATAAAGAAAAATAAAAAACTTTCATTTTTAGGTTGGAAGTTTAAAATGAGACACCCAAAATGAATTTTTTTGAAGTTTAAATTGAGATGAAGAGAGTATATGAACTTTATAAGGACAAGATTGTTGAAAGCACTATTCACAGGGCTAGCTCAAGGGGGAGGGCAGAGGCATCCGCCCATGGCCCACGATGATAAGGAGCCCCTAAATTTTATAGTGTGTATATAATATGTTTGTTTTTATTTTGAAGTTTAGTGGTATTATTTTTTGATCAGTGAAGTTTAGACAATTTAATTTTTCTAAATAAATTGGCATATAATAAAAAAGAGACGGTGGTAAAGGGACCCATTATTATTTAATTTTTTTACTTTGATATAGCCATTTGGTATAGTATGATATATTATAAGTAATAAACACATGTGAGATAGAGGTATAGCATATGTTTCCAATGAAATTTCGTACATTAGAAAAGTAATTTAATGAAATTGATGATGACGATGAGAAAATGTTATCATCTGAGGAGCCTTTTAAGCTTTTATGGTGTATATAGTTAGAGCCGTCAATTCGGGACAACGGGACGGACGGGAGAAAACTATGATGTCCCGCCAACTATACGGGACGGGACGAGACCAATTTACCGCGGGACGTAAATACCCCGTTCCATCCCAAATCACCTCGGGACCCGGGACAATTCGGGATAAAGACGGGATAGGTTGACGCGATCACCCGATCACAAAATAACGATTTTGAAATAAATCCAACAAATACTAATACTAATACTTACTTAGTGCTTACATTACATAAAAGTATTATAACAATACTAGATAAATAAAAGGCAGCAAGGCAGCAACAGCAACAGCAACGGCAACAGCAACATGCCAACAAGAAGTTTGTTCAAAGAAAAGCAAAATAAATCCAACAAAAATAAAATGCAGTTGACGCTTTGTCCTTACATTACATATTACATACAAGTATTATAACAATACTAGGCAAATAAAAGGCAGCAAGGCAGCAACTGCTGTGCTGGGATTTAAAAAAAAATGCGGGACGTCTCGGCCCATCCCGCTTTGTCCCGCGTCCCATACGGGACGTCCCGAATAGTCACGCATTTTTCTCGAGACAAGAATATGCTGTCCCGTCCCGTCCCATATATATAGCGGGACGGGACGTCCCGACGGAACGATCCCGAATTGACGGCTCTAGATATAGTAGTTACCTCATTAGCTAATGGTTTTGAACAATTGAACACATTTGAAAATATTTTTTAATATTTGTATAAATTAAAATAGTTGTAGTCCTTGAAATATGATGAATTAAGAGAATGTTGCACGGAGTTCACTACTTCTTTTTCTCATCAGTCTTATGTTAATTTAGATGATTTAGTTTTTGAATTGAAAGTGTTACAAATGACTTTTCAAAGTGGGTCAATATCAATTCTTAAAATACTTCAATCGTTACAGATGTCAATTGTTATACCCGCATGAGCATTGCGTATTGAATTTTGTTAATTTTGCCTATGTCAAGACATTACCTGATTATTTTCTCTCAAAATTGAAATTATTGAAAACTTATTGATCATCAATATCTTAAAAAAAGTTAAACGATCTTGCCATACTGTGTAATGAGAATGATGTATTAGAAAATATCGATATTGATACAATTACTAATGATTTTAAATCACGAAAAGATTGTAAGAATATGTTTTTATTATCATTAGAGTTCGTTTCGTTCGTCTTGTTTTTGGCGAAGTTTTATATGCTCTACTTCAAAGGCATGTTTGTTTTCTTAGTAGTTCTTGGTGATTAATTGTTTAGATATGCATTGTATTTTTTCTTTTATTGTTTTTATTTTGGTAGTTATAGACTTACTTGCATTATGTTGGTTCTTATATAAATATTGTAATTTTTATTTTGACTTATTTGTGACATTTGTGTTTCGTAATATATATCTTGATTGTAAAAAAATATTTCAGTTTTGAAAAAATAAATTAATAAGGGTCTTCATACATCGTCGCCCTGGGCCTAAAAAAGGCTAGGGACGCCCTGACTATTCATTCTTTGCCATTTAACAAATAAAGCAACTAAGAACCTTAAACTGTGACATACCAAAAAGGAAAATAAAAACCTTAAACTTAGATAGAAGGAGTACAATAATGTGATATCGATGGTCTATTTTTTTCTTCGTTTGTACGGCTTCTGTAGGTGAAAGGTGAGGGGTAAAAATATAATCTCTGATGCTGCCAAAAACGTGTCGGATCAGCCATTCGTCTAGCGGTTCGGATAAATCCAGCAATGAGAACTTCCTCGTACGAATCTTCCCATAATAACAAACATAAACTACGCCGGGGCTTCACCGGCGAAGGCCCTCCGGTGTGAGAGTAAGAATACGGGTGTTTAAATGAATATAGAGAAATCAATTGACTAGTTTTGAGCCAAAGAGTTCATTACCCGTTTCCTGTGTAGAGGACCTATTTATATAGGCGTGGGTGAATGAGTCCTGACTTGTTAAGAAGGCCAGGGAGCCCGTGTTACTATGGGACTCATATTCCTTGGAGATAGACTCCGGATAAGGATGAGTGATATCCCAGTTATCTTGTAGAAAAGATATCCTTGTTTAGATAAGGATCTTCAATGTTAGAGCTGTAGTCGAACTCTATAAGAGGACTCCCGGTGACAATGGGAGGTTTTAGGTACAAGTCGACCCGTCATCTAGTTCGGCTCGTCATGGAGGCCACCTAGGGATTGGGCTTCTCGAGCTCGTCCTAGGCAAGGACTGCCTGCTCGCCCTGATTGATGTCGGCCCCAGCCTTGGTGCCTATGGGCTTCTTTGTGAATGGAACTCTCGGTATAGGCTTTTTAGGTGTAAGGGCCCAGAGCATATGGGCCCCATTTACCCAAGTCGGTTTGTGTCGTTCAGTGGCCCCCCGAGTTTCTATCTCGGCATGCTGAGTAGGAACTGTTCTTGTACTTGTTCTGCAGCTTCATTTATGTTGATTTGATAGGTTAGCCGCCAAATCCTTTTTCCCATAGATATGCTGACATCATATTTATTTTTCCAGGTGAAATCATTATTCCTTCTGGAGAGCGGACATTCATTAACTGCGCCCCAATTATGACTAAAATAAATACTCCACCTTCTTATATTCTGGGGGTATATAAAACTTGTCTCTTGGAATTTTTCTCTTACAAATTTCATCCTCCTTCAAGATCCCTTAAGAAACCCCCAATGGCCCCGAAAAGAAACTATGATGATGCCTTCCCAGAGGAAGTGAGCTCAGATTCAGAGAGCCATGTTTCTCACCCGGATTCCAGTAGCAGCAGTGACTCTATAGTGCCTTTGCAACCATGTTCGTCCTTCCCGGAGGAGGACTCCCCGACCGATAGCAATGGAGAATACCAATCCCCAGATCCTATGGAGAGCGAAGATGAAGAATCGTCTGATAGCAGTGACGATGGTGGTGATGGTGATGGTGAAGGTGACGAAGACGAAGATGATAATGCTGAGGAGGAGGGGAATGCCATAGATGATACTGAGGTGGGCTATGATGGCGATATTGAGTAGGAAGAAAATTTGGGTTCTTTGTTATGCTGTAGTAGTAACTTTTCTTTTCTTTCTTTTTGTTTTTGCAAAGGGACAGGCCTCCGGCCATATTGTGGGGGTCTTTTGCTTGTCTATAATGATAATGGAACCATCTTTTATGTTTTTCGTCATTGTCTTGGAACTGTTTATTCTGTGTATGTGCACCTTCAACTTGATCTGTACTCAGCAGTTTATTGCTTGATCTCGGCATATACTCATCTATATACATCTCGGCGATCGTACCTCGGCATCCTCCAGATCCGTTGATATCTGTCGTAAGTTAAACCATGAGTGGGATCTTTGGTAATTTGGACAGCTCAGGGTCTCGTCTTTTTTTACCCTTGTCTCGTCATTCGTTCAAGCTTTTAGACTTTAGTCTCGTCATGATTGTTGTACTAGGTCGGCGTCATTTTGACTTTAATAACCTGTTCCCTCCTTTGACGGTTGGGTCACACCAAGCGTTTTCCCTTCACTATTCATTGTCAGGTGACACAAGCATGACTGATTGACAAGACATCCCCTCGAAACCATGCCCCTATTAATTAGGGGTAATGATAGGGCTTAGTGGGGAACGTGTCAGCCCATGAGTACACGGGTACGGTCGGGTTGGATTTGGGTGTAACCCGTTTGACCCAAAATATAAATTCAAATTCCCTCTTTCATTTCTCTTTTTCGAATTTTCACCCAAAGAACAGTGCGTTCACCGTCGGTGAGTTTCCGATAAAACAGGTTCTTGCTGCAAGTTTCCTCAATCCGCTCCGATCATCCTTGTCAATGGCGTCCACCGACCCCCCATTTCTCCGATTGTATTTTCGATCAAGGTACTGTTCCGATCTCTTATACCCCATTTTGCCTTTTCCATCATTGTTAGGGTTTTTAGAATCATAAAGCTTCAAGCTTTCATCCTTTTATACTCAGATTCTGGGTAAACTGTAGCTATAGGATAGCTTTTCTTCTTCTTGTTATGTCTGGTACCCCTAATTTTGACCCCGACACCATGTATGGCTTCTATGAGCGGAACAACAGGATATATATATTGTCGGAGGGGATATGGAAAATGATGTCTTTAATGGCGATCGGCGACCTGTTGTTTTTTAATAAAACCCCCCGAGACGATGTGAGGTATCCATCCGGTCTATTTGCCCCGAGAGCTCGTAGTGGTAGTGTAGATGGCGTAATGCTCCTTAATACCTTTGATGCCATTATTCAACACATTTTTCTCCATTATGTTGAGGATAAATCAGTTTTCCAATCTCGTTTTGAGAGTGCCACCTCCTCAGCCCCAGTAGTCGATTCGGGGGGGGGGGGGGAATATGGCTTTGTCTAGGCTTCTTGATGAGTCTAACCCCTCTGGTTCTTCTACAGGTATGTCTGGGGAGAGTACGTCCGGAAGGATAGTGGATCGTTTTGATGACCGAGTTACCAGACCAAAAACGTGGTGCTGGAGCCAAGAAGGCCAATAAGGATAAGGGTAAATCAGGTCCAATTGTAGATAAACATCCCAAATCAGGGGACGAGATGCTTGAAGTTATTTATTCTCGGTACGGCATAGACCGTTAAGAGTACCGTCTGTATTACAGTAGGGCCGTGCCTCTGGACACCGATGAGAAAATTCATAACTTTTACTATGATCAAGCAGTCGTTTCCTTCTTCTATAAACAGTTCCAGCTAGGTTTAAGACTTCCTCTCGACCCTTTTATTAACGATTTCTTGGAGTCTTGGGAACTTATGCCGGCTCATATTGGTGCAAATGCCATCAGGTACCTGGTCAGCTTCATTGTCTTGTGCCGCAGTCTTAATTTTGAGCCATGTATGTCCACTTTTGATCATTTCTTTAACGTGAGTTACAACAAAACGACGAGGACTTTGACCATAAAATCTGACCCATCTAAGCCCAAGATCATTTCCCCTATTTTGGGACCGTTAGTAAGGTGTCGGGGTGGAATACTCACGTTATTAGGGCCGAGTCTTGTTTTGGCTGGGAGTTCGCTGTTCCTGATTATGCACCGAGTCTCCCTCAAGACGTCCACAAACCTGAATGGAATAATAAATTGATCACGAAACATGAGGAGTTTTCCAATCTGGGTACGTTGGATTGGAGCGAGTTAGAGAAGGATCCACGTTATTATGTTCAGGCTGGGTTGATGAAGGGTCCTATTGACTGTATCATCCCCAAAGTCATGGTTCTGAGGGGAAATAGGTTCCCAGATTGGATTGTTCACCCAAACTTTATTTTCCTTCATGAGTGCGTGCGTTGCCAAGAGCAGAACAACGTTTGTCTTAAAATTAAAGACACGATAGGCTGTAATTATCGAACCTTATACTTTTTCCCTTCCTGGTTTTTTGTCTCGTCTCGATCTGATATTTGTCTTTTGTGCAGTTTTGACCATGGAGCAAATAAACGAGATTGAGATGGAGGAACTTGATCCTGTCGAGGCAGCTAGGCTGAAGAAGCAAAGGTCTAAAGCCGCCTCCTTGGAAAAGCGTCATGACGATATGGACGCAAGACAGGCTTTACTTCAGAATAAGGAAGATTCCACAGTTCCAATGTCAGACCGATTTGTAGAGGAGGTTAGAGATGGTACCGAAGTGGTGGCCCCCGAGACCGAAGAGGCCACTCCTGATAGTCAAACCCAGAGCCAAGACCAGGGTACTCATGCTATGATCGAGGTGGATAGAGGGGATGTTCGTCAAAGTCAGAAAAGATCCAGGGAGGAAGTCAGAGAGGTCCGCGCTCCTTCGAAAAAGCAACTCCATCCACTCATGACTCTGCCTCTGGCTCGGTCTTGCCTGATGATGAGGTTAAGCACTGGGTGGAGAAGTTTAGTGGGGTTCCTATTTTTTCGGGGTTGGACGTGTCGGTCCGCTCGGGTCTTGCTTTGAAGAAGGGCGGTCCCGTGATAAAACGGGCCATGAATGTCGACACTATCGAGCAGCTGGTTGCCGAGAGACCCACGTCTCAACAAATGTTGAACCGCAAAGGCTTACTTCTTAGCGAGGTAAGGCTTCTGGATATCTCGGCTTCTTTCCGCTCTTACTTGCACACTTATTCTTTCCTCTTTGTAGCTTGCCTCTCTTGCCCAAACCGACTACACTATGTATCGGCAAGCTTATGAATCTTTAAAGGAGACTGAAGCCGAGGTGGCGAAGCTTAAAGGTTCTGTTGATGGTCTTAACGATAAGGTGATTAGGTTGGAGAAATAAAAAGCTTTTCTTGACGCATCGCGACGTTAATCCCAGGAAGAGGTTTCAAAGCTGAAGGAGTCTTTGTTAGCCTCGAAAACTGAGGTTGAGGAAGAGAGGAAGCGTGCTGAGACATTGGCGGGAGAAAAGGCCACAGTGTTGGGTTTCCAAGTAACATGCGCAGCGGAATATAGCAATTAAAATTTTAAGAAACCCAAAGCCATGGATCCGTTCATATGATTAAATCAAATACAACATAATGAATATAGGAATAACTAACCCTTGATGACTATTAATTTTCTCTTTGGTCTTGGTGGAGATCTTGAAGCTTTATCACGAACAAATCACGAACTTTGTAAGATGATAAAATTCACCCTCTAGCGGTATCCACACTTCGAACGAATATCAAAGGAGCTTCTTTGATCTTGGTTGCTAGACCAATATTATGAAACACACTTTCACAATACAATAAAGAACTATATGGAATTTATTTATGAATTATTTTGTTCCTCAATCAATGATATCTTAGAACAAAATAAAATCTCTCTCAAACTCTTTGAGACTCACAAAAGCACTTGTTAATATGGTCTGGCCGAATTGGGGTTTTTATACACAATTAAGACCTATTCCAAATAGGAATCTTGTGCCAAAAACCTTCCTAAATCGAATTAGGAATTTTCCAATCGGGAGCACCAGGCGCCCGCCTGGTACCACCCAGGCGCCCGCCTGTTTTGGGCAGAAACTCCAGACCCTTTCCGGCTTGAGTAGGCGCCCGCCTGGTGCAACCCAAGCGCCCGCTTGGTTGACCAGGAGGCCCAGAACTTACCAGAAATGCCTTGGAAGTCCTCCGACCCTAAATGCCAATATAGTCCTTTTATTTAAGATTCGTTCTATTGTGTGTGACCCTCTAGGATTATACTAAGTTGGCAATGGGCTCAAACATGATCCCATAAGATATGATTAGGTTCTAGCAAACCGTCATACCTACCCAAATAGTATAACTAGATACAAGTTCGCATTCCTTTAGAATATGTCATAATCCCTTTGTCCACGATGTCATTGAACACAAGTCATGGTCAAACAGTCAACTTGTTTTGTTCAATACTTTCTCGATTCCGAATATGTTGATAATTCAAATGCTATTGATCCAATCAATCCATTTGAGTCCGGCCGAACATTTCATCAACATCATTCTTTCGAGGGGCCCAAGCTTGACATCTCTCCGTGGAGGGACAAATCCATTTAGCTTATTATTCTTCCCAACGGGAATCCGATTGTGCCAATCATACCCTTTATAACTACCGTGTTAAGGTAGCGTTTGAATATGTCAAACACAATGTTCATCAAGTGGAAGACTATAATAACTTCATGTCTAAGGATTCAAATGACATAACTAATATGAGATATATGTACGACATAGACCATGACATAAATCTCATACAGCGGGTCATGTCCGGTACCTTGTTCCAAACAAGTACCCATAAATCTAACATGATCATCTCATGATCATTTAGCCTTTATACTAGTGCTTAACAAGTACTAGGGACGGAGATTATTATAAGTAAACATGAACAACAATAATAATCAAAACATCTCTTTATTGATATGAAATAAATGATAACAATTACAACGTTTATTAAACGTGCCTAGGGCACCACTACCAACAATCTCCCACTTGCCCTAGGCCCAATCTCCCATGTATCTAATACCCATGGACCTAACATGACCATCATGTTTAGCTTGTGGAAGTCCCTTTGTTAGCGGGTCCGCAACATTGTCATCAGTAGGTACTCTGCATATATTTACGTCTCCCCTATCAACGATCTCTCGAATGATATGAAAACGCCTAAGTATGTGTTTGGATTTTTGATGTGCTCTTGGTTCCTTTGCTTGAGCAATAGCACCATTATTATCGCAATAAAGGTCTATTGGATTAGCAATACTAGGAACCACTTCAAGTTCAGTTATGAACTTCTTAATCCAAACAGCTTCCTTTGCAGCATCCGATGCAGCAATATACTCAGCTTCTATTGTAGAATCAGCGGTTGTACTTTGCTTGGAACTCTTCCAGCTTACAGCTCCACCATTTAACATAAACACAAAACCCGATTGCGATCGGCTATCATCTTTGTCGGTTTGGAAGCTTGCATCCGTGTAAGCATTTACAACGAGATCATCTTCCATTCCTCCATAGACTAAAAACGAGTCCTTAGTTCTTCTCAAGTACTTAAGAATCGCTTTTACAGCTATCCAGTGATTTTCGCCAGGGTCGGATTGGTATCTACTTGTCATGCTCAAAGCATAAGATACATCCGGCCTAGTACAAATCATGGCATACATGATGGACCCAATTGCCGAAGCATATGGAACATCATTCATTTTCTCACGCTCATCTTTTGTCTTAGGACATTGAGTCTTGCTTAGAGTCCATGTAACACGGGCAAGGTGCCTCTCTTAGAATTTTCCATACGGAATCTTCTAATGACCTTGTCAATGTATGTACTTTGGCTTAAACCAAGTAGCCTCCTTGATCTATCTCTATAGATCTTAATGCCAAGAATATATGCGGCTTCACCCATATCTTTCATTGCGAAGCACTTTCCTAACCAAGTCTTCACAGACTGAAGTGTAGGAATGTCGTTTCCAATGAGCAATATGTCATCCACATATAAAATAAGGAATAGCACTATGCTTCCACTAATCTTCTTGTATACACAAGGCTCATCTTCGTTCTTGATGAAACCAAACTCTTTGACCGATTCATCAAAACGGAGATTCCAACTCCTAGAAGCTTGCTTCAATCCATAGATGGATCTCTGCAATTTACATACCTTAGAATCTTGTTCAAAACCTTCTGGTTATGTCATATACACATCCTCTTGTAGTTTTCCATTTAGGAAAGCGGTTTTGACGTCCATCTGCCATATTTCATAGTCATGATATGCGGCAATGGCAAGCAAAATTCTTATAGACTTGATCATTGCTACGGGTGAAAAGGTCTCATCATAGTCAATACCATGAACTTGCCTATAACCCTTCGCTACAAGCCTAGCTTTGTAGGTATGCACCTTCCCATCCATGTCAGTCTTCTTCTTGAAGACCCATTTGCATCCTATGGTTTTTACACCTTCGGGCGCATCAATCAAATTCCAAACTTGATTGTCTTGCATGGATTGCAATTCGGATTCCATGGCTCCAAGCCACTTGTCCGAATCAGGAGAAGACATCGCCTCTTGGTAGGTTGACGGTTCATCATTCTCAATGATTTCTACCTCATTACTATCCGTTACGAGAAATCCATATCTCTCGGGCTCGGATCGTAACCTACTAGATCTGCGAGATGCTTGTGTATTTTGAACAGGTTCCACAACTCCTTGTGGTTCTTGTTCTTGTTCCATCATTGGTTCAATGTTATTTTCTGGGTCTCGAATTTCTTCAAGATTTATTTTACTCCCACTGATTTCTTTGGAGAGAAACTCTTTCTCTAGAAAGACACCAGTTCGGGCAACAAACACTTTGTTGTCCTCTCGGTTGTAAAAGTAATATCCTTTAGTTTCCTTAGGATATCCCACGAAAATACATTTGTCAGATTTGTGCGCTAGTTTGTCAGAGATAAGTCTCTTGACATAAACTTCGCAACCCCAAATCCTCATGAAAGATAAACTAGGTTTCTTTCCACTCCACATCTCATATGGAGTCTTTGGAACCGATTTAGTTGGAACTTGATTTAGTGTGAAAGCAGCAGTTTCTAGGGCATAACCCCAAAAGGATATTGGAAGATCAACTTGACTCATCATTGATCGAACCATGTCTAACAAGGTCCGATTCCTCCTCTCGGACACACCATTCCATTGTGGTGTTCCGGGTGGAGTCAATTGTGAAACTATTCCACAATTCTTTAGATGATCATCAAATTCTTGACTTAAGTATTCATCACCACGATCTGATCGAAGTGCTTTAATACTTTTGCCAAGTTGTTTTTCTACTTCATTTTGAAATATTCTAAATATCTCAAACGCTTCACTTTTATGTTTCATTAGGTAAACATACCCAAATCTACTATAATCATCAGTGAAGGTTATGAAGTATTGAAATCCTCCCCTAGCATTGCTACTTAATGGTCCGCATACATCGGAATGTATCAACCCCAATAAGTCGCTTGCCCTTTCACCCAACTTGGTAAAAGGTGTCTTAGTCATTTTTCCAAGAAGACACGACTCACAAGTATCATATGACTCTAAGTCACATGAACCCAAAAGTCCGTCCCCATGGAGTTTTGAGATACGCTTCTCATTAATATGACCAAGACGGCAATGCCACAAATAAGTATGATTTACATCATTAGGTTTAGATTTCTTATTTACATGATAGACATTATTTTCATTCTTGACATCCAAGATATAAAGGCCATTAAATGAATTAGCAATACCATAAAGCACATCATTTAAATAAATAGAAAATTTCTTATTCTCAATAAGAAACTTAAAACCTTCATTATCCAAACAAGAAATTGAAATAATATTTCTGCTTAAATCCGGAACATAATAACAATTGTTCAAAACAAGAATTAATCCGGAAGGTAAAGTGACTTCATAAGTCCCTACGGCTAATGCAGCAACTCTTGCTCCATTTCCCACGCGTAGATCTACTTCACCTTCTTTAAGCAGTCTCCTATTCTTTAATCCCTGCACATTTAGACAAATGTGAGAACCACATCCGGTATCCAATACCCAAGAATCAGTGGTAGAAAGGAGAATATCTATCATATAGATACCTGAAGTCGACGCAGCCTTGCTGCTCTTTTTCTTCTTTTGCTCTTCCAAGAAAGCCTTGCAATTACGTTTCCAATGACCAATTTCTTGACAATGGAAACAAATTGTATCCTTTTGTGAATCAGGTTTTGCCTCAGAAGCCTTGGCAACCTTTGCCTTGCTTATCTTGGGTTTGACAACCTTTGCCTTACCCTTTCCTTTGACACTAGCCTTCTTCCCATCATGAACCAAGAGCACGGGAGAACCTTTCTCCACAATTTTCATCTCTGCAGTTTTGAGCATCCCATGCAACTCAGAGAGATTCTTATCCATTCCATGCATGTTATAATTCATTACAAACTGATTATAACTTTTAGGCAATGAATTAAGAATGAGATCCGTGGCTAGCTCCAATGGGATTGGATAGCCAAGTTTCTCAAGGTGCTCTACATAACCTTTCATTTTAAGAAAGTGAGGACTCACTTGTTGCCCTTCATTCATTTTACTAGTAGTGAATGCAACAATGATCTTGTACCTCTCTTGCCTAGCTTGCTCTTGAAACATGGTTATCAACTCCACGCCTATCTCATAGGCTTCCAAATGTTCCAAACTTTGTTGGAGTTTTAAACACATAGCAGCAAGCATGAGACAACTTACATCTCTAGAATCATTACGATGTTTCTTGTAATTGTCTCTTTCTACCCTAGGGGCAGTAGGCGGTGGTTCAGCGGGGAGAGGCCCATCGAGAATGTACAACTTATCTTCTTGCCTAAGAACAATTCTTATGCTACGGATCCAATCCATAAAGTTGGTACCATTCTCTTCGAGCTTATCCTTCTCAAGGATCGATCGCAACGACATTGATTGAGTGTTATTAGTCATTATCTACAAATATGCAAAAATTTCCAAAATTTAATAAGTACCGATTTTCATTAAAGAGATAAATAATGTATTTTTCAAACAAAATACTCCCACTAAATTACATAACCTTCATATACATCCAATGTATAATATAATTTAAATGGGTTAAGATCCAACTTTAATTTAATTTCAAGTCCGCTAAGGCGGATTACACAAAATCAAATTAATTAGGTAGACAACTCTTGTCAATCATATCTCATATGACTCTTAGTTCCTTTTATGAGATTCTTTAAGAAATCCAATTTCAAAAAGCATGTTAAACCTCATCTTTGCCTAGGCCCAAAACTGTTTTGACGCCCAATTAAGTCTAACCATTTTAAACGCATAGTTAATGTGTCCCGCTAGGGCGTGCCCATATTATCTATCTTGCTCATACATAAATAAATTTAATGCATCTCGCTAGGGCGAATCTACATTAAAATCACTCATGTACTAACAAGTGTTTTAATCATGGCATGGCAATAAAAGACTTAAAACTTTCTTTGAAGGTTCATCACATATAGCATATAACACATTTATGAGCACATAATATAAACATGTTACACATTAAGTTTAGCCACTAAATTAATCCCATTAATTTAAGCATAATATTTATGTGTCATTAGTTTCTCTATAATTATGAGGATGAGACTATTTCAACTTTGGTTATTATCTCCAAATCAAGACAACAAGAAGTGCGGTCGAACTAAGCCATTAGGCAACCACAATCCCGCACTAATTCAAAAAACCAAGAAAGTAGTCCATGTGGCCGAAACTAAGCAATAGATGGTCTCGATGAACGTAGGCCAATTGCATTCACAATTCCACATGGATCTCCAATCATTGAATCAAGAACTTTGTTTCTCAATTTTAGCAATTATGAACTCTTCATAATTCTAATTTCGTTTTATCTTTGAAACTTTGATTGCGATCAATTTTGGGAAACACAATCTCGATGAACGCAGATTAGCCATCCAAAACTTGAACCAATCTAGGAATCACAAGACTAAAACAAATAGGAAAATCAAACCCCAAAATTCACACACAAACCAACTACCCAAAACCCATTCCAGATCAGCAAGTCTGGATTGGTCCTTTTACTGGTTTTGTTGAATTTATCGAAAATTCTATATTCAGATTTTATCCAAAATCAGAACAAGTTTTGACCACCGAGCGCCCGCCTGCAAAGGACCAGGCGCCCGCTTGAATGGCCAGAATAGTATAGAATTTTAAAGTTCGAAAATTTTGTCTCAAAATTATTTTTCCTTGATTATTAAAACTTTGATCCAATCAAAAAATCAATAATCGAAATAATTCAGAATCCACCATAATTTTTATTGCGATTGAATCGTGCGATTAAAGTTGGAAAAACAATAAACCACATAAAATCACAAAACACATAAACATCATTTAATCCAATATTCATATCATGCTTGGCACATAAACAATTTATATACACACAACATGATCCAAGTATTGAATTAATCAACATGAACGAAGCTCTGATACCACTGTTGGGTTTCCAAGTAACATGCGCAGCGGAATATAGCAATTAAAATTTTAAGAAACCCAAAGCCATGGATCCGTTCATATGATTAAATCAAATACAACATAATGAATATAGGAATAACTAACCCTTGATGACTATTAATTTTCTCTTTGGTCTTGGTGGAGATCTTGAAGCTTTATCACGAACAAATCACGAACTTTGTAAGATGATAAAATTCACCCTCTAGCGGTATCCACACTTCGAACGAATATCAAAGGAGCTTCTTTGATCTTGGTTGCTAGACCAATATTATGAAACACACTTTCACAATACAATAAAGAACTATATGGAATTTATTTATGAATTATTTTGTTCCTCAATCAATGATATCTTAGAACAAAATAAAATCTCTCTCAAACTCTTTGAGACTCACAAAAGCACTTGTTAATATGGTCTGGCCGAATTGGGGTTTTTATACACAATTAAGACCTATTCCAAATAGGAATCTTGTGCCAAAAACCTTCCTAAATCGAATTAGGAATTTTCCAATCGGGAGCACCAGGCGCCCGCCTGGTACCACCCAGGCGCCCGCCTGTTTTGGGCAGAAACTCCAGACCCTTTCCGGCTTGAGTAGGCGCCCGCCTGGTGCAACCCAAGCGCCCGCTTGGTTGACCAGGAGGCCCAGAACTTACCAGAAATGCCTTGGAAGTCCTCCGACCCTAAATGCCAATATAGTCCTTTTATTTAAGATTCGTTCTATTGTGTGTGACCTTCTAGGATTATACTAAGTTGGCAATGGGCTCAAACATGATCCCATAAGATATGATTAGGTTCTAGCAAACCGTCATACCTACCCAAATAGTATAACTAGATACAAGTTCGCATTCCTTTAGAATATGTCATAATCCCTTTGTCCACGATGTCATTGAACACAAGTCATGGTCAAACAGTCAACTTGTTTTGTTCAATACTTTCTCGATTCCGAATATGTTGATAATTCAAATGCTATTGATCCAATCAATCCATTTGAGTCCGGCCGAACATTTCATCAACATCATTCTTTCGAGGGGCCCAAGCTTGACATCTCTCCGTGGAGGGACAAATCCATTTAGCTTATTATTCTTCCCAACGGGAATCCGATTGTGCCAATCATACCCTTTATAACTACCGTGTTAAGGTAGCGTTTGAATATGTCAAACACAATGTTCATCAAGTGGAAGACTATAATAACTTCATGTCTAAGGATTCAAATGACATAACTAATATGAGATATATGTATGACATAGACCATGACATAAATCTCATACAGCGGGTCATGTCCGGTACCTTGTTCCAAACAAGTACCCATAAATCTAACATGATCATCTCATGATCATTTAGCCTTTATACTAGTGCTTAACAAGTACTAGGGACGGAGATTATTATAAGTAAACATGAACAACAATAATAATCAAAACATCTCTTTATTGATATGAAATAAATGATAACAATTACAACGTTTATTAAACGTGCCTAGGGCACCACTACCAACACATAGTTGAGGAAAAGCTTGCTCTGTTGGAGGACCAGTATGCGTATTTGAAGGAGAGCGTGACGAGCAAGGAGAAGGCTGCTGTTGAAGCTTATAAGAGGGGGCCCCAATTCAGGGCGGATTTGAGTGATAGAGTCGGCACGATATATAACGATGCTTGGTCCAATTTAACTCGTCTTCTGTATATTGATCCAGAAGTCAATGTGCCGTTGGAGAAGTGCGCTTGTCTTTTTCATCAGGATGCTTATAGTGTTGAGGCGAGGGCGGCCCATTCTCTGGTTTCGTTTTCAGAAGGTAGTCTCAAGGTTATCAAGGACCGTGATCGTAAGGATAACCAGCCTGTTTGGGACCCGCCTGCGTTAGAACTGGGTAACTTTGAGGAGCTCCTTGAAAAGGCCGAGAACGAGACCGAAGCCGGTATGGATTGAGTTATCTGGTCGTGACTTAATTGTGGGTTTGTAAAGCCGTGGAAGGCTGTTTGATACAATTTTACTTTTCTGCTGGAGGGCCGGTTTGGCATAAACAATTTGTTTTATTTGTTTAAGTATTTGTTCGCCTGGTCCCGGTGTAATCTGGGGGGTGTAAACACTTGTTGTTCGTATGGATTTGTCTACCTCGGCTTGAGGTATAAATTAACCCATATTCTTAACCGTGATGTGGATAAGTGTTATCTCGTCACTTGTTCATGTTACTTTATCTCGGTTTGAGATGTATTAACATTGTCTAAAATGACTTGATGTAAGTTAGCCGGTTTAGGCTGTGTTTGTAGGCCGTGGTGGTTCACCGTTATAGGCCGTGACGAGCGTTAAGTGCTTGGTTTTGTTTAAATTTGAAAGAACTAATTGTTGACTAGCCCCAAATTGTCATGGGGATTTAGACGTCATAGTCTTACCCAAATTTGAGAGGACTAGCTGTCATAATTAGGTTCAAATTGTTAGGAGTCGAGATGTCTTTGCTTTAGACTTAGAAAGTGACCCTGCACGTTATATATGCCGTGGTCATGCTAGTTATTGAAACTAGGCTTTAAAAGAGGTTAGGGTTACTAGCCTGACAATGTATGGCGATCTCGGCATTGTTAAGTAATGATTTAACCGTGCTTGGTGTGATGTGAAATCAACAGTAATAAAAGGAAAACTTTATTGATGAAATCAAACTATGGCTATTTTGGTTATCAGAGGCTAAAACTAGAGACCAAAAATCTAATCTAGAAAGCAAAAGAGATAGATAGCGTGCCGAGGAGTTACTGATAGTACTTCCTCAAGTACTCTGAATGCTATGGGTGTTTAAGCTCTTTTCCTTCTGGAGTCTTGAGCATGTAGGTCCCCTCTCTGATAACAAGAGTGACAATGTAGGGACCTTCCCAATTCGGAGATAGCTTATTTTGTTGGGCCTTCAAGTGTGTCGACTCAATTTTTCTGAGAATCCAGTCAACGACTTCGAAAACTCTTTTCTTTACTTTGTTGTCGTGATAGGCTTTGGTTCTTTGCTTGTAGTTGATCATTCTAAGCTGAGCAGTCAGCCTTTTTTGCTTCAACTAGGTCTAGGTCCAGCAGTCGGTTGTACTCATTTACGACCTCGTCGTAATTGGTTACTCTGAAAGTAGGTAGTTCCATCTCGGCCAGAGCCATAGTTTCTGATCCATAAGTTAATGCAAAGGGAGTCTCCCCAGTCGGCCCCCAAGTGGTTGTACGAACTGCCCATAAAGCAAGGGGGAGGTCGTCCAGCCACTTTCCTTGACTTCCTTCTAAACTCTTGGTTAGGGCTTTCAGTATTAACTTGTTTGCTGCCTCGGCTTGCCCATTACCTTGAGGATGACTGACCGATGACTTTCTGTGTTTGACTCCCAGTCTGTTTAATTCCTCAGTAAAAGCGTCAGAGAACTGGAGTCCGTTGTCGGTTACAATAGAATGTGGGACGCCGAAACGACACCATATGTAGTCATGGATGTAGTTGATGGCGTTCTTCTCTGTAATCTTTGCCAAGGGCTTAGCTTCCACACATTTGGTGAAGTAGTCGACTGCTACGACCACAAACTTGTTTCTTCCTTTGGCCAAGGGAAAAGGCCCAATGATGTCGACTCCCCACATGTCAAATGGCCATGTCGGTATGACTAGGCTTTGTTCTACCGGTGGTACTCTAGGTAGGTTAGAGAATCATTGGCACTTGTAACACTTTTTCAGATAGACCTGGGCGTCTTTTCTTAAATTTGGTCAGTAGTAACCGAGTGTGATTACTTTATCAGCGAGGGTTCTGGCCCCCGGGTGACCTCCGCACACTCCTTCATGTACCTCGGCCAGTAGCTTCTCGGTGTCCTTGGGGGAGACACATCTTAGGAGGGGCCTGGAGAACGATCTACGGTACAAGATATCGTTCCACACTATGTATCTGGCCGTCTTCTTTTTTATCATTTTAGCCGCCAACTCGTCATCAGGTAGTATTCCCTTCTTGATGTAGTCCTTGTAGTCTTCAATCCAAGTTCTCTCCTCGTCGTCCAGAATCAGGATCTCTAGCCTCTCGTAAGCAGGCTGGTCGGCGTAGATGATTAAGGGATTCGACTCTTCGGCCATTTTGGATAAAAAGTCGGCCTCTAGGTTGTGTTCTCTCCCTACTTGCCTTATTTCCCAGAAATCCAAGTTCTTAGTCAGATTCAAGACGAGGTCTCTGTATTTACTTAGCATGTGGTTCTCGGTATTATATTCCCCTTTGACTTGGTTCACCACGAGTTGGGAATCACTATAGGCTACTAGTTTGTTTGCGCCGAAGAACTTTGCCCTCTCTATTCCTAAGACCAAGGCCTCATACTCTGCTTGGTTGTTTGAAGCTGGGAACTTGAACCTGATGAAGTCCTGGGCCACATGTTCGCCGCCTGGACTTGTTAAATACACTCCAGTTCCACTTCTTTCTCGGGTTGTTGATCCGTCTGTGTACAAAACCCAACAATCACTTGGAAAATCCTCTAGAGGATCTCTGTCTATGGGGAACTTCCTCTTCCTGGTTGTCGGCGTGTGTTCGCTTGAGAACGCGGTCTCGACCAAGAAGTCAGCTAGAGGCTGTGCCAGCAATATCTTCCTCGGTTTGTAGGTTATGTCGAACTCGGTCAATTCAATGGACCAGTTGAGTAGTCTGCCCGAGCTGTCCATCTTGTGAAGTATCTTTCTAAGTTGTGCGTCGGTATAAACCATGATGGGATGTGCGGAAAAATACGCACGCAGCTTTCTGGCCGCTATTACCAAGGCGTATGCAATTTTCTAAGCATTAAAATATTTGCTCTCGGTACCTGACAAGGCTTTACTTACATAATAGACCGGCTTCTGAATCCCATTGTCTTCTCGTACTAACATGGCCGCCACGGCTCTGTCTGTTGCTGCAAGGAACACAGAGAGTGTTTCCCCCATAATTGGACTATTGAGTAGTGGGGGTGAGCCCAAGTATTCTTTCAGCTGTTGGAACGATGTCGAGCAATCTGGGGTCCAGGCGAAGTCCTTAGTTCCATTCAAAGCCTTGAATAAAGGAAGTGATTTTTCTGCCGACTTGGCGATGAACCTTCCCAGGGCGGCTACTCTCCCGTTTAGCCTTTGAACCTCCTTTACACATGTCAGCTCCTTCATGTCGACTAGAGCCTGGATCTTCTCGGGATTTGCCTCAATACCACGTTGTGACACCATGAAACCGAGGAACTTACCTGCCGTGACCCCAAAAACTCATTTGCTTTGGGTTGAGCTTCATGTCATTAGCTTTCAAATTTCTTATGGTTTTCGTCATATCTGGGACATGGCTTCCTGACTTGGTCTTGATCACAATGTTGTCGATATAAGCTTCCATGTTCCTGCCGATTTGAGATGTGAACACCTTGTTTATCATCCTTTGGTAAGTTGCTCCGGCATTCTTGAGTCCGAATGGCATCATCACGTAGCAGTAGATTCCCCCAGCCGCTTGAAAGGCGGTTTTTTCGATGTCATCCTCGGCCATCTTGACTTGGTGGTAACCAGAATAAGTATCTAGAAAACTCAAAGTTTGGTGTCCCACGATGGAGTCAACCAACTTGTCGATCCTGGGAAGGGGATAGCTATCTTTTGGGCAGGCCTTGTTGAGGTCTGTGAAGTCGACGCACATCCTCCACTTACCATTTTGCCGAGGACACATCCTATGCCTTCTGGGGTCGGGAACTTCACCCTTTGGTGAGGGAGGGAAGCAACCATTCCCAATTTTCCTTGACTGGGGGAGCCGAGGATGGCATGGTAATCACTGGCTAAGTCGATAACTATGAATGTTATCGTGGCCGAGGTCCTGTAGGGGTACTCACCGATCTCTAGTAGTAAGTCCACGGTTCCCTTTGCTTCGGCCTTGTGATTGGTGAATCCTTCTAATCTGCCGTTGTATGGAGTCAGCATGGTATCAGGCAGCTCCATTTCTTTGAAGGTTCTGTAGTAGAGAACATCTTTGGCGGCTCCTGAATCAATTAGGAGTCTTTCAGATTCGCAGTTATCAATCCGGCCTGTGATGACCAAAGGTTGTTCCCTCATAGCCCTGTTTCCGGCTAGTTCATTTGGAGAGAAGCTGATCACCTCCTCTCCTTTGTGAATCCAAGGGGGGATGTGATAGACCTTGCTTAGCACATAGATCTGCTCTTTGAGCTTGGTATTTGAAGGAATCTCCTCCCTTATTACTCTAATTAACTTAGCCCGGGGCGGTCTATCTCCTCAGTCATCCTCCTCGTCTTCCCTTGGGCGCTTGTTATCCTTCTTTGCTATGAATTCATTGAGCTTCCCCTGGTCGGCCCACCTTTGCGATATTTTCTTCAGGGCGTAGCAATTATATGTTTCATGCCCGTTATCCCTATGGTAGGCACAATATTTGCTCGTGTCCCTTGGAAATTTTAGGTTGTCTTTGAGGGGCTTTGGGTTAGGAAGGTTCACCACGTTCATTATATTCGAGATCGGCTTTGTGAGGGGGGGGGTGAAGACCTCGGTTCCTCTGGTTCTATTCTTTCCTCTGTTTCCCCCTCCGTTAACGCCTTGTGCCGAGTCAGAAGTGGGTGGCCTGCTTTCCCTTCCTCGTTCTCGATCTCTGTATTCGGACATCAGTTTCTCTTTTTCTTCAGCAGTGGCTGTTGCATAGGCCATCTAGTATAGCTGTTGGTCCCAAAGACACAACAAGGGTATGAAAGGAGGCTAGAGGGGGGGGGTGAATAGCCTACTTAAAATTTCAACCCTTTTTCAAAATTCAACCAAGTGCTTACAATCTTGAGTTTTGCGGTCAAGTAATAAACCGCGCGGTCAAGGTGTAATATGCACAGCGGAAGTTTTCGATGAAAATAAGGTAGAGTAGTTTTTGACAAAATCTCTAAGGAACACCAGCACTCACGGTCAACCAAGTTGCGGTCAAGTGAGTCCGGTCAAGGTAAGTGCGGTCAAGAGAAATGCGGTCAAGAGATTTGTGGTCAGATGGTTGAGATTGAAAGTTGTTGTCTTAGAAGTTTTGGCAAAAGATAAGTTAGTCAGATTTTAACTTAGGCAATGTGGAGAACAAACAAACACAATTCACAATACGTTTGAATATCTGTAAGATCAAACACTAAACGACAACCAAGATTAATATGAACAATAAAGAACAAGATGAACAATACTTGAAAGTAAATTTGCAGAAAGTAAAATGACACAAGTATTTGGAAAGGTTCGATCTGTTAAAAGATCTACGTCCTTTACCAAGATGGTCAGTCTTGGATTTTGAATGGAGGTATATATTGGTTCTTGAGTGTACAGATTACAGAGATGAAGCTTTGAATCAACACCTACTTTCTATGAAGTTCAAATCCTAGACTTAGACCAGTGTATCCCTTTTGATTCAATCTATGTGATTGATCAATTGGGGTGAGTGTGTGTAAGAATCAGAAGCTCTTTAAAATCTAAGTGATTGTAGATCCTAATGAATCTTAAGTGTTACAAGGCTTGAGATGACTTGAATGTTGTTGGAGATCTTTGAAGGTTTGAAGGTGAGTTCTTTGAAGATTCAAAGGATTCTGGAAATCTTGAGTTGATCTTCAATCACCAAGTATTTCAACAGCAATTTCTCTCTTAGAATCTCAGCTTTTTTCAATGAAGAACTTAAGGGCTATTTATAGCCTTGAATGAGAAAATAACTGTTGGGAAATACTTGGGCTCCAAGTTGAAGGACAGTGAGCTGTTGAATTCTAATTGGAGCTCAATCTGAGATTGTCCTTTTTGCAGATAAGAGGTGGTCCCACTTAGAGGAATTCAAATTTGAATTACTTGGGGTTCAAGTTCTGCAACGTTCTAAACTAACCATAGTTTGACCATGGTTAAGTTTAAACAAACTTGGGTTCTTGGACAACTTCTTCATTTGCGGTCAAGGCCTCACGGTCGAGTGGCTTGCGGTCGAGGGGTCAAATGTGACCTGTCAAAGTATGCCACAAAGCTCACGGTCACTAACTTCCGGTCAAGTGATTCACGGTCAAGTGGTCTTCCACGGTCAGGTGGTCTACCACGGTCAAGGTCTTGACCACTAAAATTCCAGACTTAAATTTTTTTCAGCCTATCAATCTAAAGCCTATACTATCAAAGTGGACTATTCTAAAAATGAAGTTTAACACTTCTTACAATATATCCTAAAGTCCACAAAAGATAAAATTAGGTTATGGGATCAATCAAATCTAGGTAATAGGAGTGGTTTATAATAAGCATACCCAACAATCTCCCCCTATTTGATTGAGACCATTACCTACTATAACAAAGGCTAATTCATTGTACTTGGTAATAGCATATTTTCAAAAAAATAATATTTTATTAATTTCATGCCCCAAGTCAATGCACACTCTAAGCCAAAGTCATAGATTTCTATCAGCCTAAAAACATAAAATAAATTCTAATCCTAGCAAGATAGAAATATAAGTTTGAATGCATTTTTAGAGAAAATAACAATAAGTAAGAAAATGCATCAAACAAACATTCAAAAGGCACTCCACAAAAATATAACCATTAAAGTGAGGAGTGCAGACAAAAGACAGATTAAAGTTTTACAGACCCAAATAAAACAAACAGAAAATAAAAATTGTTTTGAGACAAACATCAACAAATTGTTTCAAAGACCACACACGGTCAGTTCAAATGGTACGGTTAACCAAGGTATGGATCTCCTTCAAAGTAGCAAAACTTCGTTGAGAGGCCAACTCCAGGAATGATGATGGGGTCCTTGAGGTCATTGACTTCCAGGAAGTCTGAGTTGTTCACGGTTGGAAATTCAAAACTATCTTCACCTTCATCTTCTTCTTCTCTAGCAATCCTGCTTCCATGCCCGGTCGCCTGATTTTGAGAGGAGGAGGCTTGAGAGCTAGCAAGGTTGTCCATGGTCAATTGTAGGGTAGAAATCTTGCTAATTACTTCATGCACATTAGTGTTAGAAATTTCATAAACCCTATCAATTTTTGAGGTTTGACCTTCCAGCCTCTGAGTGTGGACATGCATGGCTTGCCTCATAGCTTCTATCTTTAGTACAAACTTATCGGCGACCGATAGCAATCCTACAGAAATACAGGCATTGATCTCTGCCTTGAGAGAGGATTTTACTTTATCCATTTTCTCAAACAAAAAGTTCTTATCATGGGTCATTGTCTTGGGTCAGCTCCAACCCAGCTCCTTCAATAATCTTGACCACAGAACGGTCAATAGAGAAAGATTATGACTTGAGCTCTTCCTTTAGGTCAGCATGGGTAATAGGAGCGGTTGAGGAGGATGCGGTCGAGGCAATGTTGGGGTTCACGGTAGCTAGGCTTTCAAGAATAGCCTTTGTAATATTCTGACTCTCCCCCTTAATGGTCTCAACAACTGACGCCTTGAGCAGATCAACCTCATTCTGTAACTTAACTTGGTTTGCAGCAAGCTTTGCAACCTCACTCTGAGTATCAAGATTGATTTGCGTTAAATCTCAACTGCGGTCAGTAGATGAGCCAAAGGATCGACCGAGCTATCAGATGCGGTCGCAGCTTGAGTAGTTCTAGGAGGAGAAAGAGCAGGAGATTGAACTAGTACATTATCATGATCACTGGGTACACGGTCGACATCTTGACCATGACCCTGAAACTCAGCCTTATCAACAGTTTGGTCATCAACCTTTTCATCACTGAAATCAGGACTATCAACATCAACAGTTTTCTCAGCATTTTTACCAGCTCCAACATCTTGATTACCAGATTCACTACTTGATTCTACCAATTCCACATCATCTGGTTCATCAACTAAATCAAGAGTCTGCTTGACCCTTTGATGTTGCGGTTGAGTAGGAGCTATTTCAACATCATCATCACGGTCACTCTGCATACGTGAACCGGATGGAGTGAATACTGGAGATGCGGTCGAAGGAGGTGGTCTTGCAACCTTGGATTTCTTGGAAACCTGCTGAGGACTTAGAGACAAATCTCTTTTCTTTGATTTCTCCCCCTGAGACGAAGCGGGGAGTGCAGAAGACTTTGTTTTGAAGGATTTGGATGGAACGGTCGGAGAGGACACGGTTGGTTTGGAGACCGTTGATTTAGAGATGGGAGCGGTAGACTTGGTTTTCAATGGTGCGGCAGAAGGAATTTTGGAAGGAGACTTAACGGTTGAAGGTTCCTTGATAACAACTCCAGTCAATGGTCTTGGTTTGGGAGGAGCGGTCGATGCACTGGCAATTCCTTTGCCTTTGACCTTTCTTCTAGATTCTTGTTCATCCTCAGCTTCTTCATCATCATCATCATCATGGACAGATGAGGACTTCCTCGGTGCGTCAAGTCCTAAAGCTATTCTGGCAGCCTTGGTGTAGGCAGGAGGGATGTATTTTTCTCTTTTGTGCTCAGGTTCGCGGTTTCTGTATTCCTGATATTGGTCATCACCAAACCGGTTGCGGTAGGTAGATCTCATGGTCTTGATATCAAAGACCTTGGATAGAGAAATGGGAACTTTGGCATCTTTATCTCTGTTGATATCCCTTCGGAGTTCAGGAATGAATTTGAACAATAGAGAAAGGAACCTTGAGTTTTTCTTGTATTTGGTGGCGGCCTTTTCAGATAACAGCTTCTTGTAATCAGAAATGTGATCTAACAAGAGATCATATAGAATCTTGGGCCAGTTCATCTTCCTGCCCAGATAGATTACAGTAGACAACCTCCATTGAGTGGTATTGAAATTGCCATGGTTACCACTCTTGCAGAGCAGACCGTGGCCAACCAAGTGACCAATGTAATACATCACCTCAGGAAAGGTTTTGCGGTAGGGCTTGCACACGTCAGTAGATCCAATCAATCTCATAGCCAATCCATCATACTCATCATCAGATAGAGAGATATGAGCCTCATTGTCAATGTCGAGACCAAGGGTGAAGGCAATATCAGTGTAGTCTATCTCTATCTTGTGACCGTATACTTCTGCAGCAATCCAGTTAAGAGAGTTGTTTTGCTCATCTCTTCCTTTGATTTCCTTCGCGGTAGAATAAAATTCTCCAACTGCGGCAAGGTAATGATCAGGTTGATTCATTGTGAAGTAGTGAAGTATATCTGATTTCTTCATTCTTTTGGTCAAGTGCCTCCCAATAGCATCTTTCTGGAGGTCTTCATAATCAATAACGCATCCAGGAATAAATGATTGCTCCTCCTAAAAAATTTAGAAGTTAGTAACATTGGTGCGGTCAACCAGTATGCGGTCGAAGGATCGAGAGGATGCGGTCGACTTGCATACGGTAGACAGAAAAGGCTGTAGACGAAAACACTTGGAAATATCTCAATGAGATCTCTAAAACACGCACAAACACCATATTACTATGTGTAATGAATTTTAAGGATCAAAAAGTGTAATCTCAAGAACACGAAGAACACCATAAGAACATCAAGAATATTGTTCATGGCGAAAAACTCAGAAAACGATTTAGTGCACGAAAATCCATAAAAATTATATCAAAATGAGCACAAAAACCGATTAAACATGAAAATATCATCAATTTCATTATCAAACGCACATTAAACTCAGAATATGAAAGGGTTTTTTTTTTGTTTTTTTTTTTTTTAACCAAAGAAGCTTCAAGAATAAACATGGCATTGAGAGATATATCAACTAGAATTTGAATCAAAACACTATAGTGAACTCGAAATCATGAAATGAACTAGAATAAGCACTATCATAGCACATAACAACCCATAAATCAAATCATTATTATAGAATACGAAAGGTTGTTGAAACCCGCCAAAAATGAGACCAAAAACTAAAAACATAAGAGTTTAGGGTCAAGAAATCATACCATTGAGTCTTCAGAATGTAGTTCTAGCGATTTCTTTGATGATTTTGTAGGTTGAGAAGATTTGGGAGCCATATATATAGTGAGAGTTTTTGTGAGAGAGTCGAGAGAGAGAAAGAGAGCGAACTGGGTGTATAGAGAGAAAAAGTAGAGAGATGTAGAGAGAGAAAGGGTTTCTGAAAAAGTAATTTGCAGAGAGGTGGAGGTTAAGGAGGTAGTGGAACGGTTTGGGCAGAGAAGGAAGTGGGAGGTTAACTCTGCAAGAATCAAGGATTTGACCAGAGATGTCCTTTCGCCATAAATGCATGGATAGTGACGACGGACATAAATAAGGGAATAAAATTAATTGCAAATGATTTGAATTAAATAAACTGAGGGAAAAGAGGAAATTATGGAATTACCCCTTTGAATGGCTAAGATGATCCTAAAATTTGCTAAGTTAGAAACACTTACTTGGTCACCTAGCTTTTTGCGGTCAGGTGCTTGACCGTGGGTTTTGCGGTCAAGAGTGTTACCTTGGCCAAGAAAAGCTTCTATAAAGCAGTGAACCAATGTCATCATTTTCCATGCGGTAGCTTCTCCAAAGCCTTTGAACAAATTTCATTCTTTCATGCGGTCGGAGCATTTTTCGGTCAACAAGGATGCGGTCGGTATACCTGATGGATTTTAATGCATCGACCGTGATTGTTTTACCGTTAAGGGTATTGACCGTGACCTACTTGGTTTTGAACTTGGATAAAACATAAGACATTAGCACAATCAAAATATATGGACAAGTAATTAAAGTTCTAGCATGCCCATTTCTCCTCTAAGATACCTAAATCTCTTCGAATCAAGAGCCTTGGTGAGAATGTCTGCAACTTGATTGTCAGTACTCACATACTCTAGATGGATATTATCTTTTTCCACATGATCCTTGAGAAAGTGGTACTTGATATCAATGTGTTTGGTTTTTGAATGCATGACAGGGTTGTTGGAGACAGCAATGGTAGATGTATTGTCACAGTAGATTGGACAATTTTCTTCGTTGATTCCGTAGTCAACCAATTGTTGCTTCATCCAGAGCACTTGGCAGCAGCAGCTTCCAGCAGCTATATATTCAGCTTCTGTGGTAGATACAGAGACTGAGGCTTGTTTCTTGCTTGCCCATGAAACGAGTCGATTTCCAAGGAAATGACAAGTTCCACTTGTGCTTTTCCTGTCTATTGTACATGCTGCATAATCTGCATCTGAGTAACCTATAAGATCAAAATTTGAATCTTTGGAGTACCAAAGTCCAAGGTTAATAGTCCCAGATAGATATCGAATAATACGTTTAACAGCAATAATATGTGCTTCTCTAGGATCCGCTTGATAACGAGCACAAAAACAAACACTAAACATGATATCTGGCCTACTAGCAGTTAAGTAAAGAAGGGAACCAATCATACCTCGGTATAAGGTTTGATCAACCTTTTTACCTTTCAAGTCTTTATCTAACTTGTTGCCAGCAGCCATAGGAGTGTCATATGCCTTTGAATTTTCAAGTCCAAATTTCTTGATAAGGTCCTTTGTGTACTTTACTTGATTGAGGAAGATGCCTTTAGCACATTGTTTAATTTGAAGCCCAAGGAAGAATATTAATTCTCCCATCATGCTCATCTCAAATTTTCTTTTCATTAGCTTTTCAAATCGCTTACACAACAATTCATTAGTAGAACCAAAAATAATATCATCTACATATATTTGAACTAATAAAGTATGATCATGATATTTAGCAATGAATAGAGTTGTGTCGATCTTACCACGCTTGAAGCCTTTCTCTAAGAGAAATTTAAATAGAGTATCATACCATGCACGTGGAGCTTGTTTGAGTCCATATAAAGCTTTACGGAATTTGTAGACATGATTTGGAAATTTGGGTCTTCAAATCCGGGCGGTTGAGCAACAAAGACTGTTTCTTGAAGTTCACCGTTGAGGAATGCACTCTTTACATCCATTTGATATAACTTGAATCTTTTGAAAGAGTCATAAGCTAAAAATATCCTTATAGCTTCAAGTCTTGCAACGGGGGCAAAAGTTTCATCATAATCAATGCCTTCTTCTTGTCTGTATCCTTGTGCAACCAATCTAGCTTTGTTCCTTGTGATGCTTCCATTCTCATCCATCTTATTTTGGAACACCCACTTTGTACCAATCACTCCTTGATCTTGTGGCCTTGGAACTAAGGTCCAAACTTTGCATCTTTCAAATTGGTTGAGCTCTTCTTGCATAGCAACAACCTAACTTGAGTCTTGGAGTGCTTCATCAACTTTCTTGGGTTCAACTTGAGATATAAATGCGGTAAGTGCATCATAGTTTGATCTTCTTGTTCGAACACCAGAATGCAAATCACCAATGATATTCTGAATTGGGTGATCTCTAACCTCACGAACTTCTTGAGGTATATCTGGTTGAGTTGATGGTGGTTGTAAATCTTCTAGTGGTACATCATTTGTGCCTTCCCAATCATAAGTAATTTGAGGGATAGGTTCTTCCACATTGATGGGTGTTTCAACTTCAACTCCATTTGAGGTAGCAGCAGATGTGGTAGCTTCTGGTGCTTCATGAGAGGTAGATGGAGGTGCAGTTGTGGTAGATGTATTTCTTTGAGTTGATTGATTTTGTGATTGATTTGTACCTGTCTCATTAAGCTCAACAAAATCATCAGCAACATTTGGAGCCATATGTGGCTCAAGGAGAGAATGTTCATCAAAAGTAACATGGACAGATTCAACTATCTTAAGAGTGGTTTTATTAAATACACGAAAAGCTTTTGAGTGTTTAGCATACCCAATAAATATACCTTCATCGGCCTTAGGAGCAAATTTACCTCGATGTTCTTTACCGTTGTAGAGTATGAAGCATTTGCATCCAAATATCTTGAAGTATGCTATGTTGGGGGTTCTTCCTCTCCAAAGTTCATAAGGAGTTTTGTTGTAGGTCTTGTTGATGAGGGATCTATTTTGAGTGAAGCATGCTGTGTTGACGGCTTCAGCCCAAAAGTATTGAGGTAGCTTTGCTTCAGCAATCATTGTCTTTCCAGCCTCTATCAACGTTCTGTTCTTCCTTTCCACAACACCATTTTGTTGAGGAACTCCAGCAGCAGAGAAGTTGTGGTCAATACCATGGTCATCACAGTGCTGAGCTACACCGTTGTTCTTGAATTCTGTTCCGTTGTCGGATCGAACACTAACGATGTCATCTTCCTTTTGTGTTTGGAGCTGTCTAAAGAGTGCGGTCAAAATGTCATAGCAATCATCCTTTGAGATCATCATTTCAACCCATGTATATCTTGAATAATCGTCTACCACAACTAAGGTATATCTATTTCCACCAATACTTGCGGTAGTGACAGGTCCAAACAAATCCATATGTAGCAGCTGCAAACATCTTGAAGTTGAGGGTGTCATCTTGCTGGAGAAAGATGCCTTTGGTTGTTTGCCTAGTTGACATGCTGTGCACTTCTCATCGTGGTGATCAGCTACTTTAGGTAGACCACGAACTAGATTTTCTCTTCCAATCTTGGATAGATACTTGACGTTTAAGTGACTTAGTCTTTTGTGCCACAGCCAACTATTTTCGCTAACATTCTTTGCTACAAAACAAAGATTAGAAGAAATGCAAGATGAAGTAAAATCAACAATATAAACATTTTTCTTACGAATCCCTTTAAGCAAGGTGACGCCGGATGTGCCATCTTTGATGAGACAGAAATTTGAAGTGAAGTGGCATTGCAATCCTTTGTCACAGAACTGAGATATTGAGAGTAAATTGTGTTGTAGACCAATAACTAGAGAGACTTCTTGGATGGTGATTTTTCCTTTTCGAATGACTCCATATCCTACAGTCTTTCCTTTGTTATTATCTCCGAAGGTTACTGATGGCCCTTTTTCTTCACGGACATCTTCCAATAAATTGATATCTCCGGTCATGTGCCTTGATCAGCCGCTATCGAGATACCATAAGCTTGATTTATCCTTGGAGTGTCCAGCCATTAAGCAGAGGACCTACAAAATAGACATTTAAAAACAAGGTCCCCTTTTTATTCTTTTGGGTCCAAAGGGTTAGCAACTTTTGACAACCCACACTTGCCTCATAGAAGGAGGGTTACTCTTTCTGGGATTGGGTGTGAATCTCAAAAGACATTCAGCAGCCTTGTGATCATAACCATCACACACAGAACAATGGTGGAAGCCACCCAACTGAGGGTTAACAAACTTCATTGAAGTCTTGAGCACAACATTGTTTACTGGTATGGATGAGGTCTCCTTAACAAAATTCATCCTCTTGAATTTTGTTGCCTTGCCGCCACTAGCGGTCGATGGCCTCCATGGGGTCACCATCTTCCTTTGCGCGGTCGATTGACCTCGAGGCAAGTTCACGCGGTAGGGAGAACCATCTACCTTGCTAGAGGAAGCCTCTGCGGTAGGTTCATCCATGGAAATTCCTTTCAACTTTGCCTTTCCAGTTTGTTTCTTAGGGTAGACATAGTTGAACTCTAGTTTCTTCTTTGGTTCTTGTCCTACACCCTTTGAAACATGATGTTTAGCTTTTGACCCTTCCAAGGTTTGCTGGGTAAATTTCTCATCTCTTTCACAACAAGATGCACATTTAAAGTTGTCACTAGTTTGGAATCCCAAGCCTTCCTTATCACCACTAGACTTTTGGGATTCTAAGATTTGTTCCATAGTGACACGAGAATTGGTCCACTCATTAGTGATCCTTTTCAGGTCGTTTATCTCAGCAACCAATTCTTCGTTTTTAACTTTAAATATAGCATTTTGTTCTTCTAAGAAACGGTTTTGATCAGTAAGAGGAGTCATACTCTTGATCTTCTCCTTAAGGAGGGTGAGTTCAGATCTTAATAGAGATTTCTCCGTCTTAAGCTGGGAAATTTCATCAGTTGAAAGTGCTAAAGCTTCCTTCATACCAGAGAATTTACTAATTACCTGTTCAGCTTTTGCAAACATCTTTTCTTGTTCATCGGGGGAAATGTCAAACTTGACTTGAGGTATGGTAGACAAAACTTCCTTCACTTTGGGGTTTAGTAGAGCCTTCTTTGCTGCACCACATCACATCTTGAAAATAGAAGATCACCATTCTTTTGAACCGGAGTTAGGAATCCCTTTTCAGCAAGTTCATCGGCCGTATAACTTATCCGTTTAGGTTTTGCATTTGGTGAGTGACGATTTTCATTATCATCCTCATCATCGGACTGAACGACCAAACAGATGTGACCTTCTTCAGAATCCTCATCGCTTTCATCAGAGTCTGACTCTATCCAAGTGGCTAACTCTTTTGAGGTAGAGTCCTCTTCAGCAACCATCCCCTTTTGCTTTGAGTATCTTGGATTGAAGTTGCTTTTCTTCTTCATATACTCATACTTGGGAATTGGACATTCTGATGCGAAGTGACCTGGTTTCCTGCAATTAAAACAAACAAGATCTTCTTTCTTCTTGGAGAAGTTGAAGTTCTCTTTCTTCTTTGAAGGGCTGCTCCTTGAAAACCTTGTTGGAGTTTTGCTTGATGATCCGGGTCTTGCTGTCTTTCTGAACTTTTGGAATCTTTTCACGCACATAGCAAAATCATCATCATCCATATCAAGTAAATCTGATGTGGAGATTTTTGGATCTTCCTCGATCACTTCTTCCTTTTGAGCAACCAACGATAAGCTCTTTGTTTTTCCTTCCATTTCAGCAATGTTGTTAAGCTTGATATCAAAGACCTTGAGGTTGGCATAGAGGCTTCTGAGAGACATATCATCTAGTAGCTTGGTATCTTCAAGAGTGTTTCCTTTGTGAAGATATTGTGAACCAAGAGCGGCAAGAAAATTAACATTGATTTATTTCTTGGTAAGCTTCTTTTCGAGTGCTGTATAAGTACTCACGATCTCACAATAACGATCATAAGTGTCTCTTAGTGATTCACCGGGGATCTTAGCAAAGTTGTTGAATCTTCTTTGAATTGCAAACCTTTTGCTTTCCTTGCAAGCTTGATCTCCTTCGATGTAATCTTCAATTGCATCCCAAAGTTCTTTTGCAGTAGAGCATTCCATGATCTCTCGACGCTGTGACGTACTCAAGGTACTTAAAAGTATGTTTTTTGCTTTTACATCCATTCCAACCAGTCTTTTCTCTTCATCGGTCCATTCAGCTTTTGGTTTCTTGATAGTCGGATTTGCACCATTGGTTTCTGGATCCGGATTAGCTTTCATTGGGAAGTATGGTCCAATGGTAAGACAATCACCAAGTTGCTCGTCCATGGAGTAGAACTGAGTTAGAATGCTGTGCTTCCATACGTCAAAATTATCTTCGTCGAACGCTGAAACGTGAGTGAAGTTAACCGTTGCCATAGTTTTCTGACTTGCCATTTTGAATCGGCACCCAAGCTGTTAAGCTTGAAAAACAGAAGTTTTATAAAGGTGTTTGATCTGATACCACTTGTTGGTCCCAAAGACACAACAAGGGTATGAAAAGAGGCTAGAGGGGGGGGGGGTGAATAGCCTACTTAAAATTTCAACCCTTTTTCAAAATTCAACCAAGTGCTTACAATCTTGAGTTTTGCGGTCAAGTAATAAACCGCGCGGTCCAGGTGTAATATGCACAGCGGAAGTTTTCGATGGAAATAAGGTAGAGTAGTTTTTGACAAAATCTCTAAGGAACACCAGCACTCACGGTCAACCAAGTTGCGGTCAAGTGAGTCCGGTCAAGGTAAGTGCGGTCAAGAGAAATGCGGTCAAGAGATTTGTGGTCAGATGGTTGAGATTGAAAGTTGTTGTCTTAGAAGTTTTGGCAAAAGATAAGTTAGTCAGATTTTAACTTAGGCAATGTGGAGAACAAACAAACACAATTCACAATACGTTTGAATATCTGTAAGATCAAACACTAAATGACAACCAAGATTAATATGAACAATAAAGAACAAGATGAACAATACTTGAAAGTAAATTTGCAGAAAGTAAAATGACACAAGTATTTGGAAAGGTTCGATCTGTTAAAAGATCTACGTCCTTTACCAAGATGGTCAGTCTTGGATTTTGAATGGAGGTATATATTGGTTCTTGAGTGTACAGATTACAGAGATGAAGCTTTGAATCAACACCTACTTTCTATGAAGTTCAAATCCTAGACTTAGACCAGTGTATCCCTTTTGATTCAATCTATGTGATTGATCAATTGGGGTGAGTGTGTGTAAGAATCAGAAGCTCTTTAAAATCTAAGTGATTGTAGATCCTAATGAATCTTAAGTGTTACAAGGCTTGAGATGACTTGAATGTTGCTGGAGATCTTTGAAGGTTTGAAGGTGAGTTCTTTGAAGATTCAAAGGATTCTGGAAATCTTGAGTATGATCTTCAATCACCAAGTATTTCAACAGCAATTTCTCTCTTAGAATCTCAGCTTTTTTCAATGAAGAACTTAAGGGCTATTTATAGCCTTGAATGAGAAAATAACTGTTGGGAAATACTTGGGATCCAAGTTGAAGGACAGTGAGCTGTTGAATTCTGATTGGAGCTCAATCTGAGATTGTCCTTTTTGCAGATAAGAGGTGGTCCCACTTAGAGGAATTCAAATTTGAATTACTTGGGGTTCAAGTTCTGCAACGTTCTAAACTAACCATAGTTTGACCATGGTTAAGTTTAAACAAACTTGGGTTCTTGGACAACTTCTTCATTTGCGGTCAAGGCCTCACGGTCGAGTGGCTTGCGGTCGAGGGGTCAAATGTGACCTGTCAAAGTATGCCACAAAGCTCACGGTCACTGACTTCCGGTCAAGTGATTCACGGTCAAGTGGTCTTCCACGGTCAGGTGGTCTACCACGGTCAAGGTCTTGACCACTAAAATTCCAGACTTAGAAAATTTTCAGCCTATCAATCTAAAGCCTATACTATCAAAGTGGACTATTCTAAAAATGAAGTTTAACACTTCTTACAATATATCCTAAAGTCCACAAAAGATAAAATTAGGTTATGGGATCAATCAAATCTAGGTAATAGGAGTGGTTTATAATAAGCATACCCAACAATAGCTCAGATTTTGTAAGAGGTTCTCTTACCGACAACTCATAGGTGAGATCGTCTGATCTTTGTCCATTATATAAGCACATTATAATCTCCCTGTCGGTGAGTCTCTCTTCTATTGAATCGACCAATTCTCTGAACCTGTTGTAGAAGTCCATAGTCGATTCGCTCTTTCCCTGGACTATGTTTGCTAGGTATGACAATCTTTTCTTTCTAGCTCCGGCAGTGGCGAAATATTCTAGAAAACTTGACCTTAATTTAGAAAATGAATTAATACTTCTTTTTTCTAGGTCCATAAACCAAGACCGGGCTGCTCCAGTCAATGTACTAGCAAAGGACTTGCAAAGTATGTCATCTTTGTTAGACACTAAGACATCATGCCCTCGAAAGACTGAAGGTGGTCCATGGCATCAGAATTGCCAGAGTATTTGTCTAGTCGAGGAAGCTTCAATTGGGGGTTTGGTGAAGAATCCTTGATCCATTGAGCGAATGGACGCATCGCGTCATAGTCGGTCCTCGGCTTTCTCTGCCCCTGGTTCATCTCTATATTCTCCATCCTCTCCTGCAAATCCATTATGATCTGTTCACTGATTTTTCTCTGTCTCGACCTCTCCCAGCAACTCAGCTTGTGTCTGGATCATCACGAGGTTGTCTCGGGGGAGTACGGCGAGGTGGCTCCTGTCTTGATGGGACTTGATCTTGATTTTGCCATCGTCCCCTTTCTCCTAGAAATCTCACATCTGGAGATTCTGCCTCATCTTCTCTCCTACGGTTTATCTGGTTCCTCAGATCTCTTTCTCCAGGGTTGACTGGGCCAAGTCGGCCTTCTATTCGGCTTGGGGGAGCAGCTCGGTTTCCAGGGGGTGCATCACACGGTTCCTGATGACGTCTGTCATCAGTACGTGGGTTTCCCCTACGGTCGCTTCTTTCTCCGCCTCCCAAAGCTCCTCTAGTTCCAGAAGGCTGGGCGAAGGGCGCCAAGGAATGATCAGGATCGAATTCCAGAAGAGCCCTTTGAGCGTCGGCTAGCTGTTGGAGGGTCGAGAGGTTTTGTCGCAGCAGTTCTCTACGATCAGTTGGTGGTAGCCTAGATGGACCAACCTCGGTATTCTGAGGTCGTGAAGCCGTTCGCCTTCTCCGGACATATTGATGAGTTATCTCAGGTGGAGGACCTCTGGAACCTGTATGCATCCCGCCTCCCTGAGGTGGAGGAGGGTGGCCTTGATTCAGAACATTGTTATTTGCCACGTTAGGTGGTGGCGGGTTGAGATTAGCGTCTGGTGTGAAACTAGATTCCCGACTGTCGGCGCGAATTCCAGACATGAGGAATTTGTGGTGTTCCGAACAGAAAGATTCTCCAATCGACGTTTCCCGGCAATGGAACCAAACTGATGCTGCCAAAAACGTGTCGGATCAGCCTTTCGTCTAGCGGTTCGGATAAATCCAGCAATGAGAACTTCCTCGTACGAATCTGCCCACAATAACAAACATAAACTACACCGGGGCTTCACCGGCGAAGGCCCTCCGGCGTGAGAGTAAGAATACGGGTGTTTAAATGAATATAGAGAAATCAATTGACTAGTTTTGAGCTAAAGAGTTCATTACCCGTTTCCTGTGTAGAGGACCTGTTTATATAGGCGTGAGTGAATGAGTCTTGACTTGTTAAGAAGGCCAGGGAGCCCGTGTTACTATGGGACTCATATTCCTTAGAGATAGACTCCGGATAAGGATGAGTGATATCCCAGTTATCTTGTAGAAAAGATATCCTTGTTTAGATAAGGATCTTCAATGTTAGAGTTGTAGCCGAACTCTGTAAGAGGACTCCCGGTGACAATGGGAGGTTTTAGGTACAAGTCGGCCCGTCATATAGTTCGGCTCGTCATGGAGGCCACCTAGGGATTGGGCTACTCGAGCTCGTCCTAGGCAAGGACTGCCTGCTCGGCTTGATTGATGTCGGCCCCAGCCTTGGTGCCTATGGGCTTCTTTGTGAATGGACCTCTCGGTATAGGCTTTTTAGGTATATGGGCCCAGAGCATATGGGCCCCATTTATCCAAGTCGGTTTGTGTCGTTCAATCTCTTAGTTTCATTTAATTTTTTTTGCGTACAAAATTTAAGAAAAAATGTGATGTGCTGAGAGTGTAGATGGTTAGGTAGGAGATAAAAAGTGAGGTAGAGAACAGTTAGTAGATAATTGTTGTGAGTATGACATGTAGGGTTCACAAATAAAAAAATATATAAAAAAATATTTTTAAGTTTTAAAGTTTACAATGGGACAACCAATTTTTTTTTAAAAAATTATAATGAGATGGACTAAAATAAAAAGTTTTAAATTTAAAATGAAAAACATGGAGTATTACTATTTATAAGGGATGGAACGACCCTATTCCATTGTAGACAATCTTACTGTTGGCTTCAAATCCACTCAATCATTTCAAACCGAATGTTTAGCGATCCTAAAAGGTCTAAACTGAGCAGAGATACATAATTTCAAAAGAATCGAGGTTCTCATGGACTCTTAATTAGCAAGTGCCTATATTACAAGCAGTCTGGTACCTCCCTCCAACATAGATCCCTTAATTCAGGTCATAATCTCTCTATCTCGAAAATGTAATTTTTTTAGTATTTGTAAAGTAGACAGGAAAACTGTCCACTATGCTCATAAAAATGCTAGTTTTGCTAGGAATATGTATCTTAACTTTGTAGGCCCTGAGCCGACGTTCCTTTATAATTAATATATATTTTCTCTATTTTTTTATATATTTGTATATCTTATACTCCTTCCGTTTTATATCACTTGAAACCTATTTCCTTTTTCGTCTGTTTTACGTGACTTGAGACTGCCCAAAATAGTAAAAAATATTTACTATTCTTCCCACTCATTCTATACTTTTACACTCACAACACCAATCAACTTACTATTCCTCCCACTCATTCTCTCTCCTATTTAATTTTTTATACTCACAAACACCTTCTCCCACTATTTCTCTCTCAACTTTTCCTTAATTTGCGTGTCGAAACTTTTGGTCTCAAGTCACATGAAACGGAGGAAGTATATATAGTCTCATTTCAGTTTAACTGATCAACATAATTAAATTTCAATCAAGTATTAACATATCAATATTAATAGCATTTTTTAAAGAAAAAAAATATTAGGATCATTATACTAATATCAATATTTGGTCAAACATTGGTTTCTTTACTTTGTGTTTTGGGTGTTAAATTATGGTATTTAATTGCAAATGGATTTTCTATTGAAGACATCAGCAGCCAAAAAAGGACATGGGAGAATAGCTCAAATGGCAGTGCTAGGCATTTTAAGGTCTAAAGTGGATTGTAATGGGATTCAAAATGACTACATTAGTACCTAAAGGTTTTAGAATATATCATCCTTGGTCTAATTTATACTCTCCGTCCCGGACTAAGGTTCTTAGTTTGACTTTACACGGAGATTAAGAAAAAATAAATCTTGTGAGTGTGAAAAAAGTAAGAGAAAGTAGAAGAGATAAAGTGGGTAGGGAGTTTTTGTTGTGAGAATGACAAGTGGATCCCATGGTCTATTTTAGGTAATAAAGCAACTAAGAACCTTAGTCTGGGACAAATCAAAGGAAAGTAAAAACCTTAGTCTGAGACAAAGAGAATATTGAACAATTGTACAAAAGTCAAAATTATTTCAATTTCTTTTGTGAAAAGGAAAAATAAAGTGCATGACATGGAAAACAATCAGCTTATTGGAACGTTATCATCCTGGGTGTATATTATAATGAACAATTGTACAAAAGGTCAAAACTATTTTGATTTCGTTTGTGAAAAGAAAAAGAGTTCGTCCAGTAAAACGCGTTTTACCAAGTGATGAGGAAAAACATGTTTTGCAAAAACGACGCGAAATGGTGCGAAGTGCTCGGAAAAAAACTTTAAATGCTCCTTTGAGGACCTAAACGACGTCTTTTGGCGATTTTAAACACGAAATCAGAGGGCGAAGCTCATGACTTCTGTTTCTCTTCAAATTTCATTTCAGAAAAAACAAGCTGGATATCACTTTCAAAGGTTTCCTTCGACTGCATTCCTGGCATAGTATGTAGCTTGTGTTACCATAGCATTCCTCGAATTGAAACCCTTATGAAATTGATTCAATTATGGAATCATGAATAATTATTGGTTCAGTCGGTAGACAAACATAATAAGATAAGATCGTTGTATCGAGTAGTCGGATCAGAGTCTCGTACCATAAAAATGGCTGCATGCGCAGCAGCACCAACCATGAGAAATCAAGAACTTATGGCTGAGTATCCTCCAAATGAATCTCCCGATTATGGGTTAAGGGTCAAAAATTTCTTTCTAGGTCTTCTGGAAAAGATGTTATTCCCTAATCCTTATGGACTGCGCATTAAGAAGAAAAGGAAATTTCGCGCTCTTGCTACGGTTAAACGATCCTCTTTGGATAATTCATCCAACCCAGGAATTGATTATCTTTTAACACTACCCTCTAAGAGATGGCTAGTTCAAGATGCTGAACAATAAAGTTTCATTTTGGGAAAACAGCATAAATGCCTTTCTTTCTGGCTTACTATACTGTTTTTTTGGCATAGGGGTTGTCGGGTGATTCGAAAGAGGTTTCAATGATTCCTATAGGACGGGTCAGTGAGAATTAATATTGGAGACAAACAGACTGGTAAAACCGCAGTCGCAACATATACTATTCTCAATCAACCACGAAAGCTGCCGAATTCAGTATCTTTATGAAAACTGTGAATAATGGTTGAAACCTCATCTTTTCCTCCTATAAATGTATTGGTTGTTTTAGGTCAACATGAATGTTTTCTCATGTTCCACCAACATACTAAACGGGTTCTACGAGGAACACGCTCTTGAGCTAGTAGTAGTGGCTCAGAAACTTCCGGCACCGGGGGAGGGCTGACATGAGCCAATCATAGGAAATAAAAGTCTTTTTCAATAAACCTAGCCAAGGGGAACTCCAAGGGAGCTTATAAAATTTGTGTACGTTTAGAACCGTATCCATATCGTCAATTTGATCATCCATCGAAATCTGTTCCAGGTCCGGATCCGCTTCGTAATCGTCTAAAGGTTTCATAAAAAAATAAGTCAAAAAATTAAAGGCTTCACAAAAGTAAATTCCCGATTCTCTACCCGGCTAAATCGAGGGCTTCCAGCTCCTTGCTATTAAGGGCATCTAAGACAATAAAAAAGAATGGCACCGACAGAACCGGAAGCGCCCCTTCTTTCAAAGAGAAGAGGACGGGTTATTCACATTTCATTTGATACCACTTCTTTTTTCTCAATTCAGACATTTCGGCAAATATTCGAGGTCTTCATGCATATTACTCGTAACATTATAGTTTCAGATCATTTCTAAATTAACTCCTACTAATTGCCGTTTTTGTACTACAAAACAAGAACAAATTGGTTCCTCTTCTTCCTCCTCTTCTCCGTCTTTGTCCTTTTTTTGTTTCTACTTTTTCTATTTCTTCTTCTTGATTTTTTCCAGCTTAATTTTTTTTAAATGCTTACTGGATATCAAAAACGCTACAATTGACTATCAAAAACACTAAAACTGACACTAAAATACACTCTCAATTTTACTAAAAAAATCATATATTTTTTTAATTGCTTTTCTTACTTGCACTATAAAAATACTATCTAGAAGACTTTATTATTTATATACATAACCTCTTAAGCTTGATATTCAGAAGGTTGTTGGCCATGACTTTGTTCAAATATGATTGAAATCATATCCAGAATGCATTATTATTGATGTCCAGAATCTTTTGAGGTTGATATTCAGAAGGTTTTTTGGCCATGACTTTTTTAAAATGTGCTTAAAAACCATATACAGATGATTTTATATGGATATCCACAACAATTTGAGGTTGATATACAGAAGGTTTTTTTGCCATGACCTTCTTCAAACGTGCTTCAAAATCATATACAGAAGGCTTTATAATGATATCCAGACCGTTTATGAAGTTCTGATTATTTACAAAAAAAAACCACTGCGCGTTTTTTTAAAGACGTTTCACATACTCCCTCCGTTCCGGGTAAGTTGAAACAATTTGCCATTTTAGGCATTCCACTTAAGTTGCAACAATGCCAAATAAGGAATCTCTTTATTACTTTTATAATCCTCCACTCATTCTCTCTCTTCCTCCCAACCACTCATTATTCTCCCCTCATTCTCTCTCTTCCTCCCAACCACTCATTATTCTCCTTTCTTAATTTTTGTGCTTCCCCTTCCATGTTGCAAATTACCCAGAACGGAAGGAGTATTTAAAAGAATGCATCCGTGCTTTTTTTCAAAACACGTTCTTCCTACGAGTTTTGTAAAACTTGTTTTACCCATGATTTTGGCAAAGAAAAAATTAAAGTGCATGACATGGAAAAACAATCAGCTTATTGGAATGTTTGTCTTAGAAGTGATACAGTAATTTTCTGTTAAAATTTAATTACAATGATCATAAAAATAAAAGTAAAATTATTCTTTCGGAGATAATATTAGACTTGAGTATCGTTCGATATTCTATTAAATATCACAATTTTTCAAACTATTTATACCATAATATCTCTTAAATGGATATTTATTGAGAGAAAATCTTTAAGTTATTTTTTTTAAAGAAAGTTTGATAATTTATATACTAACTCTGTCCCGGAAAGGTAGTCTCACTTTTTTCGTTATTATTACGAATGAATTTTGAGTAATAATTTAGGTTACTTTTAATTATCTTAATGAGAATAAAAAATTGGTATCGATAGCATTTGTAATGGTGTATCAATAACAAATTGTAAATTTTCATTAAAATTAATTGAGAAAGTAGAAGGTTGAAAGAATGTGAATGAAGATGTCATTGTCATTTCAAAAGGACAAAATGAATTGATGGAGTATATAAATTCACTTATGTGGAGTATATAAATTCACTTAGGAAGGAGTATTTAAAAGAAAATCTTTAAGTTATTTAAAATAGCCTAAATTATAACTTAAAGTTCATTCGTAATAACAAAAAAATGACTAACTTTCCGGAAGAGATGGAGTATATAAATTCACTTATGTGGAGTATGTGGGAATTAAAGAGATCGCCCTATCTCTACTGTTATGTGAAAATTAATTGAAAAAGTAGAAGGTTGAAAGAATGTGAATGAAGATGTCGTTGCCATGTCAAATGGACAAAATGAATTGAAAAAGTAGAAAGTTGAAGGATCGTGAATGAATAAAACGACACTAGTTTTCGGACATAAATTTACCAAACATACTCATTGGAAAAGTGACAATTCCTCTGACCAAAGCCAATTCGATAGCAAATTGTAATGGTTATATTCGGAGTGTAAGCCCTTTTGTTTTGATTGTGATTTGGGTATAAACTGAATTAAATTAAGGGGCATTTACTATGGATGGTCAAAACCGGTTCCGATTCGGCATATATGTGACCCTGAACCGGCCCGTACTTACCCCGGTTCCGGTTCCGGTTGGCACAATCCGGTTCCGGTACGGTTCCGGTCCGGTTCCGGTCCCCCCTTTAAAATTATTGAAAAACAAGGGATTTTTGTTTCGGTTTCGGTCAGGTTCGCCATTTATGTGAACCGTAACCGACCCGGATGAATGGCGGTTCCGGTTACTCCGGTTCCGATTTACTCCCCGGTTTGCTTCGGTTCCGGGCTATTCCGGTCCGGTTCCGGTTCCGTTTGGCCATTCCTAGCATTTACCATGTAATCCAAGATCTTAAGCAAAAATATCATTTAGGACAAGTATTTTCTAAATTAACCATCAAGTCCCCGGCTTTGTTTTTGACCGGCCTGCCATTGGGCCTTGGAAAACGAGCTCCACAGTTCCGTTGCCCAAACACGCTCCACATCTCCGTTAGCTCCTACACTATTCGCCCTAGACCAGAGAATAATCTGACACAATACCTCTCCTTTCTCATACCACTTTTTGTTTTATTTTCTTTTCAAAATCTTAAAACATACTAATATCTCAAGAAATATTAATATGAAAAATAATTTAAAATTACCGTTACTTTTATATCATCAAAACGAATAAAAATAGTAGCTTTTGATATAATTCTTAAAAAATTGAAAATTTTATAATTTTCTTTTTTATATATTTTTCACAATAATTTTTTTTTTCAGTCCTTCATACTCCTTCCGTCTCTGAGTAAGTATCCACATTTCTTTTTTAGTTTGTCCCAGAGTAAGTGTCAGTTAAAATGGTAAAAAAAATAAAAATTAATATTCATCTCATTCATTCTCCCTTCCACTTTACTTTTATACTCACAACATCAATCAACTTACTATTCATTAACCCACCTTCTCTTTCTTACCTAACTTTTCATACTCACAACACTTACATTATTTTCACCATTTTTTAATCTCTATGCAGATAGAAGGGTGAACACTTACTCTTAGACGAAGGGAGTAATTTTTTGTGTTTTTACTCAAAATTTAAAATTTAAGAACATAAAACTTGAATAGGTAAATTAATATGAATGACGTGTTAGTATTGTAACGTGATTAAGTAAATAATGTTGTTATATAATTTTAGAAATTTGAAAAATGTATTTAAAATTTTTATTGAACAAACATACTCTTTCCAACTTGAAACAGCCTCCCTCTTCTTCATTTCATTTTCTCTCTCTAACCAATAGCCTAATCTAGCCACTCTTCCCCACTTCCTTGTGTCAACAATTCAGGCCACCTACTTCGGTAGACGACAACAACTGAGAACTTATCAACAAGTTCTCAGTTGTTAATTACTAAGAACACGATCAACTCCGGCGACTACTAACTCAAGCGATCAAACAACTGAGATCTTATCAATAAGTTATCAATCGTCAACTACTAAGAACAAGATCAACTAGGTGACAAAACAATTGAGAACTTATCAGTAAGTTCTCAATTTTCAGCTACTAACAACAACTTAGAAGGCGACCAACTCTGGCGACTAACAACTAAACTTCTCAGTTGTCAATCCAACGACCACTCCGGCTGGTGACCATCGGCTGAGAACTTACTGAACAACTGATAACTTCTCAGTAATTTTCAGTTGTTAGCTAAAAAGGTGACTAACTCCGACCAACGACCAACAAATTGAGAATTTCTTAGTTCCTTCTCAGTTGATAACCGAGAAGGCAACCAACTTCAACTGGTGACCAGCTAGAACGGCTAATAATATGTTATTAGTTGTTCATTCACTATTTTTTAGCTGTCAACTATAAAGGCGATAACTCTAGTAACCAACAATTGAGAACTTGTTATCAGCAATGAACAATCGAGAACTTCTCAAACTCTCAAGTTATTTTTTAACATTTTTGTGAGAGCTTCTAAGTATGAACTAAAACAACTTAAGAAGACGAATAACTATGGAGATCAACAACTGAGAACTTCTCAGTTGTTATCAGTTGTCAACTGAGTGCCTGACCAACCCTGGCGACCAACATCTGAGAACTTATAAGCTGTTCTCAATTTTCAACTGATAAAAGATCAACTTTGACCGCCTACAACTGAGAACTTTTCATTTGCCATTAGTTGTTAATTGAACAACTAAAATTGTTCTTCTCAATTGTTGTCGGCTGTCAAATTAGAACAAGGCGACCCATTCTAGAATGCACAAGTGCACCGTTTTAGATTTACCACACTTTTTTCCTCATATTTCTATACTCCATATGTTTTATAACAATGTGGACAAAATTTATTTTTAGGCGTCTGGTACATAAGTCTCACTTTTCCAAAATGAAAATTTTACAATATTATTCTATTCAGTAGGACCCACTAGTCATACTCACAACAATTTCCCGGACACTACTGTTTTTTACTCCACTTTCTCTTTCCTACCTCACTTTTCATACCCACAAACCTAGTTTATTACTTATTTTTAAATATATATATATAGACTCTCTCTTTAATTTTCATGCACTCCAAAAAATATGCTTGGTTTTGTTATTTATCAAAATAAATAACACTATTTCTATTTATATGTAAATAATTATTTTTAACACAATTTTGTCAACATGTAAGCATAATCAATTAAAAAAATTAATAACACTATTTCTATGTAAATAATTATTTTAACACAATTTTGCCAACATCACTAGTAGGGATGGCCAAACCGGACCGGAACCGGAAAACTGGACCGGAACCGGACTGGAGAAGCACGGAACTGGAGCAAACCGGCGAATAAACCAGAACCAGAGTAACCAGAACCGGAAGGGATCAGGGCCGGTTACGGTTCAAGGTGTTACATAACCGGTGAACCGCCGGTTCTTTGAACCGGAACCGGTCCAAAGAACCGGCCAGTAACCAGATGGACTGACTTGCAATGGCGACTTGGTGTGGGCTGCGTCAAACGGTCACCAGACCTGGCTACCTGCACACGCTACAAGTCCAAACCCTCACCAGTTCATCTTCTCCCGCGACGGCGATGGAGACGGGGACGGAGGCCTTTCGTTTCCTCTAATTCCTTTATCTCTCTCTCTTTCAAGATCGCCTCTATCACACACACGATCTATTTCTCCCCCAAACTTTCTATGCGATTGGCAACCTTTTTTACCCTCTGCAAACTCCGATCTACTCGTCTCCGGCAAGCTTAACTGCATCTTCGACACCATCAGAGCACCAGATCGGAAGCCTAGCCTTCAGAAGTTCAGATCTGTCCATTTTTTATCAGATCCAAGCTTCTCTAGTGATCTTTAGATTTGGTCCATTTCTCCGGCCATCTTGTCTCACCCAGTAATTAATTTAGACTTGGTTTGATATTTGGTTTTGAGAATGTCCTACTCCTCAGCCTTTTTTTAAAAAAAAATCAGTCAGCTCAAGTTGAGAATTGAGATGATAAAAAAGAAAAAAACCGCGGAACCGAACCAGAACCGGATCCGGTGTAAGCAAGGGCCGATTAAGGTTCACCTATATGCCGAACCGGAACTGGCGTGGTCATCCCTAATCACTAGCCCCTCTTCATTTTCTAACATCTGCAGGAGACCCTCTCCATTTTCTAAAACCAAATAGTTAGAATCTATTTTTCTAATTAGACTGACACACTCCATCCCCCGACCCACCACTACTCTTTCACCTACACACATAGACTAGGTGATATAATGGCTTTTGGACTTTATGGCGTCCATCCTCAGTCAGTCAGTCTCTGCTTTTCTTTTCAAAGTCTTCAAAGCCAAAAATCAAATGAGATTAAAATACAAATGTGCATAAAAAGATTCCTGTTGTTCAAATATATGTTTAGGACATAGAATTGCTTAATCTCAATCATAGCTATCAATTAGGATCCCCCAATTTTATTAGAACCCTTATAAGGTACTCTTAGGATTCTGGTGACCAGCACAGGTGTATTCCAACTTCAAACAAGGCAAACCAGCAAGAGGAACAAATCAGCAGACCAGTAAACTAGTTGCCGATCAACTTGCTAAACAAGTTAAACCTTTAAACCTACTAAGTTTGTGCCTGCTCAATTCCCTAGTTCTGCCGATGCACTGACTAAACAGAATGACGTTCTACCGACTCCACAGCCTATCAATCAAGTGAGATGTTCAAATTATTCTGATTATGGTCACAAGGCTCATGAATGCCTCTTGAAGCACCTATCTGGACCACTGAGGTTGCATCCTCTAGTGGTGGCCAGATGTGGTTGCCAAAGAGGAACTAACCCTCGGACCCAAGAATAAGGGGGACCATAAGCATACCGTTTTATTTCAGGAATGCTTCATGGCCTCAACTGGTGCAAGCAAGGATTGTGGATTCTAGATAGTGGCTGCTCAAGACACATGACAGGATTTGCAGATCTACTTGCCGATATCTCAGAAGCATCAGGTCCCCCAGTGGTTTTCAGTGATAATGCCAAAGGAAAAATCATCGGTATAGGTACCATCAAGAGAGGTGCAGTTACTGTACAGAAGGTCTCTCTTGTGGATGGTCTGAAACACAACCTTCTATCTATATCACAATTCTGTGATAAAGGAATGCAATGTGTATTTACTACTTCCAGTTGCTATGTGAAAGACATTGCTTCCAATGAAACCTTCTCACTGCCAAAAGAAAAGGTAACATTTATGCAGTAGACTTAAGTGCTATTACTGGTGTTGCTAATGTTTGTTTTGTAGATAAGAACATCAGTGAGAACTCATGGCTATGGCACAAGAGACTCAGTCACTTGAACTTCAAATATCTATCCAAGCTTGCCGGTTCAAATCTGGTTACCGGTCTGCTCAAGTGTCTGCTGATCAAGCAAAGAAATGCAAGGCCTGCCAGCTTGGAAAACAACATAAATCATCCTTCCGAGCAAGCCCTGCATGTCAACATCTAAGTGCCTCCAATGCTACATATGGATCTATTTGCCCCCACTACAGCAAGTATTGGGGGAAGTAGATATACCTTGGTTGTAGTAGATGATTTCTCTAGATATACTTGGGTGGAAACTTTCAGTCACAAAGATGACACTTATGCCGTTGCTACCAAGTTATTCAGACTACTACAAACTCAGAAAGAAAGCGATATCATCAGCATGAGATCAGACAACGGCACTGAATTCAAGAACAATGGTATTGCTCAGTACTGTGATGATCATGGCATAGACCACAACTTCTCAGCTGCCGGTACACCACAACAAAATGGTGTGTTGAGAGAAAGAACAAAACTCTCATTGAAGCTGGTAAGACCATGATTGCTGAAGCCAGGCTGCCGAAATATTTTTGGGCTGAAGCCATCAATACCGCCTGCTTCACTCAGAACAAATCTCTCATCAAACAAATTCCATAACAAGACTCCTTATGAACTCTGGAGAGGCAGAACTCCCAACATTGGATTCTTCAAAATATTCGGCTGCAAATGTTACGTGCTTTACAACGGTAAAGAGCACAGAGGTAAATTTGATGAGAAAGCTGATGAAGGAATCTTTGTTGGATACGCTAAACACAGTAAGGCCTTTCGAGTTTTTAATAAGAAACTTTTGAAAATTGTTGAATCTGTTCATGTAACCTTTGATGAATTTGATTTGTTAGAGTCTGACAAGGCTCCAAATAGTACTAATGCTTCTAGTGCTCATGAGACAGGTGAATCCAGTAATTCTACCCTGCAGGTCAAGTACCAGCTGCTGATCCAGTCATTTCAGTAGAAGAACCAACAGATACTCACTATTTCCCATCATCGGCAGAACATGATCTTACCGATAACTTCATAATCCATTTGCCGATGCAAATTCTGCTGATCATCCTGAAGACAGATCTAGCCCTCAACCAATTTCTGTTATAAGACCCTTCCCAACAAGCTCTCAATCTAATCCACCTCACACCCAGAACTCTAATTCTCCTTCTCCATCTGCTGATCTTAATCCTCCTCTAGAATCACTCCAACAAGATACAGTCAGACAAGATGTGCCGAGAGAAGTTAGACCAGTTCGTGATCATCCATTAGAAAATGTGATTGGTGATGTCTTTGGACCAAGATTGACAAGAAACCTTAGTAGAGCATTCGCCGAGAGTCTCTTCTCATCTGCTATGGTTTCCAATATAGAACCAAAGAAGACTGAAGAAGCTCTTGCTGATCCTGGCTGGGTGGAAGCTATAGGAGGAGCTAAATCAGTTTGAAAGATGCAATGTGTGGGAACTAGTGCCAAGACCATCATCTCAACAAGTGATCGGTACAAAATGGGTCTACAGGAATAAATTGGATAAGCTGGGAATATTATTAGAAACAAAGCAAGGTTAGTTGCTAAAGGCTACCGACAAGAAGAAGGAATTGATTACTACGATGAGACATTTGCTCCTGTTGCAAGATTGGAAGCTATAAGACTTTTCTTAGCCTATGCTGCCTTCAAAGAATTCAAGTTATATCAAATGGACGTGAAAAGTGCCTTCCTAAACGGAGAACTCCAAGAACTTGTGTATGTTGAACAACCACCTGGTTTCGAGGACTCCAAGAAGCCTAATCATGTCTACCGATTGAAGAAAGCTCTCTACGGCCTAAAGCAAGCTCCAAGGGCATGGTATGAAACCCTATCTAAGTTCTTACTTAGTGATGGCTTAGGTTTCACTCGAGGTAAAATCGATACTACTTTATTTGTTGCCAAGCACAAGGGTCATTCATTGTTTGTTCAAATATATGTCGATGATATTATTTTGGTTCTACTAATGAATCACTTTGCAAGAGATTTGAGAAGCTAATGCAGAGCAAGTTCGAGATGAGCATGATGGGTGAACTAACATATTTCCTTGGACTTCAAGTCAAGCAATCCAATGAGGGAATATTCATCAGTCAAGCCAAGTATGCAAAAGAATTAATCAAGAAGTTTGGCTTTGACATGCTCACTCTCAAAGCACACCGATGGGCACTAACATTCACTTAGATAAGGATGAGTCTGGTAAGAAAGTAGATATGACACTCTACCGAGGTATGATCGGCTCACTCCTCTATCTTACTGCCAGTAGACCAGATATTATGTTTGCTGTTTGTTTTGTGCCAGGTTTCAAGCTGACCCTAGGGAATCCCATCTGCAAGCTGTTAAACGTATCATTAAATATCTATGTGGCACTGCTAACCTTGGATTATGGTATGCTAGAGATTCATCTTTTAATCTAATAGGTTATTCAGATGCAGACTTTGCAGCTTGTAGGGTGACCAGAAAAAGTACTAGTGGAACTTGCCAATTTCTTGGTGATAGATTGGTGTCTTGGTCCTGTAAGAAGCAAGCATCAATTTCCACTTCTACTACTGAAGCTGAGTACATAGCTGCCGGCAGTTGCTGTTCACAGATCCTTTGGATGAAGCAGCAGCTTGTTGACTATGAAGTTCCATCTCAAGTTTGTCCCATCTATTGTGACAACCAATCTGCTATCTCAGTTTCAAACAACCGGTCATGCATTCCAAAACCAAGCACATAGAATCAAGTATCATTTTCTGAAGGAACATGTTGAAAAGGGAAATGTGGTGCTGCTCAAAGTTCATACCGACTACCAAAGAGCAGACATACTGACAAACCCTTAGATCAGAAAAGATTTGAATTCCTCAGAGGTGAACTAGGTATGATTGATTATTATGGTTAAAATTGTGCTGACTTTGCTACTTGTGTTAGTCTGCCGATAAAATCAGCAGATCAAAAATTATCTTGCCGACAACATCATGCCGGTAAATATCTTGCTGATCAACAACTTGCCGAATCATGTCTTGCCGATTTGTCAAAATTCAAAATTCAAAATTCATCGGTAGATCTCAATTCAAACGGATAAGGATTCTCTGACACATGACGTAAGCTTAGTCAAATCAAAGGTACAATCGGTCACACCTCCTCTCTGACACGTGTGTGCTCCGCCTTACCCAAATCGTGTCAAAGATTTATCCCAACTCTTTGTGATAAATCAGAAAGGTAACCTTAAACTTTATTGTTGCCGTTTCTACCCTTTCTCTCTCCTAAGTTTAACCGTCTAAATTAAACGTCCGGTTCGTGCATTTAATGCATTGTGTGCGCACGTTCTCCGAGGTATTCGCTACAGTTAAACTCATCATTATTTCTCTTTCTCCCATGCAAACCCTTTCTATTCTCTCTCTCTCTCTCCATAACATATATAAGCCTCACTTAAAATCCTATTGGTCTTTTCGCTCTTCACTCTCTCTTGATATCTCTACTGCTTGTGTTGTTCATCTTCTTTCATTCTCTCTTACGTTCTTCACCAGAGTTAACATTATTTTCTGGTAACTACTTGATGATTTTACACTTGCATTTCAATCTATTTTGAACTAATTTATTCTAACTTGTGAGATCTTTTGAGTGATTTTGCAGAAAATGTCTAGCAACGAAAAGGATATCTATGGAGGCTATGTTGACTCCACCTTCTTCGACGACACCCTTGACGGTGAATTCTTGAGGAATCTTCTGATTGGTTCTCTTCTAGACTCCTTCATCTCTCCAACGGGTATTGAGTTTATATTTTTGGGTCAAGTTCAAGAGTTCTTCTCAAATGCCTCCGTCATCACTGATCGCAATGACTCCTCTGTATTCGTCTCCATCGCCTCAACCGTCGCCGGCGTGCCTATCACCGTTACTCCCTCTTCTATTCATGAAGTATTCCCTCTGCTTGGGAATGAGGGTGCTGACTCCATTACTGATGAACAGACTTTGGACAAGCATGGACCCTTATGAGGGGAACCGGTCCCAGACTCAGTGGAGATAACCATCTCAAAGCTCACTACAGAAGAAGATTCTTTGCCCTTGCAGAGATTGTGGATAGATGTTTGTTTGCAGATCTGGCTCTCACAGCCATGTTACTGATGTCCAGTTTGAAGCAATGGCAGCCATCGTGTTGCAAGAAGAGTTCAACTGGTGTGCCTACCTGTTTAGGGTCATCGCCATTGCTGCCGTTAAGTATAAGGAGGATAGAAAGAAGAACAAGCTCACCCCGGTAAAGGATGCCACTACATGCTGATTAGCACTATCTTGAGGCGCAACTCAGCAATTGTTAGGGCTTCACCGGCACCCCCCTAGTCTTGACTTTGATAAGCTCAAATCCTTTAAGCTTACCGATTGGAATAGGATTTCCAGAAGGCTCCTACCAGCACAATTGTTGTTCCTGCTGCTGGTACCCTAAAAAGAAGAAGGCAAAGAAAGTTGTCAAGGTTGCTGATGTAGCCCCTGCCGACGTTTCTACTCCTGCTCCAGTTGCCGACAGGATTCTTGCCGATTCCACTCCAGCAGCTCCAAAGAAGAGAAGGCTAGTCAAAGCTGCTGATAAACCTCAAGTCAAGAAGTCAAAGGTTGTATCTTCTGATGATCTCCCTGCTGCTCCAAAGCCAAAGCCTTCAGTTGCTCAAGTTCCTTCCTCTCAAATTCCTTCTACTGATCCAAGAGCTAAGCAGATCAGGTTTGCACCATCTCTTCTTGCCGGTGCAACACTTACTGCTCCCTCTGTGGTTATCAAGTCTGAAACCGATGCTGCCGATGAAATGGCTGAGAGAAGAAGACTGATTGGTTTTGACTTAAGGGTGAGAGTCCCTCTTCAAAAGGGAATTCTAGATCTTCCATACTTGCCTGAGCTCCATGCTGCTGCTGATGTAGCCTCTGGACCCTCCGTCAGAAAATGCAAGCCAATCAGAAACCCAACTTTTCATATATTCTTCAGAAACCATTGGTCTTTCACCAATAAGGTCCTATCAAAGAATTGGGTATTCCCCATTGATCAACTCCATCCGTTTGTTCGCCGGTTGCTTCAATTTCATGAGGAAAGGAAGGAGACAGTTCCCCCTGGCAATCGTGCTGATTATGTTGATTTAACAAGTCTGAACAGGGTCACCGATATGTTCAAAGAGAAGTTTGTGCCTATTCAGAAATTTCAAAGGTTGTCTGAAAGTGAGTTGAGATTAAACTTTGGAAGGTATTTTGATTTGCTACCCCTTCCTTGGAATCAAGTCTATCTATTTCAAGATAGGATCAGACAGGATCTGATGGTGCAAGACGTATGGGTCGCCTATGCCTCCGTCTTCAACCAGCTGATGAACTTTGATGAACAAGATCCTTATCAGTTGGGAAGACCAGAAGATGAGGATGATTTTCTGAACTTCAATGATAATGAAGGGCTGGAGAAGAGTGCTCAAGCTACTCAATTTGTGAAGAATGTGCAGAGGATCACTCTGAATCTGCTGAACGATTCAGAGGCCTTCATCAAGGCTAGAGTTGCTTCTACACCAGCATCTACATCCATTCCTGAACAAGTTCCTTCACCAGCAATCTCACCCATTCCAACTCCAGTCAGTTCTGTTGATACTGCTGATTTTGTTTGCTCTCACAAAGCTGCTGGTGAAACAATCACTTCTTCTGATTCCATCGGTGAGTATGATAAGATGCCGATAAGCATTGTCTTCAAAAATCCCTCTACTGATCAAGCTCATGCAGCTGCTGCCCCCACTTCTATATCTTCTGCTGAAGCATTTGCTGACTCAGTTCTAGTCAGTGATGGCTCTGAGCGTGGCTCTGCTGATAAGTCTGTTGAACAGACTGTTGAGAAAACTTCAGAAACTCAACCTGCTGATGAAACCAGCACTGCTGATGAATCCTTTGTGACTCAAGTTGAGGAAACTATGGACACTCAACCTCTGATTGTTAAAGAAGACCAACTTGCATTAATTGAGGAAACTAAAGAAACTCAATCTGCTGATGAAGTTGGTGGCTTGCTGATATCAGGAGGAGATTGTGCTGATGAAGAGGTTATTGCTGATGTGTATGCTGATGAGCCAACTACTGACACTCATCCTTTTGAGCCAACTGCCGACACTCAGATTATTAAGGCCCCTATCTCTTCTGCTGATGTGATTCTGGTAGCTCCTACTGGTGTTAGAGAGATTGTTGAGTTGGGAGGAGGTCCTGATACAGAGATTGCCAATCAAGATCATAATGCTGACCTTGATGCTCTGATTGCTGCTGACTTACAATTTGAGGAATTTCAGGATGATTTATTTGCTCATATTTCCTTCCCTTTGCACCTGCTCCCGAGGCCCTCATTGCTCCAGTTGTTGCTGATGAAGCACAACCTGTTCCTATTGCTGCAGCTGCCGGTGGGAATGACAGCTCGGATGAAATAGATCCTGATGATTATATAGAGCTGCGGGAAAATTCTCTCCGATCAATTCCTAATCCTTTTGGCCCCAATCACTCATTTCTTCCAGGCTCAACTAGTGAACAGCTTACTTTCTTGCCCTGGATTAAACCTGAGTTCAAAAGAAGGAAAGGGAAAGCTCCCCAGGGTCTCCAAGCTCAAGGTGAAAGGACCACCAGCGTTTGAACCGCTCCATTGCCTACCTGGTAAGCTCAAAATTGGCGGCAAAATTCATCTACCTGGTCCATCACCCAAGGAAGTCAGCATCGCCACAAATGGACTGATGATGAGATGCATGATGATAAATGATGAACTCCATGACATTCTTGAATACCGAGCCACTAATTCTCGAGGTCTTTTTCACTTGGTAAAATCTGTTGCTCTTGCATTAACCCTGCCGATGTTTCATCCAAGACAGCGTGCCGATCATATGGTTTATACCTCAAGGCTGATGAATGCCGGGTTAATGACCATGATTCTTGAAGGTCGTGCTTTTTTGAATTTTATCCTGGCTATCTTTCTTTCTCTGGAGGATAATGGTGTGTTCCATCTGCCGGTTGAACGTGCAGTTATTATTCATCCTTCATTTCCTTTGCCGATCGTCCGTGCTGATGTAACTTCTTCCGATCTTGTTGCCTCCACATCTGTTCCTGCTGAGTTCCTTCTTGCCGACAGATATGCTGCTGATGCTTCTTTTCTTCAACAAGTGTTGCCTCTGCCAGCTGCTGCCCTCTCCTTCTCCATTCTCCATGTTCTGATTGTTCTGACGAGTTCTGATGTCGAGTGTGTCTGTGCCTGCTCTGAAGGTTTGTTGAAGATGCTGATATTATCAATGAAGACTTCATTCCTTCCTTCCTGATGCATTCTTCTCTTGGTCTGTCAAAGCCCGTGGTACTGAACAGTATGTATGAATACTTCAGTTACCTTGAAGGGGATACTGAAAATATGCAAGTGCTGTGCGACTCGGGCCGATACTGGGCGATACTGGCCTCTTCCTCCGTGACAAGTTGAACCGTATTCATGAGGATCTCTCTGACAAAATCCTTAAGTCCAATCAGGAGGAGGAATGCAAGAGAATCCAAGACTTGAAAGATCTGTTGGAGGACAGAGAATCTAGGCTGATTACCCTTTCGGAGAGTTTGGGGAATATGCATTCTATTCAACAGCAACTAGTTGATGACCAGAGGTTGCATATCAGAGACTTAGAAAGGGCTGAAAAAGATTTATCTGCTGCCAAGTCTGCTCTTGCTGATGCTCAAATGAAGATAGCTGCTCTGGAAGCCAACAATGCAATGCTGACCGAAAGGCTGGAGAGCACTCAAAGAAGGAAGAAGAGAGAAGCTGAAAAGAAAGAGAGAGCAAAGAAGAAAGCCAAGCTTACCGACTCTACATCAAAGGCCATTGACCAGCAAGAGGATCCTCCTGTTTCCTAGTCAATATAGCCAATGATATAGATATCCATCCAAGAACTTCAAGATTAAAGACTTCAACCATTACGTTTTATGTGTGCTTATTTATATGTATATCTCTTATAATATCTGCTGCTATTCATGCTAACTTTGTTTTGCAGATTATCTGCTGCCATGCTGCTGATCATAAGCCATGATCATAAGCCATCATCTCTCGTCTTCTTACTCTTACTTTTATCATTTTTACCTCTTTAGGACATCTAGTGTGTGACTTGGCTTAGGGAATGATAATAAATAGACATTCCTTATACATTCTTTTACTAAGCTAAGATAGATGTTCTTGGATAGGGTGATTGGACTTAAGCAATTAGAGGAGATTGTTGTTCAAATATATGTTTAGGACATAGAATTGCTAATCCCAATCATAGCTATCACTTAGGATCCCCAATTTTTATTAGAACCCATATAAGGACTCTTAGGATTCTTGGTGACCAGCACAGGTGTATTCCAACTCTTCAAACAAGCCAAACCAGCAAGAGGAAGCAAATCAGCAGACCAGTAAACTAGTTGCCGATCAACTTGCTAAACAAGTTGCCGATCAACTCCATTCTCAACTTGCCGATAAAGAAAGACAGTCTGTACTATCAGTCAGGTTACATCATTTCACCTTAAAGTCAACCTTGCTGATTGTCCCTGTCCTTTCTTACTGTTTTATCTAAAAGTAGTTTACCTGCTCTGTAATGATTGCTGCGCCGTCTGACACATAGCTACTTTTAGCTATACTCTGTCTCTACTTGATTTTTGCAGGTAACCGGTTGAGACAAAGGGGTCTTTACCCATCAGACTTTTGTGAGCATGCGTGTACCACATATCTTCACCATTAATGCTAAAGATACCGCATTTAATGCTCCTCAACTACCCAGCTGGATATTCAAATTGAAAGCCTTCTTCTACAAGACTCAAGACATTTACTCCTCTTATAAATAGTGGACTCGGAGCATTGAAGAAGGTTGGTGAAAATAGAGCATTGAAGAGAGTTGAATGTTTTTGAGAAGTCATTAAAGACTCAAACATTCTGTGTCCAGATAATCATTAGATCATTTAATAGGACATACACTTGTGCACCAACTCAAACAACATTGTTAGTATTCCCGAACTAGATCATATAAGAATACGTGTTTAAGTTATTCACACACCCACCTGAGTGAGATAAGTTCTCTTGAACTTGCCGCTCAAATACACTTGGTCAGAATTGTCTTACGATCCATTAGAAATTTCTAGAACTTAGTCTTTGTATACCGGCAAAGCTGTGCTTGTAATAGACTAGAAAAATCTAATAGTACTCTTAACCCAAATCCAAGTTCTGACCAAACTTGGTAGAGGACGTAGCAGTATTTACACTGTGAACCTCTCCAAATCCCTGTGTCTCTGATGCTTTCTTTATCATTGCCGGTTGGAATTCTATCACCGGCAGATTGCATATGTTCGTACTGACTCATTGTAATTTCCATTGACCAATCTCTTGAAACTGCATTGAACTTTTAGAAACAACTTTGTGTTCAAACTAAGCTCTGAAAATCTCTTATACACTGATTTTGTGTGAGTTAAAACTAAGTCATATTTTACCCGCTGCGCTTACTGATAATAGTTTGTTAAGTGACTTTGCATTTATAAGTGTCTTTTGTAAAAGTTTTAAAAAGGCTATTCACCCCCCCCCCCCCTCTAGCCTTTTCCTACCAATTGGGCCTAACAATTCCCCATATTTACAATACTCTAGGTTACAATTGAATGTGAATAATAAAGCTTCATGATAAACCCCATCAGTTTAAACATCAAAAAAATTGACTTCAAGCTAGAGATTTGTCCCAGCAGAAGTAGAGAGGTCCTAGCAGAAGTCTGCTTTTCTGATCTAGATTGGAGATCGATTTCGGTCGATTGCCTGAGGTTGGGGAGGGGAGAGGGTGGCCGGAGTTGAGAAAGGACTGTCAAGTCATGTGGTGTGGTGGTCGGAGCAGTTAACCGGTGTTGGAGTTTGGTCGAGCGGAAGCAGGCGATTTACGGCGATCCAGAGGCGATTTGCAGCGATCAGATCTGGCCGGAACTGCTTTGGTCTGGCGAGGAGAAGGTATGTAGATGAGGGGTGGCCGAAAGATGAGAGAGATAGAGACGGAAGAGAGGAAAGAGGGACAACCGACAGAGTGAGGGCTGTCGGGTTGGCCGGAGGTGGGGGAGGGAGGGGTTCGCCGGAAGTGAGATGGGGAAGGTAAAGAGAGAAAGCAGAATGATAGAGAGAGAGAGAGAGAGAGAAGAGAGAGAGAGAGAGAGAGATAGATAGAGAGTATGTGTACATGTGTCGTATATGGGATGGGACGGAGGGGAGGGGTTTTGCTTTAGGGTTACAGGGGTAGTATTGTCATTTATAAAAATGATAAATGTGTTCAAGGACCTTATAGTATTATTATCTTTGGATGAGGACTACATGGTTAATTAGTAAAATGCTTGTCTTAAATGGTAGTATTGATTAGAATGGTGGACTAGGTGGTAATAATCTCTTAAATTAAATTATACTACCTCTGTCCCAGCTCAATGTGCACACTTACCTTTTAAGTGGGTGTCGTTGATATGTGCACAATCCAAAAAAGGAAAGTTTTTTTATTACTTTTATAATCTTCCACTCATCCTCTCTCTTCCTCCCAACCACTCATTATTCTCCACTTATTCTCTTTCTTCCTCCCAACCAATCATTATTCTCCACTCATTCTCTTTCTTCCTCCCAACCACTCATTATTCTCCACTCACAATACTTTTGAATATAAATACTCTCTCCTTAAATCTTGTGCCCAACAGTAAACGTGCGCATTGAGTTGGGACGGAGGTAGTACGAGTTTTGTTTAATTGGTAAGTATGAGTGTTTCAATTCAGTATCAATAAATCTATACTTATAGTATTTTAAAGTTGGTGAAATCAAGTCTAGGTATAACATGTAAGCAATAAAATGGTTTATCTTGATTGTGAGGCTTCCATGTAGGATGATTGTTTCAATTCCAAAGTCTTTTGACATTCGGCTACCTATGTAATAATAGTAGTTGATCATAATAGGTATGTAACTGTGTACTTTGAATCACTTTTCTCTTCACATAAGTTGTATAGAGAACATATATAAAGAGAAGAATATTCTATAAGAACATGTTAGTATATAATAGAAATCATACTCTTATATATATAATAGAAATGTAGATTAGGTAGGGAATGTAATTAAATGTGTGACTTTTCAACTAATAAAATTATATCCTTCAAAAAAAAAAAAACTAATGAAATTATAGGATAAGACTCATTGCATTTAAATTCGGTGCATGAATTACAATAAATACCCCTAAATGAAAAAGAAAACTGATAAAGAATATGAAAGATTATATATATTTTTATTTAAAACATATCTTTTGTAAATCTTCATTCAATATCTACCTTAGTTTGAAGATGAAAGGATCTAAATGACTCTTAACTTTGGAATACAAAGGGTCTTACAAGGAATATATAAATTAGGAGGGAAAATTCTGATTATTTTTTAAGACTTCCTCATACTTCTATCTTCTTTATACATTCATGCCAATTATTTCCACATTTTCTTAACCTTCTCTCTCTATTTATATATATGGTTTCTTGTATATATAAATAGGTAGGTAGGTGCTCAAATGAGAACCTAAATACCGTGAGAACCATGAGAACTTAATGTATCCAATGATGTATCCAAGTGCACATTGGATACATTAGTTTTTTACCTAATGTATCCAAGTAATGTATCCAATGATGTATCCAAGTCAAGTAATGTATCCAATGATGTATCCAAGTGAACCATTTGATACATTAGTTTTTTACCTATATATATATATATATATATATATATATATATATATATATATATATATATATAGGAGTTTCTAGGATACCCCCTTCAAGGGCATCCTAACAAATGACCCTTTTTTTCTTGGACCAAAATAACCCTCAATCTTGTACATTAACCAAATAAATAGTGAGGGCCCAAAAGTAAATTACAGTAATTCTGAACTCTTCAGAATCATATTTTCTGGATTGAATCATATTTCAGGAAACACGGTTTCGAAAACCAGCCATCTGAAACCAGATTCGATTTCTGGTTCGAATTCTGTAAACGATTTACAGAACAATAAAAAAACCAGGAAAAAAAACAAATATGCCAGAAAACCTAGGGGGAGGCCGTACGGCGGGCCATCAGGCATACGACGTCTTTGGCGCCGTACGGTGCCTTCTCCCATTTTTCCAGATTTCCAGAATTTTCAAATTCGATCGATCCCAATATCGTGTTCATGCATTAATCAGATTAAACCAACACGAATTTACAGATTACGAATTTAATTAAATATAATCAATATCATGAATAAACAATTTATTACATATACAAAATAGATCTAAATTATCAAGACACATAATCTATTTATTTATTAATAATCCCAACATGCAATTATTCATATAGATCACATCAATATAATAATTACATAATCCCCATACAATCATGCTCATAAATTTATATCTCATATATAAAACTCAAATCACTTATTCATCTTATCATCATGCAAAATAATATAATCGAATTAAATAATTTAAACATTATGTATTAAAATAATCAACGATGAGCGCGGCTCTGATACCACTGTTGGGTTTTGATGCATCATGCGCAGCGGAATAAACATAAGATCAAACACCCATGAGCCCGGATCCGTGCATGTTGATTAAATTAAATACAAGATGAAAGAAACATACCCTTGAAAATCGAATCCATGAACACGGACTTTAAGGTGCTAACGCAAACACCTTCTATCGGTATCCACACGTCGAACGGATTTCAAGAACACCTTCTTGATCTGGATTGCTAGACCCAAAGCTTGATGAAGAAACGATTTCTTCGTAGAAATTATTTTGCTTCATTGATTATTGTATTTTGATGATTCACAATCTCAAAATAAATAATCCTACCTCTCTATATTTTATTGTTTCTAAAACAATGTGTATTGATTTCCAAAATCAATGTTAGAGGTTGTCAAACTCGGCTGCATATCTTATATGAGGGTTTGACCTATTTCCTTTTGGGATCGGGATTCCTTATCGTACAAGAAAACTGAACAAACTGTACAGTTACGCGGGGGGGGGGGGATCTGTACGGCTATGAGGGAGCCGTACGGTGCCTTTGAAGCCGTACGGTGGTCAGTGTAAATTCCCAGATTTTCTGACTTTTTCAATCCGTTTTATTGTGTGTGACCCAATAGGATTATACTAAGTTGGTAACGAGTCCGAACCATTCAGAACCCGTAAGTCATAAGCGGACTCTAGCAAGCCATTATGACTACCCAATTAGTATAACTCTGAAAGTTCAAAGTTTACCTTTATAGAACATATCACAATCCCTTTGTCACGCGATATCATATTGGACATAAGTCATGGTCAACGTCAACTTATGTTGTCCAATGCTTTTTCGATCCCGAGTAGATTGATATGAGCAATGATATTGAACACATCAATTCATTTGGGCATTGCCATGCACTATCATCAATCTCACTCATCGAGTGCCCAAGAAGATATCTCTCTTGAGAGAATGACAAATCTCATCTTGAATTATCATTCTTTCCTACAAGAATCCGATCATGCCAATCATAGCCTTTATAACTACCCAGTTAAAGGTAACGTTTGACTATGTCAAACATAATGTTCATCATGTGGAAGACCATGATAATCTCAGGTCTAAGGATTCAAATGGTAAGACTATCATGAGATTTAATTATGACAATTGACCATGACATAAATCTCATAATGGGTCTATCCAGTACTTTGTTCTCCAAAGTACCCACAAGTTTAATCCGCATCTTATGCACCATAATCATCACATGATTATTCATTAAACTCATGCTAGCCCTTCATAAGTGCTAGGGACAATGATTATTATAATAAACATGCAAAAAGATATAATAATCGGGTTTGTTATCTCTATAACAATGAAGCTATGATATAACGCATAGGCCTTTCTCAAGGGCCTAGTGCATAATATCTAACAGACTAGTGGTTTGTCGGGTTCCGCTGGGTTGGGAAGATGTTGATCATCGGCGGCCATGAGGGGTATTTTCTGATTATGCCGTGTGTAGGGAGGGGGTAGGGTTTTTTTCGAATCTTGCTCTAGTTACCATATAGACTTCGTTAAAAGGGAAAATCACTTGTATTGATGTTTTAGAATGAGTATAAATACAAGAGTGCTATCTTGAGCAACAAGTAAACGTAAAATAGAATCCTAGAAAAATAAAAACTAATACTGATAATAACCTAATGTGAAAAAGTAACTAGATCACGTAGGATCTTTATGACTAACATAAATTTCAATCAAGTATTAGCATATCAATAACATTTTTTAAAGAAAAATTATTAGTATCATTATATTAATATCAATATTTGGTCAAACATTGGTTTCTTTAATTTGTGTTTTGGGTGTGAAAGTATGGTATTTAATTGCAAATGGATTTTCTATTGAAGAAATCAGCAGCCAAAAAGGACAAGGTAAACGAGCTCAAATGGCAGTGTTAGGCATTTTAAGGTCTAAAGTGGATTGTAATGGGATTCAAAACGAATACTTTAGTACCTAAAGGGATCCTTGGTGTGTATTTTATAATGAACAATTGTACAAAAGGTCAAAATTATTTTGATTTCTTTTGTGAAAAGAAAAGAAAAATTAAGGTGCATGACATGGAAAAACAATCAGCTAAATGGAATGTTTGTCTTATAAGTGATAATTTTCTGTTAACATTTAATTACACTGATAATAAAAATAGAAGTAAAATTATCCTTTCAGAGATTATTTTTGTAATGACCCGAGTCCGAGTGTCCGACCCGCTACGTAAGTACCACACACTAGCACACCAAGCATCTCCTCAATTGGGTTAACCACAGCCCATCACAAGCCTCCAAAAGTCCAATAAATGATTTGATACTTTGTAGGAATGTATGTGCCTTCTATATAGCACAGGGATATAGGTCAATCAATACCCAGATCATACCCCAGGGATAGCTCGCAAGTCTTAAGGCTGGGGTTCTGCTCTGATACCATTTGTAACGACCCGAGCCCGAAGACCCGACCCGCTACGTAACTACCACACACTAGCTCACCAAGCATCTCCTCAATTGGGTTAACCACAGCCCATCACAGACCTCCAAAAGTCAAATGGATGATGATGCTTAGTAAGAGTGTATGGGCCTTCTTAATAGCATACTCAATTCCCACTTATTTTCGATATGGGATGGGAGATATCACAATTTTAGACTCGAGTATAGTTCAATCTTCTCTTCAACGTCATAATTTATCAAACTATTTATACAAAAGTATCTCTTAAATGGATATTTATTGAGAGAAAATCGTTAATATATACTCCCTCCGTCCCACCTCACTTGACACCTAAGAGGTGGACACAATAACTAAAGAAAAAGAATACAATATGGAAAATGTGTGGTATAAAATGAAGAGAGAGAATGAGTGTGGTAAATAGTAGTGTTTGTTGAATAAAATGAGTGGTGGAATATGAAGAGAGAGAATGAGTGGTAGGGTAGAGTGGATATAAAATTATAAAAAGAAGGTTATTTTGGGAAGTGTCAAGTGAGCTAGGACGGACCAAAATAGAAATAAGTGTCAAGTGAGCTGGGACGGAGGGAGTATATTTACTCATGCATAAATTAAAGATATCTCTCCGTCTCTTCTTCTGTTGTTATGTGAAACTTAGACTCGTTTGTTTGTTTTGCGTAAAATAATTTTCGAAAAATGAAAATGTTTTCTTAAAAATGACATAAATATGTTTTTGCTTGTTTGGTAAATTTAACGAAAATGTTTTCATATGAGAAAAAAATTAACATGAGGAAAAAAAAATTATTATGAGAAAAAAACAGTAATATGAGAAAAAATTTAATTGGTGTGGGGGGGGGGGGCGTAGGGGTGAGGCTGGGGTGGGAGAGGTGTTAAAAAATAATTTTAATATGAGTGATTTTTATTTTTTTAAAAATAAAATTGGGGAGGGGGTGGGTGGGTGGTGGGGTAGGGGGTGGTGGAGGCCCGGGAGGGGGAGGGAAGGTAAGGCTGGAGGGTGGGGGTGGGAGTGGGGTTATGATGGATAGAGGGGGTGGTGTTAGAGGTGGAGTGGGTAGCGTGGGGTTGTATGAGCAGGTGAGTTTATGAGTGAGGAAGTTAACATTTTTCAAAAATGATTTACGAACGAGAAATTCGTAAGTCATTTTACTTAGAAAAATGAGAAACTATTTTCAGGAAAATATTTTCCTAACTTTCCGGTGCTTAGCAAACATCGAAAAATTAAAAAAAATATTTTGCAAAAGTTATTTTACACGAATCAAAAGAAGAAGGGTTAATTACAATTTAGGGCCTGAACTCCATAGGGTGTTCCCCAAGCGGGGCTCTAAATATTTTTTTTGGCGAATCAGGGCTTGACATGCATTTTTTCACCAATTTGGGGATTTTTGACGGAAATCGTTACAAAAATCAGTTAACTAGCACGTGCCGAGCACGTGATCCAAAATATGGAATAAATTGAAACGAGTATTAGTCAAAAGGGGTGAAACTGTGAACTTTGAAATTTAAAGGGTTAACCATGTTGAATATTTTTTTAATATTAAATATAAATATTTTATGTTTATGCATAATTTAATAATCATCATCTAAAAAAATTAATAAATTGTTAAATTAAATTTTTAGCATTTATCATTTACCATTTTTCTGGTAAAATCTACTCCCTCTGTCCCGCTTTAAGGTTCTTACTTTCCTTTTTAGTTTGTTCCAATTTAAGGTTCTTACTTTGCTTTATTACCTAAAATGGAAAGTGGGACCCACTTGTCATTCTCACAACAAAAACTCCCTACCCCCTTTCCCTCTTCCGTCAAACCCCTCCGGCCTCCTCCCTTCACAATCTGACAACCCTCTCTGCAGCCTTAATGCTCCAATCCCTATATTCTTCTCGTTAATCTCAGTTTGACTACCCTACATCTATCAACAAAAAACCAATTTCTCTTTCTAACCCAAGCCCTAATTCAAATGTTTTTTTATTTTTGAAGTTTTTGTTTTCTTAATTGAGATGATCGCTGATATTTGGAGATCAAATATTTACGAAATTTGTGGGTTTTCAGTTTAGTTATCATAAGTTCATAACTGTGGTTGAAGAACCATGTCAAACACTCAATTTGAATAACCCATTTTTGAATCTTTCTTGGTTTTATTGTTTCTCTTAATTCAGGCAAGATTTTTGGGAAGTTGCGGGTGATGGGGTGAGGTTAAGGATGGGGTTTGATGGGTTATTGGTGGTGATGGTGTTGGTGGTGGTTGTTGTGGTAGCTGCGGTGGTTTGTTGGTGGCAGTGGTGGCTTTGATGATGGGGTGAATTTGGTTGATGAAGGCTTGGAGTGGGGAAAAAGGAATTTGACCCCTTTTAGTACAAATAATTGCATTTTCACCTTTATAGTGTGTTTCCATTTCAATTTCATCCTTTTTTCTGATCACGTGTTCGGCACGTGTTACTTAACTGATTTTTGTAACGATTTCCGTCAAAAAGCCCCGAATTGGTGAAAAAAATGCATGTCAAGCCCTGATTCGCCAAAAAAAATATTTAGAGCCCCGCTTAGGGAACACCCTATGGAGTTCAGGCCCTAAATTGTAATTAACCCAAAGAAGAATTAGTTGAAAATTTGAAAAAGTAGAAAGTTAAAAGAACGTGAATGAAGATGTTACGTCAAAAAGTGAAAAGGATTGAAAAAGTAGAAGGATGTAGCTTTTGGGCATAACTTACCAAACATACTCATTGGAAAAGTGACAATTCCTCTGACCAAAGCCATTTGATAGCAAGTGGATCCGGAACCGCTCCACCCATTTTAGCTTCACCCCTCCATCCAACGTTTCCGATCAAGGCTACATAGGTAAACTCTTCATCTGTGCGGCTAAGATGATTTCAATTTTTTTGTGGGTCCTACCGAGCTCGGAAACATCTCATCCGTCGAACACAAAATCCAATGAGGTGGCTCTAATCAGAGGCATTGGGTGGACCGGGTGGAGATAACCGCTCGGGAGCGGTTCGAAATCCCAAGTAGTAGGGATGGCAACGGGGCGGGTTTCGTCAAAACCGAACCCGACCCTAATTTTAAAGGGGGTGACCTGAACCCGACTCGATCCGAAGAGAGTGGAACCCGACCCCGACCCGAAGTGTATTAATATCTAATTTTTTAAAGTTCGTATTTGCTTGGGCCCAATCTATGTTTAAGCCTAAATTTGAACCAGTTATACAAATCAGTCTTAAATCAATAAACCTCACCCACAAACAACTATAAAAATAAATTGCACAACACTTAATAATATGTTTAACTAACCTAATATGTTAACTTTGTACATAAGGGTGCGCTTCGGGTCGGATCACAGCGGGTCAACATCAAAACCCGAACACGACCATAACCCGTTCGGACCATGAAAATTGCAAACCGAACCCGACCATAACCCGTTCAGGTCATGAAAATTGCAATCCGAACCTTATTTTTTCGGGGTGGCTCGCCTTCAGGTTAGGGTAAATTGACATCCCTAATAGCAAGGTATTGTAATGGTCATATTGGGAGTGTAACTTCTTTGGTTCGGATTTTAGTTTGGGTGTGAATTAAATTAAATTAAATTAAATTTAAATTAAATTAAATTAAATTAAATTAAATTAAATTAAATTAAATTAAATTAAATTAAAGTGAGTTGAATTAAATTATATTTTATTTGATTTGTAAGTATGAGCGACGAGTGTTACAATTTAGTGTCAATAAATAATATATTATTTGGTTCGGATTGGATTGGATTGGATCGTGATCTAATCATTCGGTTCAGATTGAACCACACTAAATTAAACTGCAAGAGAGACCGCAAGACTATACTCCAAGAGTCAGCCTTATGAAAAACTTGTTTCACAATAAGAGATGTGTAAAATCTGTTTTGCATTAGATATTTGTTTTACATTAAGAGGTGAAAACAAGTTTTAAACTAAAATGAGTGTAAAATAAGTTTTTCTCAAGATTTACACATACTCCAATCAAATCACTGGACAAAACTACCAAACTTCATACTCCTTCCGTCCCACCCGAATTAGTATTTTAGGGTTGCGCACAGGGATTAAGAAAAAAGTGTAGTGAAGTAGGTGTTGTGAGTATGAAAAGTGAAGTAGGAGAGAGAAAGTGGGGTAGAGAATAATGAGTATAAAGTTGTTGTTAGTGTGAATGTGGGTCCCATTAAATAATACACTTCCATCTTTAAGTTGTCCTAATTCGAATGAGACATTTAAAATGGAAATTTGTCATAATTCAAGTGAGACATAGGGAGTATTAATTATACACAAAAGTGGTAAATAAGATTTTATCTCACATTAGTTTAAGTATCTAGTACAATTGTTTATAAAGCTTTGATTTTTGTTTGACAAAGTTTTTAATTAAGATTCAATTTTAGTTGTGTAGAGAATCTTTAGTATTGTTAAAGTTTAATTTTTCAGTTACGTTTACCCCCCCCCCCCCATCCCCCAAAGTAACCACAGGCAATCCCACTTTGCATCCCAAACCGAATTTTGTCTCAGAGTAACACTTCAATTTGTCTTTCATCCCATTTTGACCCCTAGCACCTAACAGAGTTAGAAATTTAACAAGAAATAGTCACGTGCATGTCACATGAGGGGTTTTTTGATCATTTTTATAAAAAAGAGAAGGACAAAAGTGTCAATTTGCTATTATGGTGGCAATTGCTTTCTCCACCCAACCCCACTAGTTAATAACCACCACCACCACCATTTCTCCCAATATCCGGCAACCACTACCACTCATTTCCGACAGCCACCACCACCTGAGTTCGGCCGCTACCACCCAATTCCAGTCGCAACTACCTGATTTCAGCCATCACCGCTGTCAATTCATTATTGAAGGCGACAATCACTCTCTCCACCCAATCCACTAGTCAGTAGCCGCCATCACCACCCAAATCCGCCATCACCATTTCTCGCCTCCTTTCAAAAAAAAAATTTAAAAATCCACCACTAGCCACCACAAACAAAGTATCAAAACCAGGTCTTAAACAAACCCAAAACCAAAATAAACCAAAATCAACACCAATTTCAATCGAGTTGCAGAAAAAAAAACACACACCCAAATTTGATTTTCCATTTAAAAAAAACCCGCAAACCTTGGATTTGAGACAAGAGGGCAAAAATGAGAGGATTATTGGGGTTGAGGGATGGGAGGGGACGGGTTTAAGAGACTCGGAGAGGGGGTCGTGATTTGGAAATTGAGAAAGCAGGGGTGGTGTGGTCGTCGCCCGTCGGTGGCTATGGACGGGAAATTGGTGGAGAAGGTGTTAGGATTGGAGTCCTAAACTATGAGGAAGAAAAGGAGTCTAAGTCGGGGGAGTTGGTGGAGATCAAAAAGGGTTCAAACCGGAGGAGGAATTCCTAGCGGAGGAGCAGGCGGGCGCTTGCCCTGGACCAGGCGGGCGCTCAAGTGGACAGTGAGTGATCCGCCTGGGGGAAACTAATTCAAGCGGGCGCTTGCCTAGACCCAAGCGGGCGCTTGGTATGCGGCTAGGCTGATTTGTTTCCTATTTTGACACAATCTCTTCTTAATTTGATTTAGATCTTCCTTGTACTGCTATATAAGCATAGTCACGACCTAGGACACATTGTAGCAAATTATTAAGGTGTGATTAATAATATATTGGCTTGGCAATTGCCCCCGGACGTAGTTCATGTGTTGAACGAACCGGGTAAACAATTCTTGTGTTCTTGTGTGTGTGATTCTTCCATTATTGTGCTTGTGGGTTTGTTGTTCTTTATCAATGGGGTACCACTAAATTCCCAACAACTGGTATCAAGAGCTTTGGTTAAAAGGATTCAAAGTTTCATTAGTTGATTAATTTTGAATCACGCCCTTGGGGACTTTGTGAAGCAATCAAGATGAAGAACTCAATCGAGAAATTCAACGGTGTGAATTTCACGTTTTGGAGGACAAGGGTTGAAGATTACCTTTATTGTAAGGATCTTCATAAACCCTTAGGTGAGAAACCTGAATACATGTCAAAAGGGGATTGGGAGACGTTAGATCGGAAGGAGTTAGGAGCGGTGAGGAGTGCTCTAACCGACGACGTTGCACGGAACGCAATGGAGGCCAAGACAACGGTGGGGTTGCTACAGATGCTGTCAGACATGTATGAGAAGCCGTCTAATATCAATAAGGTTCATTTGATAAAGAGGTTTGCGAATGCGAAGATGTCGGAGGGGCAGACAGCAGCAAGTCATATCGGCAGTTTCAAATGTATGGTGGACCAATTGAAAAGTGTTGATATTACTTTCTCCGATGAAGTGTTAGCATGTTTTGTACTAAAATCGTTGCCAGATAGTTGGGAGGTAACTGTCACAACGATTAGTACGTCGAAAACACCATTGGCGTATACGGAAGTTCGAGATCTCATCCTTCAAGAGGAGTTGAGAAGGAAAGAGAAAAGGGGAGAATCTTCCGCAGATGGGGTTGCACTTAGGGTGGAGAGAAATAGGGGAAGGGGAGGACCGAAAAAGGGGAAAAAGCCGGTCAAGTGCTACAATTGTGGCGCGATGGATCATATCAGTTATGACTGTCCGGATAAGGATGGTAATGCGCACGTGGTTGATGATGGAGATGTATTAATCCTAGGAGAGGAGCAGTCGGGTAAAGATTGGGTGTTGGATTCTGGAGCTTCTTGTCATGCTAGTGGGGTTGCAGAAACAATGGAGCGATACACACCGGGAGATTTTGGGGTTGTTTATCTTGGTGATGATCAACCTTTGAAGATCAAAGGTAAGGGGGATGTGATGATGAAGACACCTAACGGGGCTGTTTTACAATTGCACAATGTGATGCATGTTCCGGACTTGAGAAGGGGGGTGATTTCTGTGGGACAACTTGATGATGAAGGGTATGGTGTGACCTTCACTGGTGGGCCTTGGGAAATCACAAAAGGAGCTAAGGTGATAGCTCATGGGGTCAATGAGAAGATGTTGTACTCTACCTACAATGTCGACATTCGCTCGGGTGGGAGCAAGAGGCTAAAGAACCGGCCTATTTGTGTAGAAAGGAGAGACATCAAGAAACGGTATGTTAGGGGGGAGAGGGACACAAAGTTGATCAACGCGGTGTGGAAGTCCAAGTGCCCTAACAGAGAGCGTGTTCATACCAAGAGAAGACGATGCAAGAAACAAGGTGTGCCCAAGTTTCAAGGGGAAGCATTGCAAGGAAGGTGGGTTTGGAGGGAGAAGGCGAAGTTAGACTTGCGGAGAGAAATCAAGGTAGAAGATGATTTGGGGAGGCAAGAACTATCTAACACGAAAGGGTTAAAACGTTGCTTGGTTTCAACTAGCCTTAGTACTTGAGCGGGAGGCTCGGTAATGTCAAGCCAATATGGGGGGGGGGTAAAATGTGTTCAAAGGTGTTCATTCTGTGGTGGGAGTTGATGGGTGTTTCTATGCTTATGAGTTTAGTCTCCAGGTGGGAGATTGTTAGGATTGGAGTCCTAAACTATGTGGAAGAAAAGGAGTCTAAGTCGGGGGAGTTGGTGGAGATCAAAAAGGGTTCAAACCGGAGGAGGAGTTTCTGGCGGAGGACCAGGCGGGCGCTTGCCCTGGACCAGGCGGGCGCTCAAGTGGACAGTGAGTGATCCGCCTGGGGGAAACTAATTCAAGCGGGCGCTTGCCTTGGTATGCGGCTGGGCTGATTTGTTTCCTATTTTGACACAATCTCTTCTTAATTTGATTTAGATTTTCCTTGTACTGCTATATAAGCATAGTCACAACCTAGGACACATTGTAGCAAATTATTAAGGTGTGATTAATAATATATTGGCTTGGCAATTGCCCCCGGACGTAGTTCATGTGTTGAACGAACCGGGTAACCAATTCTTGTGTTCTTGTGTGTGTGATTCTTCCATTATTGTGCTTATGGGTTTGTTGTTCTTTATCTAGATTGCAACGTGGTACCACTAAATTCCCAACAGAAGGGGATGAAGAGCTTACAGAGAAGAGAAGAGAGAGAGAGAGAGAAAGTGGGCGGTGGCTATGGAGGGGGAATCAGTGGAGAAGGGGATGAAGAGCTTACAGAGAAGAGAGAGAGAAAGTGGGAGACGGGAAAAAGGGGGAGACTTTATTAAGTGAGTTCTTTTTTTTTTTTTGTCACTTATTTTTGCTATATACTGGACTGGATTTTTTATTTTTTTTTGCTTCCCACTGTTTTTTCTTACTTTTTTTTAAAACAAATTATGTTGTAATTTTGATCTTATAATAATAATAATAGAATAATAATAAATATAAAAAAAATTAATAAGTATCAATGTGAAAAGTGGTATTGAATAAGAGGATAAACATATCACAAATACATTGAAATGACCAAAATACTTCTCACATGACATGCACATGACCATTTCTTGTTAGATTTCTAACTCCGTTAGGTGCTAGGGGGTCAAAGTGGGATGAAAGGCAAATTAAAGTGTTACTCTCGGATAAAATTCGGTTTGGGGTGCAAAGTGGGATTGACTGGATACTTTGGGGGGATAAACGTATTTTGACCATTTCAGTTTGATAAAGGTTTGAGAGATATCAGGACTCATGAGCTTGATTATTTGACATTCTTATTGTTCTTTAACAAGAATCTCTCCTATTTGTTAAGATTCAATTTTAGTTTGATTCTGTAAAAAGTTACTACATGAGACCTAGTATTTGTGCTCAAGTATATGAGTATATCCGGTATTTGTTAAGATTCAATATTAGGAAGTTTTACGTGAGACGGTTTTACACGTGAGACATATTTTGACGAGAGAGAAAATGGGCTTGCCCCGTCCCTCCCATAGGGACAAACCATTTACTCTCTCAATAAGACCCGTCTCACACAAACTTTTGTCTCACTTTAAATATTTATGATTTTTTTTAAAAACATGTCTTTGATTTGAGCAATGCTATGGGCACAAAACAAAGTCACAAAATCATGCTCACACAATGAGGTGGCGATATTTTATTGGTTGTAGCGATAGTAGACCCACCACACTCTAATTAAAAACACCAATAAAATCACTACACCTAGGATTTTATGAGTGAGCTTTTGTGACCTTTTTATGCCCCTAGTATTATTCCTTTGATTTTCGTTATGATTCAAAAACATATAAAATCGATACATTTGATCATGAACCATAATTTGTAAGTGAGTGGCATTTTGAGCAAAAATAAGCAAGTCAACGGGCAAATTGGGTATTAGAATAAGTCATTTTCGGCACCTAAACGTGCCGCCGGCTGCCAACCAATTCAACGTGACAATGGCATCTGACTATTATACCCTTTCTCATATACAGATAAAACCTATATACAGTACACTACAAAAAGTGGTCCTATAAATTAAACCAACAATTGCCAGTCTTTCACATGTGCTATCTTTTGAAGCAATAATTCTTTGACAGCCCTCCAATATTGATCCACTTTTTCGATCACTCTCTCCATATCTAGTAATTCTCCGGTGATCGGAAAAGTTATAAGCCACAATGCCGAAGATCGCGATCGGAAATGCTAGAGAGATAACCCAACCGGATTGCATCCATGGCCTCGTCGTTGAGTTCATCACCACATTTCTCTTTATGTTCGTCGGAGTTGGCTCCGTCATCACCGTTGGTAAGTTCCTCCACTTTTCAAACTATTTTGAGAAAAAAAACATGTTAGTATAACTTTGATATCGGTGGGATCCAAAATTCAGTGGCGGAGCCACGTTAAGACAATAGGGGTCACTCCGACCCCTTTAGTTTCGGTAGTTATGTCATTTTTAATAGTTTTGATTTAAGAATTTGGCATTTTTACCACTAAAAAACAACTACTTTTGCAAATTTGAACCCGCCAAAAATTCAAGAAAATCATGTTATATTTTAGTTTTGCCCGCTCCTATAAATTCCTGCTCTCGTTACTGCGAGACTCTTATGTATGTCCGCCTAATAAGAAAATCATTTTGGCACGGAGGAGTATTAAATATTTGTTCATATTTGGAACCATTAAATTTTGATGATTTTTGTTTCTTATCTTGGGCAGGAGCGATTCCCGGGAATCCGTTAGTGGGGCTACTTTTTGCGGCGATTGCACATGCATTCATTGTGGTTGTGATGATCGGCGCCGGTCTCCGATTCGCTGCCGGACACTTGAACCCGGCGGTGACCGTCGGACTTTGCCTCGGTGGTTACATCACAGTTTTCCGATCAGTTCTTTATGTGATTGATCAATTGTTGGCTGCTATTGCTGCTTGTGCTCTCCTCAAGTATCTTACCGGAGCTTCGGTGAGTTCACGATTTTCCCTCTATTCTATTGTCCACTACATAATTTGGAAGATTTTAAAAAATATTTTTATTTAAAAGCAAAAATTACGAAGAAATCTTTATTAACAAATATTTTTTGAAAATATATTTTCAAAATTGATTTAATGGAATTTTAATAAATACAGACAATCATTTTAAAATGGATACATAGTTCTCTTATCCGTTAGGGGAGTCTCGGGTATAACTTGTGTGACACGGACGGATCTCATTGAGAGAATAAATGGTTTGCACCCTATGGACAGGGCAGAGCAAACCCATTTTCTCTCTCGTTGAGATCCGTCTCATGCTTGAATTGTCTCACAAAAACTTCCTCCTAGGGTATTGGGGTATTTAGAATATGTATTCAGAAGAGGTTGAATAGTAAGGATATACTCCCTCAATCCCTTAATACTGATTTTCTTTTTACTTTTTAGACGTCCTATTGATAATTTTCTTCTTTTAAAATATCCACTATCTAATATTTTATAAAATTTCCCCACCCAATGTGTTATAATCACATACTTAAATTTTGGGACTAACTTGCAAATCCTCATATTTACAACCCTTAACAACATACTCCCTCCGACCCACCCGAATTAGGTTTTTTGGGTTGGGCACGGGGATTAAGGAAAAAATGTTAGTGGAGTAGGTGTTGTGAGTACGAAAAGTGAAGTAGAGAATAATGAGTGGAAAGTTGTTGTGAGTGTGGATGTGGGTCCCACTAAATAAAACCACAAAATCTTGTAAAAAACGTGTGTTTACACTAACTATGTGTAAAACGTGTTTTTCAAATAACGGCTTAAGAGGGATTAAAAGACGCGGTGACAATTTTGTAAATAAGTGGAACTCATGAAAATCTCAGCAGGCACATTTTAAAACAAGAGGAGGCATTTTTCAATACTTCACAGCAGGCATATTTTAACTCTAGAGGAGACACTTTTTTAGAGCAGACATGTTTTAACTCTAGAGGAGGCACTTTTTTTTAACTTTTAACAGTACCTTTTTTGAGAAAAAATAAGTGCCTGCTCTAGTTAAAAAATGTGCCTCCTGCAGTTTCAAAACATGCCTCCTCCAGTTTCAAAACATGCCTCATGAGATTTTTTTGAACTGTTAACATTGTCTTTTTTAAAGAAAAAAAATGCCTGCTCTAGTTTAAAAATGTGCCTCCTGCAGTATAAAAATATGCCTCCTCCAGTTTTAAAATTTAGAAGTGCCTCTTTGAAAAAAATGCTTGTTATGGTTTTACAAAGTGCCTGATGTGAAGTTTCAAAAATATGCCTCCTTCAGTTTCATAATATGCCTCCTGCAGTTTTAAAATATGCCTCCTGAGATTTCATAAGTTTCAAATATTTACACTTATGCCACCGCGTCTCTTAAACCCTACTTGCCGTTATTAATAAAACACGTTTTACACTAAGCCTAGTGTAAAACGCGTTTTACAAGAGACTTACTCAAATAAAACAATTCTATTTTTGGGTTGTCCTAATTCGAATGTGACACCTAAAATGGAAATTTGTCCTAATTCGAGTGGAACGGAGGGAGTATACTATTGTTTAATATGCATACTCTCTCCTCAATCCAGTGCCAGAAGCAAAATTATGCCAATTGTTATGAGATGGAGGAAATATTTATTCAAAACAATTTGATTTAAAGAAATATAGTATGATTTTTGCTATGAGTGAATTCACTGACCATTGAAGATATCACCGTTATTTTAGTGCAAAAATGTCACCTAGTTAAGGACAAAATTCTAAAAGAAAAAAGAAAAAAAAGGACAAGAAAGTAAAACTCTAATAATCAAAAGTTTGAAAGTGATGCATTAACAAATTGATTTTTGAAAGTGATGCATTTACAAAATGATTTCTTTTTGGAGAAAATTTTGGGGGAAACTAGTTCCTCTATAAGTTATAAAAATCATGTTTTTATAGGGTTTAATGTTTAGGGCTTTAGGTTTAGGTTTTAGGGTTTCATGTTTAGAGTTTAAGGATTAAAAACATGACGTATTATAACTTATGGAGGAACTAGTTTCCCCCAAAAACAACGACATTTTGAGTTGTTTTTTTAGGGAAACTAGTTCTTCTATATAAAAAGTCCATTTTTTAACCTTTAAACCTTAAACCCTAAATCCTAAACCCTAAACTTTAAACCCTAAACATTAATCCCTATAAAAATAAGACTTTTTATAACTTATGGAGAAACTAGTTTCCTCCAAAATTTTCTCAATTCTTTTTGTTCACCATTGCGCTTCCGACTAGTTGGTGTGACATCTTTCCAGTTAGTCGTTGCATTTATCCATACAATTTAATTAATGATTAAGACTAAAAATGAATTAAAACAACTTATTTCCCTCCGTTTCAAAATCAAATTTTATTGAGACACGAACATTTTATGTCATTTTAAAAGTTAATTTTTGTTTCAAAATACTTAACATTTTACTATTACTAAAGAACATTTACTCTTGCTTACCTATTATATTATTATTCATTAATTATAAACTATTTCTTGTTATATAAGCATTTAAACTGTATAGAAAAGTTGATTTTGTTAGGGGTACATAAGTTTTTTTTTTTTTTTTTATATTAATTGCATTTCTTAATATGCATGAAAAAATCTAAAAATAACATATATATTGATACAGAAACAGTACTATTTAATTTTTGCTTTTCAATCCTCCAATTGTAAAACTGTTTCAAAGTCAAAGGTCCTGGACCCGGACAAGAACAATTTTTTTATTTTTTTTTCTTTTAAAAGGGTTTTAATGTCAAGAAAGATACAATAATATCATAAGTCTACAACTCTGAGCTTATAAATAGGCTAACACAAATCTCCATAACGTGATTCGAACTCGTAACCTCAGCATGATGAGAATCTAAAACCGAATGCCGCTTGAGTTAAAGCTGAACAATGAATTGATTTCTTAACTAAATCTTGATTTATGCAGTCAGTACCGGTTCAAACTCTTGGAGCAGGAATGGACTACTTACAAGGAACAATCATGGAGATTGTGTTGACTTTTGCCCTCCTTTTCGTAATCTACGCCACTCTCGTTGACCCAAAGAAAGGATCCATTGATGGACATGGTGCCCTAATTACTGGGCTTTTAGTTGGGGCCAATATAATGGCTGGTGGGGCTTTTTCAGGGGCTGCAATGAACCCAGCTAGAGCATTTGGGCCGGCTTTCGTTTCCGGAATATGGACCGACCATTGGGTTTATTGGGTCGGCCCACTTATTGGTGGTGGAATTGGTGGCTTCATTTATGAAAATGTCTTCATTGCTAAGAGTAATTATGTTGCTCTTCCAATTGATCAAGGGTACTAGTAGGTTTTCAACGAGTGTACCACTCTTTTGTGCCACTCCATTTACTTGTAATCCAACCGTAAGGGTAATACTGCTCTTCTTGTCAAGTTTTAACGCATCTCTATTCACAAGGCTTGAAACCGAGACCTTTTTGTTGCTTTGTATGTTTTTTGTGTATTTTTTTTCTTGGGCTTATGTATGTTAACAATAAATTTGGCAAATTTGGGTCTAATCTTCTATTTTTCTTGGGATATATTAATATTGCAAAGAAGAATATCATAGCTGGTACTACAATTTTGACTCATTTTAGGTCAAGGGTACACAATAATGACTACTCCCTCGGTCCCATACTCGCTACTTATTTTCATTTTAAGCGTTCCATACTTATTGTTACTTACCCAAAATGTTCACTTTTCACTCTCATATTCACTCACAACAACTATTCACTAACTTGTTTTCTCTCTCATACCCACTCATAATACTTACTTTTCCAATATACTCTCTCGTCCCAAAATGATATTCGCGTTTGACTATTCAAACTTTTTAAGAATATGCACACTTGCTTCACTAGCCATGTTTTGTGTATGCACTTTTAAGCTTAAATTGTAGAAATATGAAGAACTTATCGAGACAATGAAAAATGATAAACAAAAAAATCATTTTGAGACGGAGGAAATATTTTTTTAATCCCCGTACACGCTTATTTAATAGCAAATAAGTATGGAACGGATGGAGTACTTATACCCAAAATTGACAAAATTTAAGCACGTGTTGCCAAAAACTTGGATTGCTCACATCAACTAGTAATTGTAACACATTGTGGACCATTCGTCAGGTCCATTTATAGCTGACTCTGTCGCCTCAAAATATTTTATAATCTCTACGTTTACGTTTCATGTCAAATTACAAAAACTAGGTTTCATTTTAAATGGTAAAAATTAGGTTGTGCATGAGAATTAATAAAAGAGTGATGTGTTGTGACTGTAGATAGTTAGGTAGGAGAGAAAAAGTGGGGTAGGGAATAGTAAGGGTTAGTTAATGCAGTGGCGGACCTAAGAATTATATTCATTGGGTGCCAAGAAAAAATCTTTACTTAATCACAAATTTTAACTAATAATTCACAAATCCAACACAAAAATAAAGAACATTTTTTAATATAATGTTATCTTTTATGGACTTTATTTTCACAAATACAAATTAAGAAAATACTGCGAATTGGCTGTTTGTATAGCCAAACCTTTATTTTCATTAAAGGCGCTGTAGGGTATGTCTATTATAAATCACTCATATTACTTAATTTGATTGATCTCATGACCTAATGTTATCTTTTATGGATTTTAGATTATATTGTATGAAGTGTTATACTTCAATTAGTTAAGTCCTCTTTTAGTTTACTTAGGCTTATAGAATATAGTCCCTCCAATTCTGAAGGTAATGAATTAAGGTCAAGTCCAGACTCTGAAGTCTACCTCATTCTGCTGAAGTCTACCTCATGGTGCTAAGGCTGCCTCAAGTCTCTAAAGTCTACCTCATATCTCTAAGGCTGCCGCAATAAAGCTACCGCATATATAAAATCGACCGCACCAAGAGTGAAAGACTAGAGATCAAGACAAGTTTGAGTAAAATAACCATGGTCACACTTGTGTCCAAAGCTTTGGTTAACGCACAAATGTTGCAAAGATTCAAATTTCAAATTTGAATTCAACTGTCATCTAATGGATATGATGGTACACATTGTCCACTAAGTGCTGCAACAAGAAGACAACAAAGGACTGAGCTCCAATCAATCATCAACAGCTGATTGTCCTCCAAGAAATTCAAACGCCTATTTCTCAGATCAAGGCTATAAATAGGCATTGGGTTCTTCATTGAATTGAGCTGAGATTTTAATAGAGAAATTGATGTTGGATTTCTTGGTGAGTGAAGATCATATTCAAGATTTCCAGAACCCTTCGAATCTTCAAGCGCTGAACCTTCAAGTTTTCAAAGATCTCCACCCTTCAAGCGCAGCAAATCTCAAGCCACACATAAGATTCATTAGCCTCTTGATCATATAGATTACTTTGAGCTTTTGATTTTCACACACACACACTCACCCCGATTGATCAATCACATAGATTGCATCATTAGGGATACACTAGTCTAAGTCTATGATTTACTCTTCATAGAAAATAAGTTGTTGATTCAATACTTCATATTTGTAATCTGTACTAAAAGCGATAATCAATATACCTCCATTCAAAATCCAAAACTGATCATCTTGGTAGAGGACATAGATATTTTAACAGATCGAACCTCTCCAAATCATTGTGTCTCTTTAATTATTGTTTTCACATTTCTGCAAATTTATATTCAAGCACGTTCTTATTGATCATATTAATATTATTTTTTTTCGTTTAGTGTTTGATCTTTCACATACTCAAACAATTGTGAATTGTGTTTGTTGTGTTCTTATTGCCTTAGTTTACAAATTAACTACTTATCTTTTACCAAACTTCTAGGACAACAACTTTCAATTTCTCAACCTACATCATTTTCAAAGTCTACCTCATTTTCAAGTCGACCTCATTTGACCAAAGTCTACCTCACTTCATTCAAAGTCTACCGCATTTCTTTCAAAGTCGACCCCAAATTATAACTCAACCTTAAAGTTCGTTTTTCATCCTAGTCTTAAACAAACTATCAACTCAAAGATTTTATATCGTAAGCTTCCGTTGTGCATTTTACTAACTCTACCTCAAGGCATTAAACTTTACCTCAAAGTAAATTTAGTAAGCACTTGGTTGAATTTTGAAAAATGGTTGAAATTTTAAATAAGATATTCACCTCCCTCTTTAGCCTCTTTTCATACCCTTGTTGTGTCTTTGGGACCAACAGGCGCAGTTAGTTTTTTATCCTCGTACATCACCTTACTACCTCATTTTTAAACCTATCATGTATAGTAGAGGGTGTGTCCTCAAAGGAGTGGCCCAGTGGTAAATCCAAGCCTCACCCTTGGTGAGTGCTAGGGTTCGATCCCTCTCCTCGCCTCCTTATGGCGTGGACATTGTCAAAAAAATGTATAATAGAGGGTGTGGAAGTCGTTTGCACTATATTTATGCTGACAAAACGAATCTTGTAATAAGCTAAATGGATTTGTCCCTCTACGGAGAGATGTCAAGCTTGGGCCTCTCGTAGGAATGATGTTGATGAAATGTTCGGTCGGACTCAAATGAATTGATTGGATCAATGTCATTTGGATTATCAACATATTCGGAATCGAGAAAGTATTGAACAAAGACAAGTTGACTTGTTGACCATGACTTGTGTTCAATGACATCATGGACAAAGGGATTATGACATATTCTAAAGGAATGCGAACTTGTATCTAGTTATACTATTTGGGTAGGTATGACGGTTTGCTAGAACCTAATCATATTTTATGGTTTCATGTTTGAACTCATTGCCAACTTAGTATAATCCTAGAGGGTCACACACAATAGAACGAATCTTTAAAAGGACTAAAAGGAATTTTTCAGCTTTTCTGGCCAAGTGGGCGACCGCCCAAAAGGCACTGGGCGACCGCCCAAAGTTGGGCGACCGCACAGCCAATTTTGGGAGGCCGCACAGTACTGTCGGCTGGCACTTTCCTAATTCGATTTGGAATGTCTTTTGACACAAGTTTCCTATTTGGAATTGATTTGTATAAAAGAATGATTTCGGCCAGAACTTCAGCTATAGCCTTTTGTGAGTCTCCAAAGAGTTTGAGAGAGGTTTTATTTTGTTCTAAGACATCCTTGGTTGAAGAACAAAATAATACACAAAGAAAATTCCATATAGTCATATCAATTGTGAAAGTGTGTTTCATAGTTGTTGGTCTAGCAACCAAGATCAAGAAGTGTTCTTGATATTCGTTCGTGGTGTGGATACCACTAGAGGGTGAAGCTCATCATCTTCAAAGTTCGTGTTCGTGCTTTCTTCGTGATCAAGCTTCAATATCTCCACCAAGTTTAAAGACCAAATTCAAAGTCATCAAGGTTAGTTTTTCCTCTATTCATGTTATGATATTTGATTTAATCATATGAATGGATCTATGGGCTTTGGGTTTCAAAATTTTAAATGCTAAATTCCGCTGCGCATGTGTCTACGAAACCCAACAGTGGTATCAGAGCCCCGTTCATGTTGATTATTTCAATACCTAGATCATGTTATGTGTATATAAATTGTTTATGTGCCTAGCATGATATGAATATTGGAATATATGATGCTTATGTGCTTTGTGATTTTATGTGGTTTATTGTTTTGCAACTTTAATCGCACGATTCAATCGCAATAAATAAATTATGGTGGATTCAGAATTGTTGATTATTAATTTTTGATTGGATCAAAGTTTTAATAATCGGGGAAAAACAATTTTGAGACAAAATTTTCGAACTTGAAAATTCTGCACCTTCTGATGGCCATGGGCGACCGCACAGAAGATTCTGGGCGGCCGCACACTTTTGGGCGACCGCACAGATCTTTTTGGGCGGCCGCACAAAGGGATCAGAAGGTCTGATTTTGGTCAAAAACAGAATCTGGAATTTTTCGAAAAAATTCAACAAAACCAGTAACAGAACCAATCCAGACTTGCTGATCTGGAATGGGTTTTGGGTAGTTGGTTTGTGTGTGGATTTTGGGGTTTGATTTTCCTATTTGTTTTAGTCTTGTGATTCTAAGATTGGTTCATGGTTTGGATGGCTAATCTGCGTTCATCGAGATTGTGTTTCCCAAAACTTGATCGCAATCAAAGTTTCAAAGATAAAACGAAGTTAGAATTATGAAGAGTTCATAATTGCTAAAATTAAGAAACAAAGTTCTTGATTCAAAGATTGGAGATCCATGTGGAATTGTGGATGCAATTGGCCTACGTTTATCGAGACCATCTATTGCTTAGTTTCGGCCACATAGACTACTTTCTTGGTTTCTTGAATTAGTGCGGGATTGTGGTTGCCTAATGGCTTAGTTCGACCGCACTTCTTGTTGTCTTGATTTGGAGATAATAACCAAAGTTGAGATAATCTCATCCTCATAATTATAGAGAAACTAATGACACATAAATATCATGCTTAAATTAATGGAGATTAATTAAGTGGCTAAACTTGATGTGTAACATGTTTATATTATGTGCTCATAAATGTGTTATATGCTATATGTGATGAACCTTCAAAGAAAGTTTTAAGTTTTTCTTTGCCATGCCATGATTAAAACACTTGTTTATACATGGGTGATTTTGATGTGGGTTCGCCTCCGCGAAGTGCATTAATTTTATTCATGTATGAGCAAGATGAGGTTCATTAGTTTAATGTGGGCTTGCCTCCGCAAGGTGCATTAAATTGAATGGTTCCTATGCGTTTAAAATGGTTGGACTTAATTAGGCGTCAAAACAGTTTTGGGCCTAGGCAAAAGATGAGATTAAACATGCTTTTTGAAATTGGATTTCTCAAAGAATCTCATAAAGGATCTAAGAATCATATGGGATATGATTGACATGATTGTCTACCTAATTAATTTAGTTTTGAGCGGTCCGCCTCCGTGGACTCAAAAGTTAAATTAAAGTTGGATCTTAGCCCAATTAAATTATATTATACATTAGATGTATATGAAAGTTATATAATTTAGTGAGAGTATTTTGTTTGAAAATACATTATTTATTTCTTTAATGAAAAACCGGTACTTATTAAATTTTGGAAATTTTGCATATTTGTAGACAATGACTACTAACACTTAATCAATTTCTTTGCGATCGATCCTTGAGAAGGATGTTGGGTATGCTTATTATAAACCACTCCTATTACCTTAATTTGATTGATCCCATAACCTTATTTTACTCTTTGTGGACTTTAGGATATATTGTAAAAAGTACTTGTACTTCATTTAGAATAGTCCACTTTCTAGCTTGATAGGTTTAGCAGATTAGGACCCAAATTTTTCTAAGTCTGGAGAAATGAGGTAGGTCATATGTCTACCGCATGTAACCTACCGCACGACCAAGGTGCCGCATTCTCTATGCTTGCCGCAGATAACCTTGCCGCATGGTTCCATCCTACCGCGTGAATATCTACCGCATGGAACCATGGTTGAAGAAAACTCAAGTTGGTTCAAACTTAACCATAGTCACACTTGTGTCTTTACCTTGGTTAGTTTTGAAACGTTGCAAAATTCAAATTTCAAATTTGAATACAACTGTCATTTTAGTACAGTTGGACCACCATGACTCTGCAACAAAAGGACAACTCAGACTGAGCTCCAATTAGAATTCAACAGCTCATTGTCCTCCAAACTTGCCCTCCAAGAATTCAAACGGCTAGTTTCTCCTTCAAGGCTATAAATAGTCCTTGAATTCTTCATTGAAGACAAGCTGAGATTCTAAGAGAGAAATTGCTGTTGAAATTCTTGGTGATTGAAGATCATACTCAAGATTTCCAGAATCCTTCGAATCTTCAAGCACTCAACCTTCAAGTCTTCACAAATCTCCAGCAACCTTCAAGATCAAATCTCAAGCCTCTCAACACAAGATTCATTAGGCTCTAAAATCATATAGATTTCAAAGAGCTCTTGATTCTTACACACACACTCACCCCGATTGATCAATCACATAGATTGAATCATTAGTGATACACTGGTCTAAGTCTAGGATTGTTCTTCATAGAAAATAGGAGTTAATTCAGTTCTTCATATTTGTAATCTGTACTCAAGAGAATTAATACATCCTCTATTCAAAATCCAAGACTGACCATCTTGGTAAAGGACGTAGATCTTTTAACAGATAGAACCTTTCCAAATCATTGTGTCATTTACTTACTGCACTTTACCTTTCTGCAAATTTACTTTAAGTCTTGTTCATCTTGTTCATATTGTTCTTCAATTGTTCATATTAAACTTGTTTGTCTTTTAGTGTTTGATTTTTCAGATTTAAGAACAATTGTGAATTGTGTTTGTTTGTCTACCTCATTGCCTTAGCTAAATTCTGACTAACTTATCATTTGCCTAAAACCTCTGAGACACAAGTTTTCAATCTCTCAACCTACCTCACCCCTATCTACCGCAGATCTGCCTACCGCAAAATCACCTACCGCATTATCTGCCTACCGCATTATACTTGTCTAAAATCAACTCAACTTGTTTTTAACGAAAACTTCCGCTGTGCATTTTATACTTGACCGCGTAGTTTTTATCTACCGCAAAATTCAAGTGTAAGCATAAAGGTTGAATTTTGAAAAAGGGTTGAAATTTTAATAGGCTATTCACCCCCCCTCTAGCCTCTTTTCATACCCTTGTTGTGTCTCTGGGACCAACAAGTGGTATCAGAGCAAACCCTTTATAAAACTTCTGTTTTTCAAGCTTAACAGCTTGGGTGCCGATTCAAAATGGCAAGTCAGAAAACTATGGCAACGGTTAACTTCACTCACGTTCCAGCGTTCGACGAAGATATTTTGACGTATGGAAGCACAGCATTCTAACTCAGTTCTACTCCATGGACGAGCAACTTGGTGATTGTCTTACCATTGGACCATACTTCCCAATGAAAGCTAATCCGGATCCAGAAACCAATGGTGCAAATCCGACTATCAAGAAACCAAAGGCTGAATGGACCGATGAAGAGAAAAGACTGGTTGGAATGGATGTGAAAGCAAAAAGCATACTTCTAAGTACCTTGAGTACGTCATAGCGTCGACAGATCATGGAATGTTCTACTGCAAAAGAACTTTGGGATGCAATTGAAGATTACATCGAAGGAGATCAAGCTTGTAAGGAAAGCAAAAAGTTTGCAATTCAAAGAAGATTCAACAACTTTGCTAAGATCCCCGGTGAATCACTAAGAGCCACTTATGATCGTTATTGTGAGATCGTGAGTACTTATACAGCACTCGGAAAGAAGCTTACCAAGAAAGAAATCAATGTTAATTTTCTTGCCGCTCTTGGTTCGCAATATCTACACAAAGGAAACACTCTTGAAGATACCAAGCTACTAGATGACATGTCTCTCAGAAGCCTCTATGCCAACCTCAAAGTCTTTGATATCAAGCTTAACAACATTGCTGAAATGGAAGGAAAAACAAAGAGCTTATCGTTGGTTGCTCAAAGGAAGAAGTGATCGAGGAAGAAGATCCAAAAATCTCCACATCAGATTTACTTGATATGGATGATGATGATTTTGCTATGTTCGTGAAAAGATTCCAAAAGTTCAGAAAGACAGCAAGACCCGGATCAACAAGCAAAGCTCCAACAAGGTAGCCCTTCAAAGAAGAAAGAGAACTTCAACTTCTCCAAGAAGAAAGAAGATCTTGTTTGTTTTAATTGCAGGAAACAGGTCACTTCGCATCAGAATGTCCAATTCCCAAATATGAGTATATGAAGAAGAAAAGTAACTTTACTCCAAGGTATTCAAAGCAAAAGGGAATGATGGCTGAAGAAGACTCTACCTCAAAGAGTTAGCTACTTGGATAGAGTCAGACTCTGATGAAAGTGATGAGGATTCTGAAGAAGGTCACATTTGTCTGGTCGTTCAGTACGATGATGAGGATGATAATAAAAGTCGTCGCTCACCAAATGCAAAACATAAACGGATAAGTTATACGGCCGATGAACTTGCTGAAAAAGGATTCCTAACTCCGGTTCAAAAGAATGGTGATCTTCTATTTTCAGATGTGATGTTAGTGCAGCAAAGAAGGCTCTACTAAACCCCAAAGTGAAGGAAGTTCTGTCTACCACACCTCAAGTCAAGTTTGACATTTCCCCCGATGAACAAGAAAAGATGTTTGCAAAAGCTGAACAGTAATTAGTAAGTTTTCTGGCATGAAGGAAGCTTTAGCACTTTCAACTGAAGAAATTTCCTAACTTAAGACGGAGAAATCTCTACTAAGATCTGAACTCACCCTCCTTAAGGAGCATATCAAGAGCATGACTCCTCTTACTGATCGAAACCGTTTCTTAGAAGAACAAAATGCTATATTTAAAGTTAAAAATGATAAATTGGTCGCTGAGATAAATGACTTGAAAAAGATCACTATGAGTGGACCAATTCTCGTGTCACTATGGAACAAATCTTAGAATCCCAAAAGCCTAGTGGTGATAAGGAAGGCTTAGGATTTCAAACTAATGACAACTTTAAATGTGCCTCTTGTTGTGAAAGAGATGAGAATTTACCCAGCAAACTTTGGAAGGGTCGAAGGCTAAACATCATGTTTCAAAGGGTGTAGGACAAGAACCAAAGAAGAAACTAGAGTTCAACTATGTCTACCCTAAGAAACAAACTGGCAAGGCAAAGATGAAAGGTATTGCCATGGATGAACCTACCGCAGAGGCTTCCTCTAGCAAGGTAGATGGCGCTCCCTACCGCATTATCCTGCCGCGAGGTCAATCGACCGCACCAAGGAAGATGGCGACCGCAAGGAAGCCATCGACCGCAAGCGGCGGCAAGGTAGCAAAGTTCAAAAGGATGAATTTTGTTAAGGAGACCTCATCCATACCAGTAAATGATGTTGTGGTCAAGACTTCAACGAAGTTTGTTAAAACTCAGTTGGGTGGCTTCCACCATTGTTCCGTGTGTGATGGTTATGGTCATAAGGCTGCTGAATGTCTTTTGAGATTCACACCCAATCCCAGAAAGAGTAACCTTCCTTCTGTGAGGCAGGTGTGGGTCGTCAAAAGTTGCTAACCCTTTGGACCCAAAAGAATAAAAAGGGGACCTTGTTCTTAAATGTTTATTTTATAGGTTCTCTGCTTAATGGCTGGACTCTCCAAGGATAGATCAAGTTTATGGTATCTCGATAGTGGCTGTTCAAGGCACATGACCGGAGATATCAACCTATTGGAAGATGCCCGTGAAGAAAAGGGCCATCAGTAACCTTCGGAGATAATAACAAAGGAAAGACTGTAGGATATGGAGTCATTCGTAAAGGAAAAATCACCATCCAAGAAGTCTCTCTAGTTATTGGACTACAACACAATCTACTCTCAATATCTCAGTTCTGCGACAAAGGATTGCAATGCCACTTCACTTCAAATTTCTGTCTCATCAAAGATGGCATATCCGGCGTCACTTTGCTCAAAGGGATTCGTAAGAAAAATGTTTATGTTGTTGATTTTAATTCATCTTGCATTTCGTCTAATCTCTGTTTTGTAGCAAAGAATGTTAGTGAAAATAGTTGGCTGTGGCATAAAAGACTAAGTCACTTAAACTTCAAGTATCTCTCCAAGATTGGTAAGAAAATCTAGTTCGTGGTCTACCCAAAGTAGCTGATCACCACGATGAGAAGTGCACAGCATGTCAACTAGGCAAACAACCAAAAGCGTCTTTCTCCAGCAAGACGACACCTTCACTTCTAGATGTTTGCAACTACTTCATATGGACCTGTTTGGACCTGTTTCTACCGCAAGTATTGGAGGAAATAGATATTCCTTAGTTGTGGTAGATGACTACTCAAGATATACGTGGGTCGAAATGATGAGCTCCAAAGATGATTGTTATGACATTTTGACCGCACTCTTTAGACAGCTCCAAACACAAAAAGAAGATGACATCGTTAGTGTTCGATCCGACAACGGTACAGAATTCAAGAACAACGGTGTTGCTCAATACTGTGATGATCATGGTATTGACCACAACTTCTCTGCTGCTGGAGTTCACAACAAAACGGTGTAGTGGAAAGAAAGAATATAACGTTGATAGAGGCCTAAAGACAATGATTTTCTGAAGCAAAGCTACCTCAATACTTTTGGGCTGAAGCCATCACACAGCATGCTTCACTCAAAATAGATCCCTCATCAACAAGACCCACACAAAACTCCTTATGAACTTGGAGAGGAAGAACCCCCAACATAGCATACTTCAAGATATTTGGATGCAAATGCTCATACTCTACAACGAACTAAAGAACATCGAGGTAAATTTGCTCCTAAGGCCGATGAAGGTATATTTATTGGGTATGCTAAACACTCAAAAGCTTTTCGTGTATTTAATAAAACCACTCTTAAGATAGTTGAATCTGTCCATGTTACCTTTGATGAACACTCTCTCCTAAGCCACATATGGCTCCAAATGTTGCTGATGATTTTGTTGAGATAAATGAGACAGGTACAACTCAACCACAAAATCAATCAACTCAAGGAAACCCATCTACCTCAACTGCTCTTCCACTACCTCATATGAGCACCAGAAGCTACCTCATCTGCTGCTACCTCAAATGGAGTTGAAGTTGAGACACCCATAAATGTTGAAGAACCTATCCCTCAAATTACTTATGATTGGGATGGCTCAAATGATGTACCACTGGAAGACTTACAACCACCATCAACTCACCAGACATACCTCAAGAAGTTCGGGGTCAGAGATCACCCAATTCAGAATATCATTGGTGATTTGCATTCTGGTGTTAGACAAGAAGATCAAACTATGATGCACTTACCGCATTCATATCTCAAGTTGAACCTAAGAAAGTTGATGAAGCACTCCAGGACTCAAGTTGGGTTGTTGCTATGCAAGAAGAGCTCACCAATTTGAAAGATGTAACGTTTGGACCTGGTTCCAAGGCCACTAGATCAAGGAGTGATTGGTACAAAGTGGGTTTCCGAAACAAGATGGATGAGAATGGAAGCATCACAAGGAACAAGCTAGGTGGTTGCACAAGGATATAGACAAGAAGAAGGCATTGATTATGATGAAACATTTGCCCCCGTTGCAAGACTCGAAGCTATAAGGATTCTTAGCTTACGCCTCTTACAAAGATTCAAGCTATATCAAATGGATGTGAAGAGTGCATTTCTCAACGGGAGAACTTCAAGAAACCGTCTTTGTTGCTCAAACCGCCCGGATTTGAAGATCCTAAATTTCCAAATCATGTCTACAAACTCCGTAAAGCTTGTATGGACTCAAACAAGCTCCAAGAGCATGGTATGATACTCTATCTAAGTTTCTCCTTGAAAAGGGATTCAAGCGTGGTAAGATCGACACAACTTTATTCATTGCTAAATATAATGATCATACTTTACTTGTTCAAATATATGGTAGATGATATTATTTTTGGTTCTCTAATGAATTGTTGTGTAAGCGTTTTAGAAACTCATGAAAAGCAAATTTGAGATGAGCATGATGGGAGAATTGACATTCTTCCTTGGACTTCAAATTAAACAATGTGCTGAAGACATCTTCCTCAACCAAGCAAAGTACACAAAGGATCTTATCAAGAAATTTGGATTGAAAATGCAAAGGCATACGACACTCCTATGGCTACTGGTAACAAGCTAGATAAAGACTTGAAAGGTAAGAAGGTTGATCAAACCTTAATCGAGGTATGATTGGCTCTCTCCTATATTAACTGCTAGTAGGCCAGATATCATGTTAGTGTTTTGCGTTTGTGCTTGTTATCAAGCTGATCCTCGAGAAGCACATCTTATTTGCTGTTAAACGAATTATTCGATATCTATCTGGGACTATTAACCTTGGACTTTGGTCTCCCAAAGATTCAACTTTTGATCTTATAGGTTACTCAGATGCAGATTATGCAGCATGTACCATCGACAGGAAAAGCACAGTGGAACTTGTCATTTCCTTGGAATCGACTAGTTTATGGGCAAGCAAGAAACAAGCCTCAGTCTCTGTATCTACCACAGAAGCTGAATATATAGCTCTGGAAGCTGCTGCTGCTAGCCAGTGCTGTGGATGAAGCAACAATTGGTTGACTATGGAATCAAAGAAGAAAATTGTCCAATCTTTTGTGACAATACATCTACCATTGCTGTCTCCAAACAACCCTGTCATGCATTCCAAGACCAAACACATTGATATCAAATACCACTTTCTCAAGGATCATGTTGAAAAAGGTAATATCCACCTAGAGTATGTGAGTACTGATGATCAAATTGCAGACATTCTCACTAAAGCTCTCGATTCCAAGAGATTTAGGTATCTAAGAGGAGAAAATGGGTATGCTTGA